>OZ012739.1:455612109-456052109 GCA_963859935.3 Lathyrus sativus | reverse complement strand
CCCATTTTAATCGGGGTTGTAGTAGGATTATAGGAAGGAGACGAAGGATTATCCTTCACCATGCGGTCCTTTTTCCTCTTAAAGATGTTTCCAAGCACTTCACATTATCTACAAGAAGAAATAAAGAATACAATTAGTAAAAATGTTAAGTGAATAATAAAAACAAACAAAAAGATAGTTCCCTCTCCTCACCAAATATATCTTTTCTCGAGAGAGAGCAATGGCCGCTTCCACAACTGACAGTGTGTTAATATACCATTTTTACTACTGTGAGGGCAATACCTCTAAAGGGAAGATTCCTTCTTCATAGCCCAAGTTCTCCCATAAGGAAACTAAGCCATCTCTCAATGAATTTTCCTAATGGTTCAAAGAGTTAGAAGCGAAAGCACAAGTTTTATGAGCGTGAAAGAAATAGTTGTAGGCCTAACATTTTTTAATCATGTCCTTACATTTCACCTACTTTGAACAAGGGGGCCAAATGAGAAAGGATCATCTTCTAGAAGGATGTAAAACACAAAGTGAGTCTTTTGATTTTGGGGGTTACAAAGAAGTAATATTCCTTGAAATTTTTCAAGCTCTCAAGGTAAACATCAAACAACTTTAACAGATGGAAAAGCAAAAACAACCCTTGTCCCTGATCTTTTCTAGCAGAAGCGCATGTCACATTGAAGAGGTTGAAGAATAACCTCAAAGTCGAAAATTTTCCCATATAATCACACTAGTATTGAAATAATTTGACAAACTATAAAGTTATTATGTGTAACAGAGCAATTATCAAATGATTCAACACCCCTATTTGAAACTGTTAAATGTTAGTTTGAACCTCAGCCTAGAGAACAAGCATTTAGAAAGATGTATGGAACATCCACTAAAGGAACTACATATCTCTCTTGATGGGGTCGACATGGAAACAGACCAATCAGAGGGTGGTCCCATATCTCTAAAAGCACCCTCCAAACTGTGAATGTTGTTGCATCAGTCATTACAAGACCTTGGCAATCCTTTCGAGCCATGTCCTCCCAATTGTCATGAAAAAGTTTATGCTTGGCATGAATTTGGGAATGACTTTGAAAGTTGGTGTGATACCTAACCTCCTTATCAATAGGTTCCTGACCATTTATAGACATAAATGTGTTAAAAAAGAGGCGAGTCCCTAGTTCATCCTGATAAACCTCAACAAACTTTGAATTTGTTATATGTTAGATAGGAGAAAAGGGATTAACATCAGCATCATTAGTAATGAGGCGATCATAGGTCATCCCTCTGATTCCTTCCGTAGAAACATTTGTATTTCTGCCATGATGGGAACTCGAAGGTTTTCTTCCATCTTTGACAGAACCTTCACCACAACCAAATGTACCACTAAGAACAATGAAGTTTGATGTGGGTTGCTTAATTGCTAAAAAAGTAAAGTTTGTCATTTTTGGGTCTACTATTTCAGTGTGACATGAATCTCACTCGCATTGGCGCCACTAGGTATGTCTAAAACATTTGCAGGGTCATCTTTCATGTTGGCCATTATTAAAACAATGTAGGGAAAATAACAAATTGTAAAGAAAAAGAGAAGTGGTACTTGAAAGAGCTTAAAATTGAGGAAGCGGTTAAAACAAAGGGTAGTTATAAGGCGAGATGAACCAAGAAAATGTATAATCCAAAAAAGGATAAAGACAAATAAAAAGGAATCATTGGGGCTTAGGGGGAAGCAAACAGAGTTCATAGAAAAAAGAAAAAGATTACAATTTGTGCAAAGAGTGGAAACGTGGTTATGGAGGTGTAATAACATTTATATATTAAGGTGATGTAGTCAAATCAATGGTCCTAAATAAAATAAAATGGGCTGATGAAAAACAACAATTGAATTTGCCTCGAGATTGTAACAACACTTGAGCATCCTAGAAGGAAGCATCACGCCCTAGTCTAAGAAACTAAGGTCACGTGTAAGAACAATCATGTGAGACATTTAAATGATGAGACTAGCATTTAATGCACTTGTTTCCAAGATCACTTGTGTCATCTCCCAAGTCTTTCTGACTTCACCAAGTAGTGCAGCCGACACGAAAAGGCTCACCCAATTTTCTAAAAGACTTCTCGTTGTTGTGTCAAGGCAAACCTTGGGAAAATTATTATGGATCGACCATAAACCCAAAAGGATGAGGCCCAATCATTAATCTAAAGTCACTCTGCCAAGGCGTTGAAGATACAATTTAACCATACTCTGGAGCCCTACACTGAATCCACGTCACGGACCGCTGCTTATCGTTAGATGTTATCAAATAATCTTATGCTTTATCCGTCGAAAAACAACAGGTGGCCATAACCGCCCCTCATATATAATGTATCTCACGTGAAACTTGAACTATACTCTAAACAATAACTCACAATTTATCTTTTATTCTCTTAGTAACTTAGATGTCGAAATATAAACTTTGTATATTCACTCCATGTAACTGCATCAAAGATTTATTACACCGCATCAAAACTCTACGCTATTATTTCACCAAACATTTTGGATTCCCTAGACATTGAAATAAAAATAAATAAAAAATAACTCAAGGAATCTAGTGAAACTAAATTAGGTAGACAACAATGATGCGTGGTGATTAGGGTGGAATAGAATGCTAAAGTGATTCGTTGAATTTAACCTCACAGCATTTGCTTCTAGAGTAAATAAATGGACCCTGCCTTAGGGACATGATAGAAATAAAATGAGAGACAATGTGCAAAGATAGATTCTCACTGTCATTGGGAATAATGAAGCATATTAGGACAAAGACTTGAAAAAACTATAGTACTAAATAATTAAAACCACAAGTCAGAAAAGGTAGTACTTAACAATGATACCATAGAATGTAATAATATAAGGTGCGATTGAGAAAGAAAGAAGAAAGAAAAAAAAAACATATTCCCTCTAAAATGATTACAAAATAACTTTGTCACGATTGTGTTTGACATTTAGCGAGTCGTTAATTAAACTGGTAACAACAGTGCTTTAATTAATTACGAAATGAAAACAGCTTCTTTTTTTTTGGCTTAAAAGTGATTATGACATCAAAGAAAACGAACTAGTTTTTTTCTTGTTTGTGTTGCCGTTTTTATTAGTATTAGTATTATGATTATGATAAGAAGAGAAAACGAATTAACAAGGTTGAAAGTACATAAAGCAAAGCATTTCTTAATTTGAACGTTTTAATAATAGATTCTCATCAAAGATAAGCTACCCTGTCCATATCTTTTGATTTGTGTCTTTCATTCATTGTCCTTTCTTCTATTAAGTCACGTAACTCTTATGTAATTAGTAATTACGTATTCAATGAGTAGAGGACTATATACAAATATTTTAAAAGAAATTATTTATTAAAAAAATTAGAAGAGGCTTTAATTTTACCGAGCATGCTAATGATTTACAATTTGATAATTGTCAAATTATTTACCGAGTATACTTTAATTCCTTACTTCAACTATTTGATATGTTTATTGAATCTATTACACCCTTCAATTGTATTAAAACGTATGACTTTGTATTTAAAGTCTTAAAAGTCTTGGACCTTTCGAGTAAGATCGAGTTTTGTTACTTTTAAGAAAGTCTAACTTCAAAATAAGTAATTTTATATTTTACAAGTTTGTGGAATGTTTTTAAAATTGACATTTTAAAATATTATGTAAAATTGGTGACTTTTAAATCTCATTTGATGAATAAAGATGTCAACTTGCAATTTTTTAATGGAAATTATTATTATATATATATATATATATATATATATATATATATATATATATATATATATATATATATATATATATATATATATATATATATATATATATATATATATATATATATATATATATATATATATATATATATATATATATATATATATATATATATATATATATATATATATATATATATATATATATATATATATATATATATATATATATATATATATATATATATATATATATATATATATATATATATATATATATATATATATATATATATATATATATATATATATATATATATATATATATATATATATATATATATATATATATATATATATATATATATATATATATATATATATATATATATATATATATATATAAAAGGTTAGTAAAAAAGAGAATATATATTAAATATTGTTAAAACAAAATATTTATTACAAAGAATTAGTTTATTAACTTATTGTGGTTAGTATTTTAAATTTTTTTATTATTAAGTTGGTTATAAATAATATTTATTTTTTATATTTATGAATCTCTACGACAATCGTGGAGATCTACGTGTTACTTGGAATTTTTGATATAAATCTTGATTGTAAGGATTTGATAATTTTTAAAGATCATTTGATGACTTGGATTTTTTCTAGGTTGAAGTGGTCAACTACAACCACAGAATCAGATTTGCATTTTTGGCAAAGTGGTCCTATCAAGGGACGATAGGCGGCCTTGGTCGAACTTTCAAGTAATTTGTTAAAGATCAAGGATATGTAAGTTTTGGACTTAGTGAAATTCGGAATTTCCAAAGTGATGTTACTTTCCACAAGGTCGAACGAGGCACAACCGGATAAGATCAGACAATTATTCCAGAACATGTGGAATTCTGTCGGGAACAAAAATTACATGGAGACGAAGACGTGGCGTTACTAAGTTAACCGTTGTTGACGGTTATATTAGGACTAATATATTAGTAGTGTTTATAGGCATGATGAAGTTTCCTTTAAAAGTAGGTTGGCTGAGATGATAGAAGTGGTGAATCCTGTGAATCTTGTAACAAGTGTGGTGGATAGGGTGAGGCGGTGTAATCAGTCTCCTACAGGAAGTGTCAAGACGGTTGGGACAGTGAAGCACGCGACAGAGTTCTCGGATAGTTCTTTCAGGATTTATTTGTCTACACGGCTGACAACGGCTGCAAAATTCTGAAAGAGGCCAAGGTTCAGTTAAACTTGGATGATGGAATGGCCTTAGATTTTCGTTTGTTGTGGAAGTCGAAGGTTCCAACAAATATTAGAGCTTTCGGATGGCGTCTATTCTTGAATAGTTGCGACAAAAGATCAACTGGAAAAAAGAGGTATGCAGTGGTCTAATAACAAGGATGTTTGCGCTTTATGCCTTAAGGAGAAAGAAAACATTGACCATTTGTTTTTTGATTGTGAGGTCTCGAAGATTGTTTGAAATAAGATCAGTGATTGGCTGGGCTTCGAGGTTAGGGAACAGGGTCCTTCTTGGAGATTTTTCAGTGGGTGAAGTTCTTTCTTTAATAGGTTATCTAAGAAAGGAAATCTCAATAGTATTTGGTTGATGGTTGTTTGGTGTAATTGGAAGTCGAGAAACAATGTTGTCTTCAATAATACTAAGTGTGTAATGGATAATATAGTCTGGTACGTTAATTTTTTGGTTTGGAAGTGGACAGTAATAGGTGAAATTGATCAGGTCAACGTTAACTATCTTGACTTGTGTTTGACTCTGTTACTTTGTTTGTCTTAATAGTTGTTGTTGGTGGGGAATTTTGCTTCATCCCTTTCTCTTTGTAATGGTTTTGTGCACCTCTATTGCTCTCTTCTATTGAATTGTCGTTACAAAAAAAAAGTAGTGTTCACTTGTAGTTTTAGGGGTCCGCAATTTTACGCAAATTTCATAAACTTGAAGTATCCAAGTATTTCGTGAGAAAATATGTATTTGCGTTCCACATTATGAATTAAATTCTTTATTCTTACTTCATTTACTGCATTGAAAGATATTTTTGAGTTTCTTTTAATTTCGAGTTTAATGTCAAATATGTTTCAAAATCATAATGTTTGCATAATATGTCATGGGATCTTTTCGAGTTTAATGCCTTAAGTGAAATCAAACTTGTTTTGTTTACCAAATTTCACAGTAAACAAATTGGCACACCCGGTGGGACTATTTGTGCGAAAATTTACATTTTTCTTTGAAAATTTTGCATAAGTTATTCATTTATGAAACTTCTCAAATTCTTGAGAGTGCATGAGATTAAGGAGTGGTGGGATAACCAAAAAAGGCATTGGAAAGGTTATGAGAATGGTTAATCCTAAAAATAACAACAACAAGAACAACCGTCTAATAGAATGAGGGTTGGCACGGTCGTTACAAGTTCGATTGAACCAATAGCCTCCATGGCCAACACGACGACCATATCATCGATTGCACAAGAAAGGGTGGTATTTTCTCCATCAATAACACAGAGACACCCTGTGACTCCCAAATCAACTATGGCTAGTGACTTCAGGCCTTATACCATAAGTTTCACATTGTTTATGCCTAGTCGATAACAACCTTGTGGCATGCCAACATCAATGATGGAATACTTGCAGACGAATGCATCAACATTTGTCGACAACACGGAGAATGTGTATTTTGACTATTGGAATCAGGGTCGGCTATATGTAACCTTGGTTGAACCTCGCAATCCCAATTAGGGATGAGATTCGTTTCCCAAGCGATGCCAATTTTCACCACAAATTTTATGATGGCAATGAGACAGCAGATGAATGAAAGTAACCATGAGATGGTTAACTTGCTTACCCAGCAAATGGGTACTATATTTAACCCTTTGACTAAAAATACTAATCATAGTTATCAATAATTGGCGACTCAAGTGTACAACCCCAAGTAGCTAGGTCGGTTAAACAAGGGAATAATCCTTGAAGAAAACATGGTTAAGCAGAGCCAACAATCTGTGCCTTATGTAGTCGAACAACAGAGGCCTACGGAAGTCGATCGTCCACTAGTTTTAGTGGTTAATCGAAATAAGGATGTCGACCAAGTGGTCCATCAAGTCCGACAAGAAAACCTGGTAGAAGAAAATAATCTTGCAAGAATAATCGAATGAATAATAGCGCAAAATGGTTTGAATTTAGGCTTGCAAATACCAAAATATAGATCTCCATTGTCGGAGTACGCATTATAGACGGAACTCCCAAGGGGTTGGAAAGTCCCTAAGTTCACCAAATTTATTGGTGACACCGGTGAACCTACAATCGAACATATCGCTTAATATATGACTGAAGCAAGGAATATAGCGAATAATGAGAATTTAAGGATGAGATATTTTCATAGTTCTCTTACAAAAAATGCTTTTATATGATTTACAAGCTCCTTGCGTATTCCATTAGTGATTGGGATCGTTTAGAAAGATTGTTCCACGAACAATTCTATATGGGGCAATCTAAAATCAGCCTAAAAGAATTGTCAAGTGAGAAGCAAAAGTTCGCTGAATTAATTGACGATTATCTACATAGATTTTGACTCTTGAAAGCAAGGTGCTTTACCCAAGCGCTTGAGCATGAACTAGTCGAGATGGCGGATATGGGCTTAGATTATTCCATTAGAAAGAAATTGGATACACAATATTTAAGGGATATGGCCCAACTAGCGGACAAAGTTCGACAAGTCGAACGGTTTAAGGCTTAGAAAACTAGAGTAAACAAAAGTAAGATGGAATGAGTGGCTTATGTCAACATGAACGACAATGACCAAGAGTCAAATTGAATATAATCATGTCGAAGGATACTAGAATACAAACCCACTTCAAATCATTTATGTTAGTTAAAATCCTAAAACCTGAAACTAGTTAGTTGAAATATAAGTCATTTATGTGATTTTTTTTTAAATCAAGTTTTTTAACAAATTCTTTTTAATAACCAACTTTTTTTAATAAACTTCTAAAAGACTCGTGTTTCAAATTAAAATAATTACAACAATAAATGATTGTTTTGGAAAAAAAAGTGTAGTCACCGATTTAATTGGTTAGGATACTTATTTTTTCAAAATTGTCGCTAATTAAATTGGTTAGTGATTATGTGCAATCACCTAGTGCACTTATTTTTTAAAGTTATCCTCAATTGCATTGGTTATTCTTCTTTGTTGCAATATTTTTTTTACATATGGGTATTTTGAAAACTTATGAGAAAAGGTGACTATTTGAGAAATTTTGTTGAAAAAATTAAATATTTAAAAAAAATTCCATTTATGTTGCTCTTTACTTTATACATTGAACTTATTTGAATTTTTAAAATTAAACATTTAAAATTTTTACCTAAATAACTCACTTTTTCAAAAAAAAAATTTCAAAATAACCCACTTTTCAATTTATTTTTCAAAGCACTCCACTTTAGGGGTGTGATAGAGAGGTGACGCTATGTCAATTGGCGGCAGCTTAATGGACTTTAGTGGTGTCGCCAATTGAATTGGAGACACCATATGATGTTGTCAATCCAATTGGCAATAGGGTGGTGTCGCCAATTCATTTGGAGACAGTGTGCGTTGTGTAATTTTTTTAACAAAAATAAATAACATTCATTAATTAAAAGTAATATTACATAAATTAATGTTGACGACCGACTTGGTCATACCGCCCACTGGTTCCACATCTCCTAGGCACCCTCACTCATTGCACTCGTTCCCTTGTTGTTGATTCACTTCAGGTGTTTGAGGAGTTCAAGTCTCAAGAACATTCTCAGTTGATTCCCTAAAAATTTCTTGCATTTCCATGAGGTTGTGTGTGTTAAAATTGAGCGCACAGTCCATGGCAGAGTAGTTCAGATGTGATGAAGAGGTCATTGGTGTGCGGCCTGGACGATTGAAGGGGGACATTTGTGTGAAGGATTGTTGGTGAAAGGTTGAAATGGTAGTGGTGTTTGAAAGTCATAAGGTTGTTGGGATGTTTGTGTGTGTAGGCTAGGGTATGATGTCTGAGCATTTTGTCTATGAAAATATGTTTGGGTGTTATGGCTATGATATGATGTACCCTCATTTTGGCTATATCTTGATGTTGTGTTTGGGGCATAACCATATTGGGTTTCTTCATAATAGTCATTTTGTTGGAGATTGTATGGGGGACGCTCTTGGTATTGTGGTTGGGTGTTTACCATGTTTGGATGGTGGATTTGTGTGTTAGTGGGTTGGTAACTATGTTGGGTAGGAGATACTATCAAAGCCAGCATTCATGCAGTTACAATCTTTGACCGTCATAGGCAAACTTTCAGTGTACAGGAAACAATGGACCATAATGAGGGGAGGCAAAATTTATCGTATGCTGTTAGACTAAATAGATGTTGGTGTGACTGTGGAAAGTATCAGGCATTACGTGTACTTTGCTCACATGTCATTGCGGCATGCACACATGCTCGTCAGGATGCTTATAGCCATCTATCTGATGTTTACAAGGTCATTAATGTTATGAATGTCTACAATGAAGGCTTCGCAGTGCTACCAATGGAGGAATATTGACCTCCATACCAAGGGGACATAGTTTGGCACAACGATGAGATGCGAAGAAAGTTAAAAGGACGCCCAAACAGCACGCGTATAAGAACAGAAATGAATACGGCTGATAAAATGATAAGATTATGCAGTATATGTCGTCAGCCCAGACACAATCGAAAAATTGTCTCAATGTCGGAGCAACCTCTGCATCATAATTTAGTTTATCCTTTCAATTGTTGTAACCTTATATTTTCATATATTAATGAGTCTTTGTTACAACAATGTTAACAACAAACAACACATACAACAAATACAACAGACAACACATACAACAGATAACGGAACAAAAACATAAAACATTTCTAACTGATTACAACAATCAAACTAATGTCATTCGGTCCAAACATCACTTCCCTCGTATCCTTGTCAGTCTTAACACGAACCCACCCACGCAGGCGATCAAGTCTCTCGATTAGGAACACCTCTATTTATAGCAAAAAAATTCACTTTCAATAATGTCTACAGTTGAATTGGCGACACCCTTATATATTTTACACGGTGTCGTCAATTGGATTGGCAACACCATGTTTTGTCTCCAATCCAATTGACGACAACACATAGCCTTTGTGAAGGGTCTTCAATTCATTTGACGCTTGCATTCAATCAGTACTTCAAAGTGGGATACTTTGAAAAATAAATTGAAAAGTGAAATTTTTTGAAATTTTTTTTTAAAAAAATGAATTATTCTAATAAAAAATTCACTTAAATAACATTTACGAACTTTCAAAATGACATTTATGATTTTTCGAAAGATTTCTTAAAAAATAGAAGAAAATCAATAAAAAAAACTCTTATATTTTCTATAACAACACCCACTCAGTAGGACGAATTGTTAGAGTTCCTAATATCTATGAAAAAATTTTAAACACATTCATAAACTTTAAAATAATTTATAATTAAAATAAACTTAAATTTAGCAAAAGAATTAAAAATTATTTAGTAGTTCACGAGAACTTTATGAAAAAATTTAAATAGACACAAATATAATATTTGTTTTTACAAACAATTAATTACAATTTTTTATAAATTAAAAATAAAAATAAAATATTTTTTCTTTCATATTTTAATTAAATAAATTTAAAACTTTTTCTTTTCTTACTAATTGTTTTTAAGAATAAGAATTTAGATTTATTTTCATGTGTTCTTTTCGAACTTTATAAATTTTTTCCAAGAATCTAGAAACCAAAAAAAAAATTCAAATTTCTATTTTAAATGAGATTAATGGTAATGCATTAAAAAAATAGTTTTATATCATCATCAAGAAATATATATTATTTAATCATATCAGATCATTAACTTAAAATAACACGATGATTTTACAGAAAAATTACAGTAAAAATTATATTTTATCTTGTTAAATGAGATCAATTACATAAATTAACTTTCACCATAATACTATAATGTTCTATCAAAAATCATTTTTCTATCTAATTCATTAATTTCGATATCTTTCTTAATAACATTTCTTATAATCTTTTTTAAATTTTTCTTTCTTCTAGTTATTCTTATAATCTTTAGATTTTTCTTTCTTCTAGCTATTTGTCTTTTCTTTATTTGATCCTTAGGAGATAAACTTTCTATCTTCTCTCTATATATTTCTTATAATCTTTTTAGATTTTTCTTTCTTCTAGTTATTCTTATAATCTTTAGATTTTTCTTTCTTTTAGTTATTTGTCTTTTGTGTATTTGATCTACTCTCTTTAGTAGATAATCTTTCTATCTTCTCTCTATATATGTTCAAATCACCTAAATTTATTTTCCACCATCTTTTCTAAGAGACTATCCCAAGAGTCTAATATTTTTATTTCTAATTCTATTCTATTATATCTTAGTGTATTCTGTTGAGTTTTACCACACATCCACTATAGTATCCTATAGACATTGGATAACAATGTAATATTATTTTAAACCGACAGCCTATTTTCTCATTATAAATTCTCAAATAATTTAATAATGATGTTCTATCCATTTTATCAAATGCTATCACATTTTTATATCTATTGGAGCGAACAATATAATTAAGGGGGGAAAGAAACAAAAAGTCATAACACCTCCGGATATTTTTGAATCTTGATAACACATAACACACCATTGACCGTGGTATCAAACCACTTATTTAAAGCAGTACATTAACGTCAAATTTGAAAACACAGTCCTCTAACGTAAGACAAAGCTAATGAATATTGCCAGCAAACATCCCAGAATTAAACTAGAAAACCAGGGTGGGTTTATTTAAGTCCATAGATTTGTTATTATTGTAGATTAAAGATAAAATATGCTCAACTTGGTGCGTCTTTGGATGCCAAAATACTACAGTTGTGTTTCATCTGCATCAGGAGTGGGGAGCCATAACTTCAGAAAGGGACAAGCGCCTAAAGCTTCGATGCTAATCCGTTCTGAATTGGCTTCGAAGAAGCACCATTATCCTTGATGTCAGTGTCTTTAGATTCCACTTCACATGAATTAGGCGGGACATCTATTGCAGGGGAACAATTGAAGAATCCATGAGGCTGCACAGAAGAAGGGAACTTGATATGTAAGACAATTGGAAAAACTCTAGATGCACATAAATACATAAAATAAACAAATCCAATCTCCAAAAATAGATTTGAGAGCAAAAAGGCAGATGAAAAAAAGCCATCAAGTTAAAATCAATAGTCGTTTGATAGAAATCGTGGGATCAACCAAAAAATTTCAAAAACAACAAAACAAACTCAACAATTCTCGATATTTTTTGCATTCAAGCATTTTACTATAACATTGAAAATATAAAATGCATGAGCAACAGAGCACCATATCAAGTAATTCAAGAGAAAAAGCGAACATCGGACTGATCAGGCACTTAGAATAAGTCCATGGAAACAGCAAACCAAGTTATTACCATGAGCATAAAACCAATGTGTTCTACTGGCATAACAGGCCAGTCTTCTAGACGAGGAACATGTGTGATTCCAAATACATACCTGAAGATATAACAGTTAGTCTGGAGAAGGCAAAATGTGAAAACATTTCTGGAAACATAAACTGAACTGGTAAACTTGTGTGGGTTCTATTTTTAATAAAACAAGTAAACACATAAAAGGCTATTGCACTGTTGCTGATACAAGATTACTATTTTAGCATTGCCAAATTTATAAAACATGAAATTAAAATCTGAGCATGTCATTGATGCACCGTATTCAGGTCTGTGTGTGTGCGCGCGTGCACGTGTTAGTGTTTGTGTGTGTGTGTGAGAGAGAGAGAGAGAGAGAGTTTGAGAGAGAGAAAGAGAGATAGAGGACCAAAGAACTATATTGGTTTCTTCCAAAGGCCGGTTTTGCTTAATCCATGTAGCTAGTCCTTCACCAGCTCGCGGATTTTGATTGGGAAATTCTCCCCCAGGAAACATTTCATCACGTGCATATGATGTTACCCAAACATTATGCTTCAAGAAAGCAGCTCTTCTTAAAAATTTGGCCTCAGAACCTGCCAATGGCAAGCAGTTTGAGCCTGGTACCAGCTTGTAGCCTGTTAATTGTCCAGTTCTGTTGCCGGTTCTTGTGTTCCTAACCTGAAGTGTTATTATCAAAATGTTACTTCATGGAGTCAAAATTTGTTAGAACCATGGTTTAACACAATCTATAGAGCTCTAGTCTTCCATGATAAAAGCAAAGTCCAAAACCAGATATCAAACTGTTGTAAGTCTTTTCCAGGAGAAAACACCTAGCACAAAAAATTTCCCGAGCATGAAAGACATCTATTTGGAATTCAAACTTAAGAAGAATTGATAAAAACATAGACACCATACACAATAATAACAACAACACATAGGCACTAATAAGAATTTAGTAATGTGAAAGTGATTGAACGTAACCACATGCATCAATGTTGTCTTGGTGTTCAACATGACACATCTGACACGAGACACGCCTTTAATTAGAATTGTTGGCACTACATAGTTTCCGACAGTACTCGCTTTTTCATAGGAAAAAAATCATAACTTTTCAAAGATCACAAACAATTTTCACTACAAACAAGAATTCAACAGCTTGACAAAGTAGTAAATTATAAAATCTTAGCCAGAAGTTGGTTGTGAAGATAAAGAGAAAACTTACAACCCAATGGCGAGCAGTCAAAGTATTGCAATCACGCATTGCTTCGGATTCAGATTTGAGCAAAGTCTCTTCAGCATAGAACGCATTATGGTGAATATTATTCTCACCAGGTTCTTCAACTTTCATATTGACCTCCACAACCTACAAAACATATTGAGGGAGTAAAAATGTGCACTAGTCAAGCTGTACGTTTTATTGGGCACAGTGGATGTGGTTCATATATGAAAAATTAAAAATAAAACACAGAAGTAGCCAACCCAGTTGTTTCAGCGTTAAAAATTGGGTACATAAAGACAAGAAAGATAAGTTTAGTGATTAAATTCTAATTACCTGATTCAAAGCTTCACCCGGTCTAGAATCAACCGACATATCCATGCGAGCAACAAAAAAGTGTTGATGAACTGGAGCATATAGACCTGGTGCAATCATGGTTCCATATTTTCGATATTCTCCAGGCATCAAAGCTCCTAAGCTGAGAATTCCAGTCAGCTTGACTTCAGCTTCAATCTTTCCATCCTGGAACAACATATGCCATCATTTTCAACAGAGTTAAACACGATACCACAAAGACTGCAGAAAACAAAGAAACATCCAATATACCAGTACTTCATGAAAAGCATAACAAGAATTGTTTATAAAATGCTGACAGTATCTTCTAGCAAAAAGTAATAAGGTACTACAGGGTCATTTAGATGCAGTCTCTCAATAGTTTAAAGAATGCAAAGAGAGTGGATATTGGTGAATTTGTGCAATAACTGAAACCAGATCAATTCAAAATGGCATTAATTTCAGCATGTTTATCCTTTATACGATTATACCCTACTTGCCTGATAAAAATGCCAAAAAAAGGCATACTCATAGTTGGCCACTGTGCATACAAAAGAAACTGAAAGCCTTCTAGACCTTCGGACTTCTGCTAAGCCAGTTCTCCAGTCTTGATGCTTCCAGAGAATCCCGTGATCCTCTTCATGCAAACATACACAATTTTCTATAGTTTCCACTCCACCCGTAAAATTTGTGAAGTGAGCATCAAAATATTTGATGTAGCCCAAACAATCACATCCCTGTAAAACAAACTTTGACTTTAGACAAATGGGAATCCAGCCAAAAAAAATAAGATGCCAGACCAAACAAATACAAGAGACCAAATATGTAAGTCTAAAACCTTTTTGAGGGAATGTGCATTTTTTCCCAAGCCATCTTCCCCAGCATCAAAAGCATTTTTCCTATAATGAGGTTCATTTGGATCTCCATAGGGTACAACCATCTCCACAAAACTCAGCCTATGAGCAACCGGCCTTCTCCCTCGACTACCATCAACGTACGCAACAGAATATATGATCAAACCTTCTTTGGGTGTGAATCCAATACGCAAATTCCACTGTTGGCAGAGAAAAAATCGTGATATATCAAATTTTGTTATTATTAGTTGATATGCATCTACTCTTTTGACATTCGAGAGACAAATTAATAAGTAGTTTAAGATAATAAGCTCTACCTTCTGCCACTCAACAAAATATCCATTGACACGAAAGCTTGGACCTTCAGGTTGAACAATTTGTAAAGGTTTTACATCACTTCTATCGGAGCCACCTCTGGATTCACCAGGAGTATAGTTTCTCAAGGGATCAACAGGAGGCAAAGGAACAAGTTTACGGTCTTCAAACTCTATCACCACCATGTTTTGCATATCAACAAGGATATAGATGCCCTCAATTGGGCGGGCATAACCATTTTCCATGGGGCAGTCACTCTCAGATCGACAAAATAGGAGCGGTTTGGCAAGTCTTCTACCAGGAGCATCAGCTTCACTGTGATATCCAACGCACCTATAGCGGAGTTATGCATGCACAAGTTAAAATGCAATGAAAAATAATAGCAATGTCTCCAGACAACAAAGGTATCAACAATGGACATCCAGATAAAATACCAGGGATCAACCATGACAAGATCCATGTCTTCAATACCCCTTTTCTTCATAGCCTCTATAAAAGGGGGAAAACTTTTAACAACAGCCTCGCATTCTGCATATTCCTCAGCATCCTATAGATATAGAGAACACTATAGATTTAAAAAACATTATTTTTTCATTGCATAACGAGCTCGCACTAAAAACCATATGTTGAGCAAAGTTGAATCAACTTCTTGCAAAAAAAAAATAGTGGTTATGCCAAAAATAATTAGATGGATAGTCTAGCATCTTGGCAACAAAAAAATTAAGAAAGTAAATAAAATCATTAATGGGCAAGATATAGCTACTGGCATAATGTAGGGTCAAAACAGGTTGTTAGGAAGAGTACATAACTCCAAACCTGCCAAAATCAGCAGGGTAGCAGGGCAAACAAACTGACCCAGAAGTTCAGGATTGTTTTGCCGCCCTTACTCTTGATCCTTATACTGTTGAGGGAAAGAAAAACTGTAATAGCAAGCAATACAAATATAGAAATTGCAGACTCTCCTTCCACTGCAAACCAAGATAATGCTTCAATATTTACTGCAAACTCTGCAATGGTTTGTCGGACTGTCGGAGTTGAATTACTTCTAAAACACTATAAATGTACAAAAGGGTTACAAATAAAATCAGAACTCAGAAGGAAAATATAACATTACCATTGGAGGCTGAACATCAGGAACAACACGTGACGAAATTACTTTTCCTCGATGATGGCCACCTCGAGTTACTGCATGAACTTGTGATAATTCGACAATCCACAGAGCAGTGACGTTTGATTTCTTATTGTAAACAACAAGTCTAGCGCATCTTGGAGGGAGTTTAGTGGGAATTACAGGGCCCCCTTTACTTCTAGGAAGTAATGATGGTTGGAAAGGTGGGAAAAAATAAGCGTCTGCCAGTGCAACAACATTTTTATCTGGTTCCAGCAAAACTACTTCAATGAAGCGCATACTATCCCTAAGCTGTAAGATATAAAGACAATTGGGGAGGAGAAGACACATCATATGTAATCACTTCTTCAATACAAAATTCTTCTCTAATAATATACAAACTATTCAATATACATATACATATATATTCTTTTAAACAAAAAATAAAATACATAGCATAGCTAACAACCTCTGGAGTGGCTCCAGCAGCCCTCACAGTTGCCACTGCCACAGAAATTTCTGCCGCAGTTAAAGGGTCCAAAGGATGACTTGACTGAGGCCTTGTCATTGAAGGAATTCCTGTGCAAGTTAATATAGTATCAAAGGTAAAAACAAGTGAAAACATATCGAACCTACATTCAATAACTTGTTCCATAAGTTGCACACAAATGGGAAAAAAAACGAAAAGAAATTCTTATCAGCACCAACTCCGAGATCCAGTAAGCTAAACATATTACAATCGGTTGCTTCATATGCAAAAACAATTTGTGCAACTTCGGAACTTAAAGCAGCATATTGCAAACAAATTAGAGTAGCAATCAGCAAAGTTTTTCTTCACAAATAATTTCACATATATTAATTAACAATTGATATGGTGCAATATGCATAACAAATCTAGCTCGCAAGATTAAAGAAACATTATTATTCATTTCTTTGAATAAGTATTCATAAATACAAGTTTACCACCTATGATCCTTCAACATAGAATATGATATCAATTTATTAACTTATTAACATAATTCAATTTAGTGTAAGAAAAGGAGCGAAGTAAGTTGTTATACCCTTAGCAGAAGGGACATTGGTGGGAGTAGATTCAGGAATCGAATCGAGTGGACGAATCAAGGCAACAGTGTTAGGGATGCGATCCGATTTGACGGCGGCGGCGGCGACGACGGCTAAGCCGGAAGAGTCGCGAGGGGGACAACAAGGAGAAGCCGATGGTGACGTCGTCTTTTGCGAAGCTGAGGCCATTGCAAAGGATTCGCTAGTTCGCCGATTCCAGCACCACAATAGGTATCAAGACAGTACACTGACATGCAGGTAGGGCAAATCACCCTCTTCTTCTTTTCCACCGCGCAACGTGAAATCTGCAACAGAGAGTAACAATAAAGAACGAAAACGTGAAAGATAGAAAGAAAGAATTCACTACCAGACTCAAAGACGAGAGAGTCTCTTGTTCAGTCTTGATATATAGCGAAGAAATTAGTGTCACGTCACGTCACGTGTTTGTGTGTGTTTTCTCTTTACTTTTCACTCCACTATCACTTTTTTTTTTCTTTTTTATTAATATTAATTAATAATGAATGATTAATTAACAATAAGATAAGGGTGAGGTGGATATTACTGGCAGAAATGACTAGTTAGTGTAAACGACAGTGATATGAGGAGAGTTGTTGGAAGGGAGGTTATCAAAGGAAAAAGAGATATATAATACGATAAGTAGGTGGAGGTAATTAGATAGGGGGATCTATGAAATTTTGACAAACTCCAAATGAATAGAAGTAATAAGCAAGTTTGAGAGGACTACCTCGGCTTGCTTGATGTGATGTTCACCAAAGATGACGAAAAAGTTAAACTAAAATATACATATGCGTTTACATCATAATTAAAATATGGAATAATACTAATAGTATCATGATACAGTATGATACGGAAAAAAATTTAAGTAGGAGTATAATTTTTTTGTATGATTAGTTTATGTGTAATTTTTTGTTCCAAAATAATTATGTATAATTTCGCTACTCAAACTACAAATTTATGAACATTAATATTTAACAAAAGTTGCTTTCGTGTCAGCGTTCAACCTCGATAATATCTTTTAAGAAATAATTAATTTAAAAATATATAAATAATGAATTGTATTAAATTGAAGTAAATAATTTTTAAAAATTTCAAATTTTTTGAAACTATTTTTAGTTATATCTTTGGCTAATTAAATTATAAAATTATATATTTTTATATAAGGTTTAAACTTTGTTCGATAAAAATAATTAATAATTAATAAATTAGCTATTAATTTATTTATGACTAGTAATTTATAATATTGGTAATTTATAATCGATGATTAATAATTAATAAATTAATTTAAATATTTAATAAATTATCAGTTATAATTTATAAATGCAAAATAATATAAAAGGATATTATTATATAAAAAACTAATTGTCCTTTTTAAACTAAGGTTAAACATTGCTTAAAAAAACCAAAGTCAAACATGGTTCTCGTTAATATATTTATAGTAGTAATATGTAGCAATTTCACTTATTATATTGATCTTATATTTTAATAAAATACATATTTTTTCTCTTTTTCTCTCTTTCAAAATTCATGATATGTCTATTAATTATAAAAATTAGAAGGATATGTTTAAAAGAGTGAGGGGCAAGATAGGGATGGCAATTGTACTTATATCCAATAAGTATTCGTAAAAAATTCACAATGGATAGAATAAAAATCCGTAAAATGGGTATAGACGCAAACGCGAGTAATTGCTCATTAAAATAAGCGGGTATAGATGAGGGTACGGGTACCTTAGTACCCACCTCGCCCCATAACCCACACAATGTATACTTATATATTTTTTAATTTATATCATCATATCAAAAATGTATATCAACCTCTTAAAAAAAATACATCACAATTAAATTATTACACATTTTAATATGAGGGTTTGTTTATTTCATAATTCAATAGTAAAATCTTTGAATTTTTTGTTAATTTTGTTAAACATTTAAAATGATATGATATTTTTCAATTGATAGATTTATTTTTACTAGAACTGCGGGTAACGCGTAAGGATACTTAGGTACCCATAAGTTACAAGTATAAAGGTTGGTGACCGCGCGGGTATGAGATTAGGTACGGGTACTTTTTTCAAACTGCGAGTATGGGGACAGGGACTGTAGTACAGTACCCAAACCCTATCTATTATCATTTATAAGCGAGATAATACATCCATGGAAATATATGGGGGAGACGGCAACTACTGATACCCATTGTCTTCGACGGAAGACCATGTGGTTATAAACGCCTTCAATTGTTTGTATATGAAACCCTCTAGTGTTGCTTGAGGAAGCACCGTGCATCATTTTAGGCATAGGTATGATGAATTTTGTCTTGGGAATACGCAATCATCATAGGTCATTGACCCATATGCATGTGTCTAATTTGGCACGTAGATGTCCTACCACTTACTAGCAGGCACAATCCTACGATTTAGCAATTATGTCTACTTAGCCTAGGCTTCCAGCTTTATAAATAGAGGAATGTAAACCACTTTTCCCCACACTTGCATATGCATTCACCATTTTTCTAAGCAATCCTTCTTTTCCAACTCTCTCGTTTCCAAGTTTGGTCCTTCCATTTAACATTGGTGTTCCAGACTGACCCAATGGCTAGGCATACCCCAATCCACTTCTGCTCCCAGAACAGCCCAATTGACTAAGTCCAACCAATTTAGGGGAGCATTTACCTTTATGCCCCTCCACCGGGGAAGATTGGTCAGTTGACCTCTAGGGTCAGCTGCCCCTCCTCAGCAGTTTCTGTCCGTCACGCACGGTTCCACCATCCAAAAACAGTCACGATGCATGTGCTCGCTACTGCGCCTATGCCCGTAGCAATAACTAGTTTTGGGCACTTATGCCTGTCCCAACAGCTAGTTTTTTTTTAAAGTTACCTATTCTTCAAGGAACGATTATCTCGCCCCGAAAATAGGGACCAATGGCCAAGCGTTGGGGGAACTATAAAAACCCTCCCATTTGAAAGGGTCAGGTATTTAATATTCATCCTAATATACACATGTTCTGTATTTGCCCTATTTTCTCCCAATTCTTACTTTAGCATCGGAGTGCCTTGCAGGTACACCCCCTCCTCATCTCTCACACCCAGCATCATAGACGTTGTCTCTGGCCCACTTCAGGTTCTGATCAACCATCAAGATCAGTGGTGTAACAGCCCAATTTTTCCATAATTAATTGTTCATGTTAATTAATTGATTTATTTGGATGATTTTAATTATTGGAATTATTGGTAGATATTTGAGAGGAAATATGACGGAAGGAAATGGAATAGAAAGATATATAAGGAAAAGATAGAAACATAAGAGAAAAAGAAGAGAAAGAAAGGAGAAGAGGAGAAAAGAGAAGGAAGAAAAGGAAACAAGCTTGGAATCATCAAGAACAACTTCTAGCTTCGATTTAATCAAGGTAAGGGTGTGAAATATCATTATATTGTCAATGTATATGATTATGTATGATTGGTTTGGATTGTTTGGATGTTTTCTCCATTTTCCATTCTAGGGCATAGATGAGTTTAATCAGTAGAATCAAGGTTTTAACGATTGGAATCTGGAATAAGTGGTGTAGATTAGTCGAGGATTGTTAGACTAAGAGTACTGGAAGTCGTTGGAATTGAATCGGGTGATTTTGGGAGTTTTGGAGAGTTTTGGATAGTGAGGGTTTTGAACATCGCAGACGTTCGCTAGCACCTTCGCTAGGCGAACAGGTCGCAAGTGTTCGCTAGCAACTCGCTAAGCGAGCAAGCTAGCGAGTGGTCCCAGACTTGGACAGAATGTATTTGATCTTGTTCGCTGGTAGCGAGTGAGGTAGCGAAGGATTCGCTAGGACCTCGCTGCAGCGAGTAGGTAGTGAACGAAGTCAATAGCTTCTGTTTGCCTTCGTGAGCTTGTTCGCTAGGCGAACAGGTAGCGAGTATTCGCTAGGAGCTCGCTAGGAGAGCAAGCTAGCGAGTGTGACAGCATTTTCATTTCCTTGTGTTTCCATCCAATGTTGATTGTTTGGTTCGATTGTGTTCAATCCTTGTCGGAAATGAATAATTTGTGTGCCGTTATATATATGTTGTGGGTAGCCGTATGACGTGAATCCTAGATTGTGAAATATTATGAAATGCATATCGATTGTATGCGATTGTATATGAATAATGCATGGGAACATATTGTGAGTATGTGTGCATTGCTTGATAATATGATGATGTTGAAAGTATGAATGTTTTGATATGATG
Organism: Lathyrus sativus; assembly: GCA_963859935.3. Classification (NCBI taxonomy): domain Eukaryota; kingdom Viridiplantae; phylum Streptophyta; class Magnoliopsida; order Fabales; family Fabaceae; genus Lathyrus; species Lathyrus sativus. Next base: position 456,030,813 of record OZ012739.1, on the reverse strand, counting down.
TGTGAGTGTGCAATCATGTTATAATTCTTATGTGATGAATTATTTGATAATGCATGGGATTAAGATGCGAGAACGGTCTTAAGTGCATTTGATTGTTGATTGCATACACATCATTTGTGTCAAGAGGCAATGCTTGCTAATCTCGTGGAGGCTAGTGACTTGTCCCAAACCTAGAGCGGGGTTTGAAAGCTTAGGGAATGGGCTTTTGTTGTTATCGGTCTAGGGAACGGACCCGGTTTAAATGTAAAAACCGAAAAATGATAACAAGTGTTGGTACCACATGGCATGAGTTGCATTGAGTTGCATTGAGTCACATGGCATAGATATCTTTGTTATATGAAAGTATGCTTGTGTATGAATTGTTGAATTGAAGATTATGGATGTGTGCATGATGAAACATGTTTGGTGACTATCTATATTTGTTTATACATATATTGTGATGTATATGATGATTATAATGAATTGTGGTGAGAAATGTGGAATATGTGTATTATATGCTTGTGTGTGTGTGTATATATATATATATATATATATATATATATATATATATATATATATATATATATATATATATAATTATATGCATTGATTATTGTGATAATATTTCTCCCCCTTCTGTTGTTTTATAATACTCTATGAGGCATTGCAGATTAGGATGCCAGGGGTCTTTTGTGAAGTATAGCTTCATTCTTTTGGTCGGTTAAGCTCTGATATGTAGCACCGGGTAGTTAGGATTGTATAGCATTCTTTTGAGATACATTTGTATATGTATCTGATGACAAATGTTTATGTAAACATGAATGATGTGGTGAATCAAACTGGATGATATGTATTTATATGATTACATGTTTAAAGTGATTCAATGTTTAGATTTTCCGCTTTTAATTCTAAAATATTGAGATGTGGGTGTAAGGACTAAGTTCCTCTGTTGAAGCTACCCCACTGTTGCATATCTCTATTGAGCAGGTGTTGTATGTTTTATTTCACGTATTGTGTGACATGCTCCTTTTATACCATGTTTCCAATTATACTCTGATGAAATTTTAATACGTGTTAAATGAATTATTGTTTATTTGGGGGTATAGAAGGGGTGTTACATTAGTGGTATCAGAGCCAGGTTGGCCAGTTGGCCAAGTTGTTAATGTGTTCATTCCCTTATGCATTTGGTATGTGTGTGTAGCACTATCAGTATGGTTGTCTAACGAGGATTTATTGTGGGAATCAAGAGCAATGGTTGCAGGCAGGAATGATGAAACGATTGTCGAAGCTTTGGCGATGTTGGCTAGAGCAATTGGGCAGAATCCTCAAGCCAATGTGAATGTTGGAAACAATGTTGATGACGAGTTTTGTGCTTTGGGAAGGTTCCAAAGGAACAACCCACCAATTTTCAAGGGAACCCATGAACCTGACAAAGCACAGGTGTGACTGAAGGCGATCAAGAAGATATTTCGAGTTATGAAATGTTCAGATGCACAGAGGGTGCAGTTTGGCACTCATATGCTTAAAGAGGAAGCTGAGGACTGGTGGGGTAATACTCGCCAAAGGTTTGAAGAGGATGAGGTTGTGGTTACCTTGGATGATTTTAGAGAGGCATTTCTGGAGAAGTATTTTCCAGAAGATGTGCGTGGCAAGAAGGAAATTGAATTCCTTGAGGTGAAGCAGGGTAACTCAACTGCGGCCGAGTATGCCACAAGGTTTGAGGAATTGATTAAGTTTTGTCCTCGTTACAACACTGCTAATGCTGAGAGATCCAAGTATCTCAAGTTTGTGAATGGTTTGAGGCCTAAAATCAAGCAAGCCGTTGGTTATCAGGAAATTAGGCAATTTTCTGAGTTGGTGAACAAGAGTAGAATTTATGATGAAGATAGTAGGGCTCGGTCTAGTCGCTACAAGAGTTTAAATGATAAGAAGGGAAAAGGTCAATTTAGAGGGAAGCCGTATGTGACTCCTGCTGATAAGGCGAAACAGAAAGCTGGTTATGGAAAGAAGCCGAGTGGGGGAGGAACTCCTACTCCGGTGAAGTGTTTTAGATGCGGTGGAGAGGGACACCGTGCTCCTGAGTGCAAAAGTGTGGAGCCGAAATGTTTCAAGTGTGGCAAGCCAGGCCACAAAGCTCTTGAGTTCAGGGGTGGTGCGAATGTGACTTGCTACAACTGTGGTGAGCAAGGACACATTAGTACCAAGTGTGATAAGCCAAAGAAGACTCAATGGAATAGGAAAGTGTTTGCTCTATCAGGATCGGAGACTGCTAGTGAAGATCGATTGATCCGAGGTACGTGCTTCATTAATGGTATACCTTTGATCGCTATAATTGATACTGGAGCTACGCATTCTTTTATTTCTTTGGATTGTGTTAAGAGATTAAATCTTAAGTTGTCTGTTATGAGTAGTGGTATGGTTATTGATACTCCTGCTATGGGTTCGGTAACTACCCTTTTTGTGTGTTTGAATTGTCCGTTGAGTATTTTTGGTAAAGACTTTGGAGTTGATTTAGTGTGTCTTCACTTAGATCAACTTGATGTTATTCTCGGGATGAATTGGTTGGAATTCAATCATGTCTATATTAACTATTTTGACAAAACGATTATTTTTCCTGAACTTGATGATGAAAGAGGTTTGTTTATGACTGCTAAGCAAGTGAAGGAATCAATGCAAGATGGTGCGAAGGCATTTATGTTGATGGCAACTTTGAACACTGGTGAAAGTGGAACAATTGATGCTTTACCAATTGTCCGTGATTTTCCGGAAGTTTTTCCTGAGGAGATAATAGATTTACCGCCGGAACGAGAAGTGGAGTTTGTGATCGACTTAATCCTGGAACTAGTCTGATATCGATGGCTTCATATCGTATGTCCGCGTCGGAATTGAAAGAGTTGAAGAGTCAACTTGAGGACTTACTTGAGAAGAGATTTATTCGTCCGAGTATGTCACTGTGGGGTGCACCAGCGTTATTGGTTAAGAAGAAAGAAGGTTCTATGAGACTCTGTGTGGACTACAGACAATTGAACAAGGTGACTATCAAAAATAAGTATCCACTTCCGAGGATTGATGATTTGATGGATCGGTTGGTTGGTGCGAGTGTGTTTAGTAAGATAGATTTGAGATCTGGGTATCATCAAATTCGTGTGAGGGCTGAGGATATTCAGAAGACTGCTTTTAGAACGAGGTATGGACATTATGAATATTCTGTGATGCCATTTGGTGTGACTAATGCACCAGGTGTATTTATGGAATACATGAACAGGATTTTCCATCCTTATTTGGACAAGTTTGTGGTGGTGTTTATTGATGATATTTTGATTTATTCGAAGAGTGAAGAAGAACACGTCGAGCATTTGAGGATTACGTTATATGTGTTAAAAGAGAAGCAGTTATATGCTAAACTTTCTAGGTGTGAATTTTGGTTGAAGGAAGTGAGTTTCCTTGGTCATGTGATTTCGAGTAAAGGTATTGCAGTGGATCCGTCGAAGGTTGAAGCGGTATCGCAATGGGAGACTCCGAAATCAGTTTTTGAGATTAGAAGTTTTCTTGGTTTGGCGGGATATTATCGGAAATTCATCGAAGGATTTGCCAAGTTATCATTGTCGTTGACGCAGTTGACTAGGAAAGGTCAAGCTTTTGTTTGGAATGCAAAGTGTGAAGAAAGTTTTCAAGAGCTTAAGAGAAGATTGACGACAACTCCTGTTTTGATTTTGTCGAATCCGGCAGAACCGTTTGTTGTGTATTGTGATGCTTCTTTGATTGGTTTAGAAGGTGTGTTGATGCAAAATAGACAAGTGGTAGCTTATGCTTCAAGGCAACTCAAAGTGCATGAGAAGAATTATCCGACACATGACCTAGAGTTGGTCGTCGTTGTATTTGTGCTGAAGCTTTGGAGGCATTATTTGTTTGGTTCGAGATTTGAGGTATTTAGTGATCATAAGAGTTTGAAGTATCTCTTTAATCAGAAAGAATTGAATGCAAGGCAGAGGAGATGGTTGGAACTTCTGAAGGATTATGCTTTTGGTTTGAATTACCATCCAGGTAAAGCAAATGTTGTAGTTCATGCATTGAGTAGGAAATCGTTGCACATGTCGATGATGATGGTGAAAGAATTGGAATTGATTGAGCAATTTCGTGATTTGAGCTTAGTGTGTGAGAAGACTTCCTACGGAGTTAAACTTGGTATGTTAAAGCTTACTAGTGGTATTCTTGACGAGATTCGAGAAGGACAGAAATCTGATTTGAGTTTAGTTAATCGGTTGACTTTGATCAATCAAGGTCAAGGTGGTGATTTTCGGATTGATGAAAATGGTATCATGAGGTGTCGTGATAGAGTTTGTGTTCCTGATGTTGTTGAGCTGAAAAAGAGCATTCTTGAGGAAGGGCATCGTAGTGGATTAAGTGTTCATCCGGGTGCTACTAAGATGTATCAAGATTTGAGGAAAGTATTTTGGTGGCCTCGTATGAAGAAGGATATTGCCGAGTTTGTGTATTCTTGTTTGACTTGTCAGAAGTCAAAGATTGAGCATCAGAAATCGTCGGGCTTGATGAAACCGTTGTTTATTCCATAGTGGAAATGGGATAGCATTTCTATGGATTTTGTATCTGGTTTACCGAGGACGCCGAGTAACTTTGAAGCCATTTGGGTTATTGTGGATAGATTGACCAAATCTGCTCACTTTATTCCTATGCAAATGGATTACTCGTTGGAGAAATTGGCAAAGTTGTACATTGAGAGGATTGTCAGTTTGCATGGTATTCCGTCTAGCATTGTGTCAGATAGAGATCTGAGGTTTACTTCGAGATTTTGGGAGAATTTTCAAAGTGCTTTGGGTACGAAGTTGCGTTTGAGTTCATCTTATCATCCGCGGGCCGATGGTCAGACTGAGAGGACGATTCAGTCAGTTGAGGATCTTTTGAGAGCTTGTGTGTTGGAGAAGGGAGGAGCTTGGGATAGCTACTTACCTTTGATTGAATTTACTTACAACAATAATTTTCATTCGAGTATTGGTATGACACCATTTGAAGCATTGTATGGTAGACGGTGTAGGACGCCATTGTGGTGGTATGAATCTGGAGAGAGTTCTGTGGTTGGACCCGAGATAGTCCAGCAGACTACCGATAAGATTAAGATGATTCAAGAGAAGATGAAGATTTCTCAGAGTCCTCAAAAGAGTTATCATGACAAGAGGAGGAAAACACTTGAATTTCAGGAGGGAGGTCATGTGTTTCTTTGAGTCACTCCTATGACTGGTGTTGGTAGGGCACTGAAGTGGCATAAGTTGATGCCGCGTTTTATTGGTCCTTATCAGATTTTGCAGAGGATAGGAAAGGTAGCCTATCGTGTTGCTTTACCACCGTCGCTTGCTAATCTCCATGACGTGTTCCATGTATCTCAGTTGAGGAAATACATTGCAGATCCGTCTCATGTAGTCCAAGTAGATGATGTGCAGGTGAGAGATAACTTGACTGTGGAGACATCACCTATGTGGATAGAGGATCGGGAGTTAAAGCAACTTCGAGGCAAAGAGATTTCTTTGGTGAAGGTCGCTTGGGGAGGACCGGCTGGTGGAAATGTGACTTGGGAACTTGAGAGTCATAGGTGTAACATAGACGCTGTCTCTTGCCCACTTCAGGTTCTGATCAACCATCAAGATCAGTGGTGTAATAGCCCAATTTTTCCATAATTAATTGTTCATGTTAATTAATTGATTTATTTGGATGATTTTAATTATTGGAATTATTGGTAGATATTTGAGAGGAAATATGATGGAAGGAAATGGAATAGAAAGATATATAAGGAAAAGATAGAAACATAAGAGAAAAAGAAGAGAAAGAAAGGAGAAGAGGAGAAAAGAGAAGGAAGAAAAGGAAACAAGCTTGGAATCATCAAGAACAACTTCTAGCTTCGATTTAATCAAGGTAAGGGTGTGAAATATCATTATATTGTCAATGTATATGATTATGTATGATTGGTTTGGATTGTTTGGATGTTTTCTCCATTTTCCATTGTAGGGCATAAATGAGTTTAATCGGTAGAATCAAGGTTTTAATGATTGGAATCCGGAATAAGTGGTGTAGATTAGACGAGGATTGCTAGGCGAAGAGTACTGGAAGTCGTTGGAATTGAATCGGGTGATTTTGGGAGTTTTGGAGAGTTTTGGATAGTGAGGGTTTTGAACATCGTAGACATTCGCTAGCACCTTCGCTAGGCAAACAGGTCGCGAGTGTTCGCTAGAAACTCACTAAGTGAGCAAGCTAGTGAGTGGTCCCAGACTTGGACATAATATATTTGATCTTGTTCGCTGGTAACGACTGAGGTAGCGAAGAATTCGCTAGGACCTCGCTGCAGCGAGTAGGTAGAGAACGAAGTCAGTAGCTTCTGTTTGCCTTCGCGAGCTTGTTCGCTAGGCGAGCAAGCTAGCGAGTGTGACAGCATTTTCATTTCCTTGTGTTTCCATCCAATGTTGATTGTTTGGTTCGATTGTGTTCAATCCTTATCGGAAATGAATAATTTGTGTGACGTTATATATATGTTGTGGGTAGCCGTATGGCGTGAATCCTAGATTGTGAAATATTGTAAAATGCATATCGATAGTATGCGATTGTATGTGAATAATGCATGAGAACATATTGTGAATATGTTTGCATTGCTTGATAATATGATGATGTTGAAAGTATGAATGATTTGATGTGATGTGTGAGTGTGCAATCATGTTATAATTCTTGTGTGATGAATTATTTGATAATGCATGAGATTAAGATGCGAGAACAGTCTTAAGTGCATTTGATTGTTGATTGCATACGCATCATTTGTGTCAAGAGGCAATGCTTGCTAGTCTCGTGGAGGCTAGTGACTTGTCGCAAACCTAGAGCGGGGTTTGAAAGCTTAGGGAATGGGCTTTTGTTGTTATCGGTCTAGGGAACGGACCCGGTTTAAATGTAAAAACCGAAAAATGATAACAAGTGTTGGTACCACATGGCATGAGTTGCATTGAGTTACATTGAGTCACATGACATATATATCTTTGTTATATGAAAGTATGCTTGTGTATGAATTGTTGAATTGAGGATTATGGATGTGTGCATGATGAAACATGTTTGGTGACTATCTATATTTGTTTATACATATATTGTGATATATATGATGATTATAATGAATTGTGGTGAGAAATGTGGAATATGTGTATTCAATGCTTGTGTGTGTGTGTGTGTGTGTGTGTATATATATATATATATATATATATATATATATATATATATATATATATATATATATATATATATATATATATATATATATATATATATATATATATATATATATATATATATATATATAATTATATGCATTGATTATTATGATAATATTTCTCACCCTTTTGCGGTTTTATAATGCTCTATGAGGCATTGCAGATTAGGATGCCGAAGGTGTTTTGTGAAGTATAGCTTCATTCTTTTGGTCGGTTAAAGCTCTGATATGTAGCACCGGGTAGTTAGGATTGTATAACATTCTTTTGAGATACATTTGTATATGTATCTGATGACAAATGTTTATGTAAACATGAATGATGTGGTGAATCAAACTGGATGATATGTATTTATATGATTACATGTTTAAAGTGATTCAATGTTTAGATTTTCCGCTTTTAATTCTAAAATATTGAGATGTGGGTGTAAGGACTAAGTTCCTCTGTTGAAGCTACCCCAATGTTGCATATCTCTATTGAGCAGATGTTGTATGTTTTATTTCACGTATTGTGTGACATGCTCCTTTTATACCATGTTTTCAATTATACTCTGATGAAAATTTAATACGTGTTAAATGAATTATTGTTTATTTGGGGGTATAGAAGGGGGTATTACAAGTGGCGCTGTCTGTGGGAAATCTGTTATCCCCGTCTTTATTCCATCGTATATTCGAGACCAAAATAGTTCTTCCAAACTTTGATCATGGCCAGCCGTGATAACACCCGTGATGCTTACAACTCTGTCTTCCTCCCCGTCAGCAAGACTGATACTAACGGAGAAATCACCTCTCTTGGGGGCGACACCCACCAACAAAGGGGTGGAGCCATCGCATTTCCCTTCCTCGTTTGCGCCGATCACAATGAGGTCCAGCCCGTCCAGGACCACCAGCCAGTCCCAGTTCCGCCCAACACCGACCTGGCCACGGTGACCCTCCTCGAGGCTCTCAACAAGACCAACCTCCTAATCATCCATCAAAATGCGAGGATTGGAGCCCTAAAAGATTCCAGTCATCCAAGATCCTCTCCGTCAAGGAAAAAGCGCCAGAAATCACAGAGTCCTCCTCTCCAGCGTGAAAGAAACCGTCGGGTACCTCTAGAGCCAGAGTCCCAGGCCGTCAAAAAGCGCGACCACATCCCCCCATAACCATAACTCCCTAAGAACCAAGAGGACTAGAAAAGATCAACGAGCAGAGTCTTAGCATTCGCCTCCACCCAAATCCAAAGGTCGGGCACGAACTCCATCACCTCGCCGAGATCACCATCCTACCTATAGACAAAGCACCCATTCTCCGTCATGATCCAGCAGCAGCAGCGACAACGAGCCTCGCGGTCCGTTGTCCTAGGAGATTATGGCTATGCACTTAATGAAGGGACTGGAGAAACCCTCATCTCTGGGCACGTATGACGGTACTACGGACCTTGATGAGCACATCAAAAATATTGATGCTTTGCTCGATTACCGTGGCGTCTAGGGCGCCATCAAATATAGATTGTTCCTGACCACGCTGAGGAAGGGAGAAATGAATTGGTACAAGAGGCTCCCTGACGAATCCATCACATCATGGAGACAATTAGGGAGAATGTTCTACAAACACTTCACGGCCTTTCGTTGTCACGCAAAGACCGAAGCCTCCCTCGAGGCCATCATTCAAGGGAAGGATGAACCTCTTCGAGCCTATATCAAAATGTTCAACAAGGAAGCTGTCTAGGTCTCCACGACTGACGACATCAAGAAATTCTTGCTCGAGCAGGGGCTCCGTTCCCGTACAAAATCTGCCAAAGCAGTAGGCATTCAACCTCCAGCAACGCTGGACGCCTTCCTTCTCAAAGCGCATGCGTACATCTAGTACGAGCAGAAAGAAGCCGCCAGCTCCACCCGGGACTCAAGGCACTGGGAGAGTGCCAGGTCTTCCAAGCACGATGAGCCCTCGACATCTCGTTGGGGAGATAGAAAACATGAGGATCTCCCCCAGGAGCCCTGGGACAACAAAGGGCCTTCCGTCCAGTTTCATGAATGTACTACTTTGACCGTCTCTCGGGAAAAGATCCTCTCCGAGTGCGCCAACTCAAGATTCCTGCAAGCATGATTTTGGTTCCCTAAGTAGATTCCACCCAAGCCAAATACTGACAAGTCAAAGTATTGTCGGTTCCACAAGAGTCACGGTCATATGACCGACGACTGCATCCACCTGAAGGATGTCATTGAGATACTGATCAGGGATGGGCACCTGAAGTAGTTCGCCAAAAGGGAGGATGTTCCTCGGCTAGACGCCCAGGAGTCTAAGAAGGCCGAGGAAGAGGTGTCTTCCCTAGAAGAAACCAGCTTACAGGTCGCCATGAGCATCTCGCGGCCTGAAGACTTCTACATCCCTGAGGGGCTCAACGTCCTTCCCTACTTCACCGCACATAGCTTGTGGGAGACCTTCCCCTCCACCATGATTATCTCCAGAGGGGGCTTTAACAAGGTTACAATGGGGTTCGTCAAAAGAAAGTTCGAGCACCTTATCAACAACAGCTCGATCTGGAACTCCACCCTCGACATGGTCTGGGGAGAGTCTATTCCCATCTGCTTCTACCGCGAGGAACTCCTCAGCGGAGCCCCCAACTCCAGCATCCATATGCTCGTGAGAGCCCGAATGACCAAATTTGACATACGACGAATCCTCGTCGATCAAGACAGCTCAGTTGATATCATGTATTCCGAACTATTCTCCACTCTCCAACTGGACGAATCACACTTGACACCCTATGTAGGCTCTGATCTGCAAGGCTTCAATAGATCAGTGACGAAACCTTGGGGGTATATGGAGCTGATTGTGACATTTGGGTCTGCAGAGATGGTCAGGTCTATCAAAGTCTAGTTTCTGATCATCGACTTCCCGTCCCTATACCAATGCATCTTCAGACGGCCAACTCTGGCCGAATTGGTAGTCGTGCCCTCAACCGTGCATCTGAAGATGAAGTACTACACTTCAAAGGGTCTCGTGACAACTCTGCACGGAGACATCGAAGCAGCAAGGAGATGTTTCGAGGTAGCCTCCAAAGGGGTGAACACTATCGCCGCCAGGCCAAAGACTTTCGACAAGCTTTCTTTGCCTTGTAGCTTCGAAGAGACAAAGTCGTTACCCCGTGCCGACTCCATCGACCTTGACAGCCGCTTCTCCGAAGACAACCAGAGAAATAAAAAATGGAAGGGGAAGGAGGTTCAACCATCTTCGAGCATCCCCTCCACATCTACCAGTAGCGGCGAGACCTTTCATCCGATGTTCCCAATTCCGGATGGAGAGTTCGAACTTGTCCTGCTCGGCAACGACCCCCAGCGGAGAGTGAAGATTGGGACAGAACTCCCCGACCTAGCAAGGAAACAACTAAGAGCCTGCTTCTGGGAGAATACAGATCTATTCGCGTGGAGTGACGCGGAGATGCTCGGGCTAGACCTTGATGTGACATGTCACCATCTCACCATCATTCTCGCCGCTAGGGCAGTAGCTCAACGTAGGCGAAGGCTGTCTCCGGAGAAAATAGAGGTTGTCGAACAGGCTGCCAAAGACCTCCAAGAGGCAAACTTTATCTCGATAGGCAAGTACACTACTTGGTTGTCCAATGTTATACTTGTAAAGGAAAATAATGGAAAATGGCGAATGTGAATTGATTACACTGATCTTAATAGAGTCTGCCCCAAAGACGCATATCCCCTCCCTAACATAGACAAATTAGTTGATAATTTTGTTGGTTTTAAATTGTTATCTTTCATGGACGCGTACTCGGGATATAACCAAATACCCATGGCAAAAAGCGACAAAAGGTACACAACTTTCATGACTGAATCGGGTAACTATTACTACAACCTAATGCCCTTCGGCTTGAGAAACATTGGTGCTACCTACCAAAGAATGATGAAAAAGGTCTTCCAAGGAGAAATCAGGGATATGCTCGAAGTTTATATGGATGGCATGATTGTGAATTCCCACGACGAATCCGATCATACGATCCATCTGAACAAAGTCTTCGAGCAGGCCAGAAAGTACAGGATGCGCTTCAACTCGGAGAAGTGCACGTTCGGGGTGCGGGCGGGCAAGTTCCTCGACTTCTATCTAACTAAACGAGGAATCGAAGCTAACACTGACAAGTGCAGAGCCTTCTCCGAGTTCCCTACACTGAACTCAAAAAAGTCCATCCAATTCCTAAATGGGATGTTCGCTTCGCTGTTCCGCTTCGTGGCTAAATCAGCTCAACACACACTCCCTTTTTTCAAATTCCTCCACAAGGAGGCAACTTTCGAATGGACGTAGGAATGCAACAAAGCCCTCCTCCACCTGAAACAAGCTCTATCGGAACCACCGGTCATTTCTCGGACAGATAATGGGGAAACCATATATCTCTATCTCGCTGTTGCGACCGAGGCCGTCAGCGCCGCCCTCATTCGTGAAACGCTCGATGGTCAGAAGCCCATCTATTTCACGAGCGAGGCACTGCAAGGACCATAACTGAGGTACCAGCAGATAGAGAAAGTGGCCATAGCCTTTATCAACACTGCAAGAAGGCTGAAGTATTACTTTTTGGCCCACACAATTGTGGTATGCACAGACCAACTCGTAAAGCAACTATTGGGCCATCCGAACATGGCCGACAGAATGCTTAAGTGATCGCTGGAACTATCCAAGTTCGACATCCAGTATGAGAGCAGAAAGGCCCTTAAGGCCCAGGCATTGGCTGATATCATCGCAAAGATGACCCTACCAGATTCCCCCACTTGTGGTGCAAGCAAATGGATAATCTTCGTTGATGGAGCATCCAGCTTGACAGGGAGCGGGGCAGGTGTCATCTTAGAAAACGAGGAAGGAACCCTCATCGAAGTTTCGCTTACATTGTATCTCCCTACTTCCAACAACCAAGCCGAATACGAAGCCTTCCTTGCAGGTCTACGCCTCGCCGAAGACCTAGGGACACCGATTCTCAACTCGTGGCCCTCCAGGTTCGAGGAGAATACCAGGTCAAGAATGATAATCTGTCTAAATACTTGACCCTGGTCAAGGGAAAGATGACAAAGTTCACATTGGTAGAGGTAAGACATGTTCCCCGCGAACACAATGTCCAGACGGGTGTTTTGTCAAAACTGGCGAGCACAAAAAAGAAAAGGGGAGACAAATCTTCCATCCAGAAAGTACTTTCGTGACCCAACATCGAGAAATATTCTGTGACCCTCGACATGCATGTCGTCAGCGACAACCATTTCTGGATGACCCCCGTCTACAATTACCTCGCCAAGGACAAACTATTGTCCGACCCCAAGGAAGCCAGCATAGTTAGGTGTAGAGCCTGCTCCTATGTCCTGGTCGAAAGAAAGCTTTACAGGCGAGGGTTTTCCATCCCTTTCCTTAAATGTGTCGAATAAGAGATAGTCGTTCACGTCTTACGCAAGATCCACGAGAGAATCAACGTACAATACCTCGGGGGGAGATCCCTCACCGGGAAGGCTCTACATGCAGGATATTACTGGTCAACCATGCAACATGACACAAAGGAACATGTGAAGAAATGTGAAAAATGCCAATGGCATGGGGACATGCACTTGGCACCGCCCAATGAACTCAAAGCAATGTCTTCCTTGTGGCTCTTCGTATGGTGGGGCCTAGATATCCTAGGACCATTCGTAGTAGGGTCAAATTAGAACAAGTACTTAATAGTAGGCGTTGACTACAAGTGGAACATTCTTCCCCGCTTCAGTATCCCTCAAGCGATCGTCACCGATAATGGGAAACAATTCACGGGAAAAAAATTCCAAAAGTTTATCGCCCAATTAAGCACCAAACAACATTTTGCATTTGTCGAGCACCCCCATACTAACAGGCAAGCCGAGGTAGCAAACAGGGTAATCCTACGAGGCCTCAAACAGTGACTAGATGAAACAAAGAAACAGTGGGTCGAGAAGCTGCACAACGTGCTCGGGGCCTATCGTACTACGTCTCATTCTTCGATCGGGGAAATCCCTTTTCTCCTAGCATATGGACTGAGGCAATGATCCCTATTGAGACTCATGTGCCCTATAGGCAGATTGAAGTGCCCCTAGACGAGGAGACAAACAGCGGGGCACTAAGGGAGGAGCTTGATCTCGTCGAAGAGGTCCGGTCAAGAGAAGCCCTCCGTGAGGCCTTGCTAAAACAAAAAATCATGATTAGGAACAATACCAAAGTTATGCGCCGAGAGTTCCAAGTAGGCAGTCTCATCCTAAGAAGGAATAACAAAGATTCCCGTGAAGGCAAACTCGCCATAAACTGGGAAGGACCCTACCGTACTAGAGCAAAAATAGAGAATAGGGCCTACTACCTAGAACATCTTAACAGGGAAGAACTCACTCGACCTTGGAACATTGAAAATCTAAAATAATATAATAGCTAAGGCCTCAAGTGTCGGCATGCTTTGTCAACACGATGAACATAATGTACCGACCATAAGTGCGTGCCCAGGTACAAGCGTTGCGCTACCAAAGCAAATCAAGGCAGGCTTTTACTCAAGAACGAGCAAAACTCATGCTCGACAACAGTCCCTCGATCGAGCCCGCCGTTGCCAAAGTATCATGAAAGGCAGAACACCCAGCTTGCAATGGGAAGTTCACGCCGCGAACTCAGGCCACAAACGCGACCTGAGCTCCACTTTCATGCCCAGAAGCTACCCAGACCTTTCGACCAGTTCCCCTCACTGTCGAACACGATTTGTCGAGCAAACCCCATAACATAATAGAACCATTCCCTAAGGTAGCTCATACGACAAACATTGAGCAGCGTTTGACACTTAGAGAAAATAAAGCAAAGTATAAACATGCACGAAAATAAATATTAACATAAAAATGGCCACAAGGACCGTAATTGTGCTTGTTACAATACAAAGGGGCCAAGCCCTACACAAGAGATTAAAATTACAAAAACTTGGCGCACATGCCAAATGTACAAATAAAAGAGAAATCACTCCTCCGCCTATTGAGGATCTTCGCGGGCACCCTGCATATGCTCATCGCCGATTTGCATAAAGTCAGGGATGACTATTTTGTCGTTTGAAATGCTATGGAGAAACCCAATACCCTCACTGGACAACTCAAACCCGGGATTCACGATCTTCAATTGCTCCACGACATTGCTGAAGGCCTCCTTAGTGATGGTCAGACAGTCATCCTCGGCTTGGGTAATGCAAGCGACTAGCTCTGCTCGAGTCTTTAACTTCTTCACATCCTCACTCTCACCCTCAGTAGGAGCAATGGTGGCCTTCAGTTGCTCGACCATATCCTCATTGGCTTTATTTTTTGCAATAATGATATCTTTTGCTCCTGCCTCCTCGACAACCCTCACCGCCTCCTCGACAACCCTGACCCGCTTCTCCTGAGACTTCTTAAACTTCTCTTCCAGGTCCGCGACCGCAGCCTAGGCCTTCTTCAGCTTAGATTCGTTGTGGGAACTCTCCTCGATGTAAACCACCGCCATCTCTAGAACCCTTATCAGGGCAGAAGTGTCTTGAGCAAGCATGGTCCTTTTGCTTGGGCGATCCATCTTCTTGAACTTCAGGGACTCCACCCGAGGAATCACCAAAGAAGAACCCTCAAAGAATCTCTTGTTGTGTAGGCACGGAGGCAGCTCAAACCTGTTATTCTCCCCCTCCTTGCTGAGGTCCACAATCTCGCCTGTACGTTGACATTTGAGCCTTGAAATCACAGGCACGGGTGATGTCTGGATGGATGAAGGGGTAGACGAGGAGGTCCCTGGCCCAATTTTAGGAGAAGGTGCTCGCTGGCTGAGGCGACTCTTCCCGATCGATGCGTCTCCCTTTAGCTTCATTTGGGAATTCTTCACCATTCGCTCTTGAGCGGAAGACGTGTTACCTGTAAAACAACGGACACATTAATACGCGAAAAAATAACAACTCAGATAAGCTAAGAGGAAATAAAAGACTACCCAGAAGTTCTAAAACCCCATCACGAGTTCTACACTCGAGGAGCTCCTTCGTATTGATATATTGGGCTTCCACCTTAGGCCCCCCATCTTCTTCATAAATAATCTTCCCAGCACCGGTCACGCACTGGGCAGGAAGAAAGCCATCCACAAAAGCCACCAGCTTGGCCTAGCTGGCTCAGTTGTCATCCCTCAGCATGTGAGGAGTGGTGATATAATCTTCGGTTGGGCGGGTAAAATGAGCCACGCTCCAGTAAAAGGGAAACTTGAACAGCCTCTGTGCAAGCACCTTGCCATGCTCGTCAACTAAGGCTTCCCCGCCCTCGTCAGTCGTGACCGCCCAGATAAATGTTGAGTCGGTGTCCCTCTCCGGCACAGACTCAATGATATAAAACCTTTCCTTAAAAGTCCTAATGGACTCAAAAAGGGTTTGAATAACTTTCTCCTCTGCTTCAGGAAGACCTAACTGAACTTCCTCCCCGAGATTTATCAATGAAGATGGAAGACAGTAAAAAAGAGGGGATGGGTAGCTTCTATTTTCAAATACTCACACACCAGCTCGAATTCCCGTATAAAGGAGATCGAGTTCGGATGTAGCTGCAAAGGTGCCAGGTCCAGGTGCACAAAAATTGCCCTCTAAAAATCCGAAAAGGGCAGCCTTAGCCTTATCTCCTTGAAGACATATTCGTATATATGGAACCTCTCCCCGTATGACAAGAAGATACGGTAGTCCTCTCTAGGTAAATGTATCTTCCAATCTCCCTCATCCCCTACTGACGTGAAGGCATCCTTGGTATAAGAGGCAAAGAGAGAGGCGTGCTTCCCAGGCTCTACTATGAACCACTCTTTCATGGTTGTCCTTAAAATGGGAACTTCCCCAGCATCCCAAAGCGTGGAAGTATCGTCAGTCTCAGTATCCTTTGAGGAGCTCTCCTCAGACAAATCTCTTAGGACTTCCTCTTCAGCTTCACGCGACATCTCATTTACCTGAAAAGCAGAGGATATAAGTGAATTCGATGACAAACTCAAATCTATCCTTCCACTACTAGTCAAGTGAAAGGGCACGCAAAGGCCCGATGGCAGTGTCCCCGACCTAAGCCCTACTCAAATCGCACAATTACTATACGAGGAGGTGCCCGGGAAAATCCCCCCTGACGCGCGCGGGGAAAAACTTCCCTGGTACAAAACCCAGAATTTCTGTTGGGAAACCACCGGAAAGCTCATAAGCACACCGGAAGTTCACGGTTCCCACCGGAGATAAATGTTTCTGTGTTACAACAACATCAAAATCAATTAAACATCCTAAGCTTCTAAAAACTCAAGTGACGCCGACAGCAGAAGAAAGTGGCTAAACCACCGCCTGCCACCAACAGTCACCAGAAAATAACCCCTACTCTACCTAGCTTCTCCTTGACTACATGCATTCTATGAAGAAGAAAGTAAACAAGCATATGAAAAGAGATCAGTTCAATTACTTACGTGGTCGAGGAAGGAAATTTAGGGTCGAAGGGCACTGACCGGTGAATGTACGGTGGTGGACGGCGGAGTGCAGAAGCAGAGAACAAGAGAAGAGAAAAAAGTGAAAAGTGCAAATGAGAAGCTTCTCGCTCTATTTATAGACAATCTATGGCACGTACACAAGCAAGTGCGACTAGGGGTATCATTATAACCCTAGCCTAGCCATCATTATGCATTAAATACAACACATGGCTTGAGGCACGTGTGGCACTTCACCTCTTTAGATCACATCACCTGTTGAGCTCCTCATATTTTGAACTCCCCGCCAGGAAAAGTTACAGGCCTTGGGCATAGATTCCCTTGGGCACCAAGTAACAGCCTCATCTCAGCAACAGGAGATGACCTTGTCCGGTCCTCCCCAAGATTGCAAACTGCCCTTAAGTCATCACATCATGCTCGGAAGCAACGATTTGGGGGGCTTCTATTCCATACTGGCTCAATGGATAGGCATGGCCCAATATACTTCTGCTCCCAGAACAACCCAATTGCCTAAGTCCAACCAATTTGAGGGAGCATTTACCTTTTGCCCCTCTACCAGGGAAGATTGGTCGGTTGACCTCTAGGATCAGCTGCCCCTCCTCAGCAGTTCCTTCCTGTCACACACGGTTTCACCATCTAGTAACAATCACGACGTCTGTGCCCGCTACTGCGCCTATGCCCATAGTAACTGCTAGTTTTGGGCACCTCTGCCCGTCCCAACGACTAGTTTCTGGCAGTTATTTATTCTTTAGGGAACGATTATCTCGCCCCAAAAATAGGGACCAATGACCAAGCGTCGGGGCCACTATAAAAACCCTCTCAAATGAGAGGGTCGGGTATTCAATATTCATCCTAATACACACATATTTTGTACTTGCCCTCTTTTCTCTCGATTCTTACTTTAGCATCAGAGTGCCTTGCAGGTACACCCCCTCCTCATCTCTCACACCCAACACCACAAATGTTGTCTCTGACACACTTCAGATTCTGATCAGCCGTCAAGATCAATTGTCATCAAACCTTAGTCAAGTATTGGACTTCTCCTTTTTACTTGTACTTTCTGTTTTATGGAGATGGCTATAAGGGAGTTATATGAAAGTAATCAGGTCATTAAACCCTCCACTCATGGGGAGGTTGTGAAAATATGGAGAAATTGTGTGGGAAATACGAGGCGGTTGGATGAAACAGTTGGTTATAAATTTGTAGAATTTGGAATATTTGGCAATTATGATAGTAGTTCTAGTAGTGATAGTGATATTTTTTTACCTTATTTTTTCCCAAGGCTTGTGAAGTTAGTGACAAAAACCAGATCTCCAAAATGTTTGGGAGTCAAAAACTTCAAAACTTTATACACAATCAAAGAAAATGTGGCTTACTTTCATAAGAACATAAAGCTATTTGGCTCGGGCAATGAGGAATATGTCATTTTTAAGCTCATGCACTGAAGAGAAGCGGGTTAACTTGTTCGCCTCTGTTGGTTCACCAAGTGAGTTTTTCTACATGCATCTCCATGTCATTTATAACTTAAAGTTGATGATCCCTTTTACAATTTTTGAATTTGAGGTCCTTAGGATCATTAATGTAGGCTTTTCTTAGATATCGTCCAACGGGTGGGCTTCGATAAGGGTTTTTAGAATTATTTGTATCCATCTAGTAGTCACGCCTACAACAAGAATTTTCTTTTCTTTTTATGGGACTAAGACGAAGATCAAGAGCGACTTGGTAACCCTAGGCGCCTTGCTTGGGAAAGTTCATTTTACCATTTAACTATAATTACTATAAGAACTGGTGGGAGTTATTCATGATAGTTAGGGGTAAGATAATACAACTATGGTAATATATGGGAAACACGACAACTACCGATTCCTTTTGTCTTCGACGGACGACCATGTGACCAAAAACGACTTTAGTCACGATTACCTTACCATCACATAGATGGAGGTTGTCGATGTCTTAGAGGAATTTACCATTATGAGCTCTAGGGAAATGGTGGAGCTATATGTGAGTGACAACTGGGAGAGGAAAATTAACGAATATTTGCATAATGTTAGTCTTTGTTTAAACTTTCATAGTTAAATTGTTTTATTTATCAAATGTTTGATTTTCTTGTATGCAAAGTTGATGGGCCCCGTGAATATCGTTGAGAGGAAAGCTCGGCTCGCATGGAAAAAAAGCTCGGAGGAGCAAGAAATGGTGTGATGATCCTAAAAGCAACTCCGGTGGCATGTTAGTTAAATGAAATAATATGAATATTAAGGGGTGACCATCCTTTTCTTTCATGTCTATCAAGCTTCTGAAGCCTAGGGAAGTCGATGGGGTTTCATCCCTAATTTAGGTCAGAAAGGCAAACGTGTCCATCCTTCGGATACCTTTAATTTAGACTATTATGATGGTGTGGATCATGATGGATCGCCCAAAATGATGTTCACCTTCGGGATCCTTCGAATAGCACAGTAATGCTCTCCCTTTGGAACACAAACTTTGACGCGAAGAGATATGCGGGTGTTCACTTTAACTTCTCTGATGACTTCCCTATTACTAGAAGATGTAGATTCAACTAGAGTCTAGGAAAATGTCTGACTTGGTGGAGACCCGCTATTACCTTTAATTTTTGACCTAACTATAAATGGCAAGGGAGACATAAATATGCCATGATGAAGGCTGAGGTCAAATTTGGAAAATTAGAACTATGAATTAATTTGAATTGAGCATGACGATTATTGCATATGTGGTAATGTTGGTTGAAGAAGTTGAAGGTCGAGAAGTGTTGGTAGAATTTATGGACTTGGTGAAAATTTCAAGTGTTCTAGTTGGTTATTTTACCTGATTGAAAGAGCGGGAATTAGATTGGATCAGGTGGTTACTCGAACCCATGTGGAGGCTCATTGAAGATAACGACTGTATGAAAGTAAAATGTGTCATGATATGTTTATTCGTTCGTTTGTAGGTAATTATTTCATATTAGTATATAAGGGGATGTCTGTTTATGTTATAAGGGTCCGCAATTGTACTCAAATTTCTATATACTCAAAGCATCTGTGTATTTGAGAAACGAGTAAGAAAATGCACGTATGTGTTCCACATTTATGAAATTCAAGTATTTTACATTCAAAGTCTTTCTGCATTTTAAGATACATTTAGATTCACATCTACATTCTTGTCATTTTACTTTCAATTTACATTTCGATTTCAGTTACTATTGTTTTCAAAACCTTTTGCATTCTAAGTTTACTAAAGTATCAAATCATTATCTTGTTGGTGTAAGCCCTAGAGGCCAATACTTTTGGTACTTGTATCGAATTATTTATTATTAATAAAAGACATTTCTTTATTATGTTTGTTTTCCAGAATAATAAAGTCTCTAGAATAGCTAATCTGTTTAATAAAATATTAAGTGTGGCTTAATCATGAGATTCCATTAAACATAAGGACATTATTATTAAAGTATATGTAGTCAAGCTTTACTATGAAGTGGGATAACCTTAAAGCATTAAGACTATTATGTAGATAGACTGGTGATCACATCTCACAGGTCATGGATAAGGAGTTATCAAGTCTTAACAAGGTATGAATATTAGGAGTAATATTAATACTAGATTGATACTCTATGAGATTATTACATAGGATGTTATGTAAAGTGTCATAAGTTACTTTCATGGTAATAGTGGTGTATGTTAAGTGCAAATTGACTTAAATTGAACCATCTTTCTTGGCATGTTTCAACTTGATTTTCATGTTTTAATAGATTTTATTTTGTGATTCTTCAATTATATTACAAATACCTTTTGATTCTTTGATGTGTGTGTTATTGTGCAGGATACAGTCATAAAGCATCAATAATTAAGACACAAATGATTTGACAAGGAAGCCAAAAAAATGAATAAAAATCAGCATGTTCATTGTGTGAACACTAGAGAGGTAAAAGCGAATGCTTGTTGTGCAAGGTCTTGGCAAAGCCCCAACGAACCATCCCAAATTAGAGGTAATAGAAAAAGGGCCCAAAGTCCGCTGGGCGAAGTTGAAGCAAAGAGGTTCGTTGTGTGAAGAAGTGTTAGCACAATAACTCAAATGTTTTCTAAGGGCGATTTAACTATTCTAGAGGCACTTCAAGTGCCTAAAAGTGGTACTCGTTTTGCGAAGAAGGTGTTCGCTAAGCAAACAGGACAGACTTTTATTTTACTATATATGTACTTTTTTTCACTTTTTAGAAAGTTAGTTAGATATTTGAAGGATCATAGCTTTATCTCTCTTCGTTTCAAACATATTATAGAGAGAGAAACACAAACCCTAAGGAATAGATGGTAAGAGCTTCGATCTCTTGGAGTTTGGATGTAATCTTTTGATACGTTATGTATTTCATCTAATCTATGTTTGTAACTAGTTTTGATTCAATATTAATGTTGTCTTTGATTTCTTATTTGTGGGTCTTGACAAAACCTTTTTCAAATCTTAGATCTTAAATATTCATCTGTCAATGAGAAAATTTTTGACATAGTCTTGTAAGTTGATATTAACTTGTATCTTCTGTTTTGTTATGTTGATTAGTAACATGAGTAACATGAGTAGGATCAGTATGGTATGAGGATGCATGATAATAGATATGAAGAACTATGTTCACTTACATTTGGAAAATTAATTGAATGCATGTAAAAAGGGTTAAGCGTATGTACGTATTCTGATCATGGCGTTTTATATGAATCAGTCATGAAGCTGATATAAATGTCATCTTTGTTTACCTATTTATCTTTAATTTGAACCGTTATAGAAATATACTCTTTAAATCTGGATCTAAGATTATTATTTGTTAGGTTATAAACTTTAGACATAGATTTAGCCTTAACATTTGCTTGAGTATCAATTCTTAATGCTCTGTGTTATTGAGTTACGTGAGACATCACTAGTGAGACAATATGATTGTTTTCTTGATGTTGCATTAGACATAACCTATGTTATGGATGATACGTGAAGATATCAGACGAATGATTGATTTGTGTTTAATTGGTTAGAAGAATGCACGTGTCTTCAATTGATGAGATCCAATCCCAACAAAGCTCCATTTGTATTTTAATTCTTTACTTTATATTTCTCATCTTTATATTTTTTTATTTTATTTATGGTATTGTTGATCTTTCAACCAAATTTTCACAACAAATTAAGAAATGTACAGGCCATTGAACAACGTTCTTTCCCTCACACCAATCCCTATGGAGAGGATATAAATCCTGGAAGGAATCCTTCCAAATCTAAATTTTTACTTCTTGCCGCTTAACTGCAGTTCGAACAAAATGGCGTCGTTGCCGAGGATTGGTGTTTAGATATTGAATCACATTGCAATAATTTCTATATTTTTGAGCTTTGTACAGTTGTTTATGTTATATATATACTTGTTTCCTTTCATGTTTTCTCAATTGTTAATTAAGGATGAATGATGAGGATTTCATCTTGATTGGTTGCTAGTTGTATAAAAGTATCAAATGAAGATTCTTTCAGGTTTAGATGGTGATGGTAGGATGTTGAACATGTGAATGAAAGCAAGGTAAATTATACCGCTTTATAAAATGTTAGAATGATTTAAGAGTTTTGTGTTTTGTGCAAATGTGTATTCTTGTTTCATGTTGCAACTTGTTTGAATGCTTGTTTCACTTAGGTCCAAAAGCCACGAATTGTGAGAAACCTCCATTGTTTACTATATGCTAGGATGACTGATAACTTTGTTTAATTCGTTTGATTCATGCTTAAGCTTTTGATTATTGTGATTTTGTGGAAACATTAGAATGATCAATGAATTTGTTTATATTGAGCACAACCATATCCAAAAATAACTTACCCATGAGTAGAGAGAATTTGTTAACCCCTTTGAGCCTAAACAGTTTAGATCTCATCTTGGTGATTGTCATACCCCAAATTTGTCCTACCTGTTGTATATTACTACCACCTGTACATTCGCCCACTGACATTATTCGAAAATTCAAAAAATGTGTGTTGCTCCTATCATAAGGTTTGAATTGAACTATATCAGGTCACATTTGAGCCAGGAATGGGTGTAGTAAATGTTGAGGATCCTTTTATGGTTTATCAGCTTGAGTTTTTTAGCCAAATTGGGTTTAAGAATCATGGGCAAGTGTGTCGAAGGATCTAACCGAAGTTGGTGTCACAAGGCAAAATGGTCATGAGTGAATTAAGTTGTCAAGATTTTGACAGATTCAGAACATGTCTGGTTCAAGGACTTTCATATTAAAAGTTGTGGTTTATTTAAGCATTCAGGATCAAATTTATTTTTATTAATGCAAGGCTCAACCTAAAATATATCTATGGAAATGGACGCGGGGATACGAAGTTCAGGTTGTCAATTGAAATTCGAAAATTGTGAAACAAATTCAACAATATTGCAAATTCATTTACAAGGCTGTTTGAAAAATAAAATGGAAGGTTGTTGATAGTACAAGCCTAATCAAGGTTTATGGCAACATGTAAAATTTTGCACAAGCCCATGATCACTTCTCACAAGTGTACAAGTAGAAGCCCATCAAGCTCACAAAGGTTATCAAACCATAATAAATACATTACACTTCCATGATTAATTAAACATTATCATTCTTTGGTAACGTTAAATTAAATTCCAAATATTATGAAAAGTCATTACAGCATAGCCTTGTTTCTACATAAACATTACCAGCTAAATAAACACTACCAGCTAAATGATAGGAGTATGTATTAAAGACAAATCCAAATATAACCAAGTCTTATGTTGAGAGATGTTCATGTCGGTACTACCCGCCCTAAACCGCTTCACACATGCCTTGCCATCACGTTATAAATTTTCTGTAGCCTAGGCCCCACTCTCTGAAAAGCTGCAGGTATCCCTCACCAATTCTACTCCATATGAATTTACTGTAAAAACCTCATAAGAGGAAAACAAGCTGAACACGACAACCAACAGCATGACCGCAGTGACCACAACACCACCAATATACAACTTCACAAAAAGCCAAAACTTGCTACAAATACCACAGAACCGTAGCATATGCTGCACCTCCTACCATTGTACCTACACAAGATCAATATTATATTAATAAAGTATCTTCAAATCATGACAGGAAGAAAGAGAATGAGGATATCTCATAAAGTCAAAAACAGGACAACACGAGAACCCAGCATAACAGTACAAAATGGCTCAACAGAGGAAGTAGGTGACAACACGCACCATCTTGTATTCTTGTGGCTAGCTGCAAAAGACAATAGCAGTCTGTGAATATCACAAAAATGTAACCTGCAAAAAACACAACAAACTCTACACAGAATAATGAGTGATTTACAAATTGAAAAAAAAGACAAATTTTATGGTTGATAGCACTTTATCAGCAAATGAAAAAAAGACAAATTTCTCAGAGCTGAAGAGAATTCTACGTACCAAAACCTTGCCAAATTGAAAAAGCATCACGCGA
Organism: Lathyrus sativus; assembly: GCA_963859935.3. Taxonomy (NCBI): domain Eukaryota; kingdom Viridiplantae; phylum Streptophyta; class Magnoliopsida; order Fabales; family Fabaceae; genus Lathyrus; species Lathyrus sativus. The sequence continues at coordinate 456,006,699 of OZ012739.1, read as the reverse complement.
GACCACTATTTTCAAAAGGCAGAAGCTGTAATGACAGTTTTCTTTGCAATTCCAAGAGGACACTCTCATTTTTCTCCATGTGTGAGATTTGATACACAACTTAAAAAAGAATGCAGACCTCAAAAACTTTGATCGATCCAAACTTCTTCAACAAAAAGCCCAATAACCAAACTGAGACCCAAAAACTCCTTCACTCTTCTTCAACTTATAACTTCAATAGCTACTTCTGGAAAAAAAAAAGACCTCTCATAAACTTCACCATCCCTCACTTACTTTTCTTCACACAATAGATGAAATTCGTCCTCATTCTCTTTATTTTCATGACCACTCAAAACATTATGCAGATACTACTCTTCTCTCATGAAATCCCTCATGCTTTCTTGGTAGCCACAACAATAATAAGTTAAATCCTCTCTTCTTCTCTTATTCTTGTTCTTCATCCCATTCATAGTCACCAAACATCTCCTTCTTCCATCACAAAACATATCCACACAAACCATCGCAATAGAACCGTAATATTCAAACTCCACTAAAATGGCCCAGAAAAACCCGCTCGAACCACCACAAAAAAAACCTGTTGCTTTAAATCTTATCTTCACCGCTGAATAACCATTTCCACCGTACCTTTGAAATCACCCTTCCACCACCTATGTTCATCATCTCTGTCATCCTCAAAACAGAAAAACAACTCTGTCAACCAACCGAAAACCCTAAACCTCATTACCATTTTTAATCAAACCAGAACAACAACAACCTAAAGAGAAAAAAAACACAAATAACTCTCTCTGAGAACCTCAAAAATGGACCTTCAACTCTCCCCTCTGATTCTTCCTCAACCTTCAACACAAGTCTGAAAAAGAGAATCATAACTATCTCCTCCTACCTCAAAAATTCTTCGAACCTGATTCAAACCTGATCTTTAGCTTCAACAAACAAAAAAAACTATTTGCTCCTTTTCTCAAGCCGTTCGAAAATCATCTTACTCATAACCGTAAAACTCAAACCGATAACAATCTCCCTCAAATCTCATACACTCTTCGAACCTTCAACATCAACGATAGACCATTCAACCTTCAAAATCTAACACAAATCTCAACCCACTTCAGAAACCAAAATCGACCCATCTTCCGTAAATCATTTGACCCATACAATTTCCCTCCTTCAAACTCACGAACGAACTCAGAGCTATCACCTTCGCACTTCATCTCCTTCGAAACTCTCAATCCGTTCGAAACCCCTCATCCCCAAAGAATTCATCACCCTCTATCCACCGTCCTCCGTCGTTCAACCGCCAACCATCCACAAACCCTAATTCCCTAAATAAGCTTCAACCCATTGAACCAAACATAATCAGAAGAGAGAATAGAATGGAAATAGAATGACCTGATGTGAGCTGAGATAAATCGCGGACGAAAAAGGTTGAATCGTGAAGTTAACGAACATAAAGAAAAGATTGAGCTAGATTGTGCAAAAAGAAGGGGTATGTTGATGAACTTCTAAAATCTTCGTCTTTCCACGCGTAAACTGTTGGTGTTTGCTAGGTTTTGACTTTTATTTAAGTTGTCTTTTGTTCAGGGGTTTGGACGGAGTCGGCTCGGGCTCACGATGATGTCTTGAGATCATACCCCCTTTTATTTTGTGTGTTTTTTCTGAAGAAGGTTGAATGGGCCTCAAGGCCCATGATGATACCTTCATTTCCATTCAACCTCACATCACAGTTCACACCCCCCTTATCTTTTGAACTTCTTTTAAAGGTTTTTAATATAAGGTTTTTATAAATATTTTTTTAAAAATAATTTTGTTAACTTATGTTAAGATCTCATTTATTTTATTTACATATTTATTTTGTTAAGATTTTAAATTAATATTGGATATACTTTCGATTATATTTTCATTTTTATTCCTTTTATCACTTTTTGGTCAATGACAATTTTTACAAATTATTATCGGCCAAACTATTGATAGATGATAATTTATTCGAGACTTTTTCATTTTCTATTTCATTTCCGCTTCATTTCTATTTTTTTTCATTTTTGGATCGATGAAGTCTTTTATTCGTAAGCGTCGCGTGTCGAAGTTGATAACCTTCTCGATTTCAAATCTATGGTGAATAACCATTGGGGCCATTTTCCGTACTTTGGGATCATGATAGGCTACCTTCGATTAATCGACATTATGTTTGCGATTAAGACGAGATCCATTCTTTCGTGTCCCAATTCGATTCACTAACCATTAAATTTAATTCCCGTTAAATATTATTGTGAATATTATTGTCATATTATTATTCATATTATTATATCTCATTATTCATATTCATTCACCTATATTCGAAAATACCTAATAAATTATCGAAACTCCTAAAAGCCAAATTGGTAGACTGTTGGATCTTTGGTCATTTGCAGGTATCCTAACTTTGAGTCATTCCCGACTTTGCTCAAGGCGTAGTTTAGGACACAAATGCACACACACGGCTTTCTCTTGGGCTACCTGACAATGAGACCCCTTTATTTCATGCAATCCTGTGTAACTTACATGTACCTCTCTCCCATTCCGATGTATGTTTCGTATTTCTTTGATTATTAGTTAATCTCCTAGGAGCACCCACAGGGACTAGAGCGGATTCAAACTATTTTCAAACTAATTCTCGATTCATCATCGAGCCACTTTCAGACAACCCGTAAGTCGAGTGCTCATACGCGTTCGCCATCAACCTATTATAACTCGACCCTTGATGCGTAAGTCAAGTCGGTCTCTTTTTCAAACAATTTCATTTTCAACACGCTTTGCACGCGATAATGAGTCAAACCCTTGATCCAACGTCAAGCGGATTTTCGAAACAAACTAACAATCAACTAACAACTATTCAATCTTTTTCAAGGTGTAAAGAGTGGGTTCAAGTCTTTGAGCTTGCTTTCGGCTGTTTATATGCGAGTTATCTTATTCGTGTGTGAGCAATTGACGCCTTTAAATAATATTAACAAACTCGATAATATTCAACCATCTCCAATTACTCATCCTTTCACTCACCTTTCAAACAACTTCTTTTACGATGAAAAAGAGAGTGTCCCAAGTCTTTGGTTCGCTCTCCCGACTACTTGGATCCGAGAAGTCTTTCTCAAGCTTCAAGTAGCCATCATCCGACCAATCTCATCCTTTTATACACCATTCCAAATTCAAACACAACTCCTCTTGCGATGAAAAAGAGAGTGTTCCAAGTCTTTGGTTCGCTTTCCCAATTACTTGGGGTCCGAGAAGTCTTTCTTAAGCTTCAAGTAGTCGTCATCAATTCAACTTCACCCTTTCAAACACAACCATTCCTTCATGATGAAAAAGAGAGTGTTCCAAGTCTTTGGTTCGCTCTCCCGATTACTTGGGTCCGAGAAGTCTTTCTTAAACTTCGAGTAATCATCATCCGTACTCACTTCAAATCCAATTCAAATCCGTTTCTTTCGTGGTCGTTACCACGAACTACGACTGCTCTGATTCTTCATTCACTCTTGAATGTAAGATACGTAGGCACAATATTGCGATGATCTTGGCGAGCACAATCCCCTCCATCTTCCATTTTCCTCCATCCTTTCCCGTAGTCGAACTACGACGCTCTGATTTCTCATTCTCGTCCGAATGAGCATACGTAGGCATAAGGGCCCCAATCCTTGGCGAGCACCTTATCCTCTAACCATCCCCTTTCCCCTAATGTCTTTATCCCTTTATAGTATCCTTTAGCATTTAGTAGTGAGAAGAGAAGAATTAAGTTTAGCTAACATCCATCACAACTCGAGTTAAGAGGTTCCCGTCGAGTATGACGGACGTGAGGGGTGCTAATACCTTCCCCTCGCGTAACCGACTCCCGAACCCAGGAATATGGTTGCGACGGTCGTGTTCCTTCTGCGTTTATGAGGTTTTCTCGATATTTTCCTCTCTCGTTCATTCGGGAAAAATAAAGTTCGGTGGCGACTCTGTCGAACCGCATTTCCGCGCCTTTCGCGCAAGGGTCGTATGTTCGAAATGATTTTTTCGAGGTGCGACAGGTGGCGACTCTGCTGGGGACTATAGCTTCATGTGAAAGAGAGTCGAGCCTATCTTAGTTTGAGTTGTTAGCTTTTTGTTTTATTTTCTTCTCGCTTTTTATTGGTATCCTTGTCTTGGGTACTTGCGCTTGTGGCATTGTTGGGTTGTTCTACTTATGGTTACTTTGTGAGATGGCTCTACACCCGAGTCTGAGTAAAACCCTAGGATTAGGATGGTGGTTGTGTAGTGGAGACTTGCGTGGAGTCTTTCACGTTAAGTTGAAGCGAAAACCCCGCTTGGAGTAGATTCCTTGGAGATATTGTTGTTGTGGTGAGTCTTTGCCATGACAATAATGTTTTCGAGTTTGAATCGTTTATCCCAAGGACCATTAACCGTTTTATCCATGATGGTTAGTAGTGTTAATTCTTTGTGAATTAATATGAACGCCCCAATCAGATGAGATCCCTTGAACGTATTACTTTCTTACAGTAATATTTTCAACCTCGATCTATGACTCTGAGAACCTTTTCTAGAACCCATGTGTCGATGGTTGTGTAGTTGATGCCTCCGAGAAGTCTTTCTCACGTGGAAGATACGAAAACCTCACCTAGAGGAGATTATTTTGAGGATATTATTGTCATGATGAGGCTTTGTCATGGCTGTAATATCTTTGAAAGATATCCATGACTCTAGGCACTTACCCGTTTTAGAATCTTACCTGTGGGGGTTTCTTTGAGCAGTAACTATGATCCCTGAACCGTTCACCCGGCTAATTCTCAGAATTGTTTGAATTTGTGATCCTGTGATCCTGGATCTTGCATCTTGCATTGCATATCATTTGCATTGCATCTCATTTGTTGTTGCATCTTGCGTTCTCCTTCCTTCATCAGTTTCTCATGTTTCTCTTTCCTTCATATCCAGTAAATCAAGCTGAGTCCTCGACACCAGTACGCAACTAGAGCCAATACAAGACGAATGATGGAGCAGATTCAACAGGAGCAAGCTACCTTCAGGGAAGAGTTGGATTCTATGAAAGGAAAGATTGATCAGATCCTCGAAGCCATCCTCGCAGCCAGAAGAGAGGAAGAACAGCGTGAAGTCGCTGCTGTCGTCAACAACAATGGTCAAGGACAAGGGTCTACTGCCATCCCTTTGGTTCCAATTCCAAATCCTCATGGGATGCCGTTGAACTTCAATAACGCAGCCGAAGGAAACACTTCTCATCCAACCCCAGCGCCCGGAGTTACCATTGGAGCTATCTCGCAGGCCCAGCCTACTGCTGTGCAAATCCCAGTTCCTCATATCGAAGATACTCTGATGGGTCAGTACGACGACGTTCAGAATTATCATGCTGCTATCCCCATTGCCAGTCCTGTTGCTGTTCAGGACTCAGAAGCCATGAAGATGTGCCGAGATCTAGCCGAGAAACTCAGAGCCATGGAAGGGCACGGTTCAAATTCTTTCAGTGCTTTAGAATTATGCTTGGTGCCTGATGTTGTCATTCCTCCCAATTTCAAGGTGCCCGAATTTTCGAAGTACAAAGGTCTCAGTTGCCCGAATGTTCATCTGAAGATGTACTGTCGCAAGATGGCTTCCTATGCCAGAGACGAAAAGCTCATGATCCATTGCTTCCAAGATAGCTTGTCTGGGGCATCACTCGAATGGTATATGCATCTGGAACGCAACAGTGTGCGCACTTGGGCCGAGCTAGCCGATGCATTTGTCAAGCAGTACAAATACAACACCGATCTTGCTCCAAATCGTACTCAGCTCCAAAGTATGACTCAGAAGGATAGCGAATCCTTCAAGGAGTACGCGCAACGATAGAGAGAGCTAGCCGCAAGGGTGCATCCACCTCTTGTTGACCGTGAACTAATTGACATCTTCATGGGTACTTTACAAGGCCAGTACTACGAAAAATTGATCGGTAGTGTCTCTGCTGGATTCTCTGACCTAGTGATCGTCGGTGAGAGAATTGAAGAAGGGCTGAAGAGTGGAAAGATCCCAGGAGGTTCCAACAACCAGGCCAATGCCAAGAAGCCTTTCAATGGATACAAGAAGAAGGAGGGCGAAACAAATGCCATCTTTTTGCAGAAAGGGCAAGCTTCTCAACAAGCTCCCGCTCCTATGCCTTATCAAGTTCCCTACTATCAGTATCCATATGTTGCTGCTGCGCAATATGCTCCAATGCCTTATCAGCCAGCTGTTCAAGCAGTGCAAGCTCAGATGCCACGACAACAGGCTCCTCAGCAACAAGCCTACAACCAGCAAGGATATCAGTATCCTCCTCAGCAACAACAGATGCAAGCTACTCAGCAACGACAAGGTACTCGCCCACACCGTCCACAGAGAACATGGAGACCAGATAGAGTCTTTGATCGTCTACCAATGACATATGCCAAAATCTTTGCTCAGTTGATGGAGAAGAAAGCTGTTGTTCCGAGAGATTTGGCTCCTCCAACCGTCATTCCTGCCGATTACGATGCAAATGCTCATTGTGAGTTTCATAAGGGCGCTCCGGGTCATACCATTGAGGATTGTAGAGCCTTCAAGCACATAATTCAAGACATGATCGACAGGGATGCTATCAACTTCAATGGGAAGTCTCCAAATTTCATCAACAATCCGATGCCACCAGTCAACTAGTGCCAACATCAGATCGATTCCAGTCAAGTTCATTCCTCGAAGAAGGCCGTCATATTGCCATTTCATATTTCTCATTTCTTATGTTTTGTCTTTGTTTGTTTAAGTATTGTATGCTTTGAACAATTGCCATTCGTATTTGGTTTTCATTAATGTATTGTTTATGCATGTTTTGAATTAGTTATGTCGTATTCACTCATTTTTCACTTATCACCGACACATTTATTCACTCCACTCTATTCACTGTTGTTTAGCTTGATTTGAGGGAGGATGATGAAAACGAGATACCCATAATTGCAAACCGTATGCTTTCAGATAGAATCTCGTCAATGATGTACAAGCATTGCTTCAATCCCTCAAACACCGGAGATATAAGGAGTTAATCCCTAGTAAACCACTTCGAGCCTAGAAGTACCAGTTTCCTTCGGATATTCAAACTTTACGCTCAACCTGGGGCAGGGTAGTGTTCAGTTAATTCAACCCCACACTCGAATCAACAAGCAAAATCCAGAAGACGGTTGTTCTTCAATGACCCATAACATGACAGTCACAACCTTCCAACAAAATCCAAAAAAAAAACATCAAAAGCCTGCTAAGTCAGACACCTTAGAGGGGACTTAGGCAAAATCAAGGCAATCCCGATGGATCTGACAAGAAAAGTCAATCCATGCAAAAGTTAGGGATCAAAAACAAAAGCAAAAGAGGACCCTGAAACCCTCAACAAAAACAAATAATATTCAGTGGCCACCCAGATCAAAGGGGCACTGGCATCCATCAAAATAAGGTGACTGCCACGACGAGCAAACCTTGAATCATAAAGTTTATACCGTCAAGACAAGTGTAGAATTGACTGAGCGTAGGACTGGAGATCATTAAGAAGAAAGGGTGGGTACAAATCATATTTTGAGCCTAATATCCTTTGTTTCACAACCGTGAGCCAGACCACGTTACAACCCTCAAAAGACCTAATTGAGGCGAGGTTTATTCTGAAAGCATACTATCGCAAGGTTGCGTAACCTGACTCCTCACATGATTGCTAATCATCAGCATTGGTGTCTTTATTCTTGCTATATCTTTTGCACCAATCAACTTAGCACTACGTCTGGGCTAACAGTCCATTCGTCTCACTATCACGACACTCACAAATAAACGATACTTTTTCAAACTTGCATTAAACTTTGCGTTAATATTACCATTTGTGAATGTACAATTTTAATTGCAAATCAGTGCTAGGTATTCAAGGACATCTCAACAAAGGACAATCAAGGAGGAACTTGACTTCCAGTGGTTGGCACAAAGTAAGACTACCTCAAAACCCACAGACTGGGGCAAATCGCTCAAGAGCTCGAGCAGGGGCAAGCCATTAACAAGTTTTGACTGGGGGCAAGATCAAGTCGTCCTGACCAACAAGCAGAGTTGCAACCTTCTCTGAAGCAAATTCATGACAAATCACCAAGTACCCAGACTTGGGGCATCAAGAATATTTTCTTCTCCAATCTTGGCGTCTTCAACAAACCGTGTGTCGAGGAAGTCAATCCCTCCCACCATCCGAAGTCCAATCCACATTGGCAACTACCAAAAGTCCACCACGCTGGAGTCTCCGCTTGCATTTCCAATCACCTGTCTGCAATCATATGCATCATAAGCATCGCATTCGATATCATAAGCATCTTGCATCATATGCATACCCAATCAAATCATACTTCCTCAACTTCTGCATCTCCGCGCGTCAGCATTTGCATTGGCACTTCCACTCATATGGAATATCATTTATCATCCAGCATTCATATATGCAAGTCAAGGTCCAGGATCAATCTTGAAGATTTCCAATACCATCATTAGCCCAGCCAGGGGCATTCTCCACAAGACTATGGGTTTCTCTCACAACTTTAAAGCAATCATCAGCCCGGTCAGGGGCATTTTCTACAAGACTGTGGGTTTCTCCCACGAAATTCAAAGACATTCAAAGTAAGATTCAGCCCAGTCAGGGGCATCTTTTTCAAGACCATGGGAGCTTCCCCATGACGTACTTCAACCTCGTGGTTGATCAAATCTTCAAATCAACATTCAGCCCAGTCAAGGGCATATTATTCAAGGCCATGGGCATTCCCCACAAAATTGTTCAACCTTTTGTTGGGCAAATTCAAGAAGTTTAATACAAGATTCAGCCCAGACAGGGGCATCTTCAGCAAAACCATGAGCGTTCCTCATAAAGTTGTTCAGCCTTTTGTTGAGCAAGACAAGACATCAAGACAAACTCAGCCCACCAGGGGCATCCTCTTCAGAATTCATGGGCGTAACCATGAGATCATTTCAACAAGACGGTGGGCGTCCCCCGTTGATTCATTCCAATCCAATCTTCCTCTTGGGTATTCCCCAATGAGTTGTATCCAGCGAGCGTGACCGTTGTCAATTGCCTCACTATCATCCTTTTGGTGGTAGCCGAACTTCGTCGGTTCAACCTAGCCTGCATCCTTTTGGTGTTGGTAACCTTCGATTTGTGTTGTTCTATCATCCTTTTGGCGATAGCAACTTGTGTTTGTGTTTCGCTCCGTCATCCTTTTGGTGGGGGGTCTATCATAGTCACCAATGATAGATTGTGCGATAGTTTGTTTGTATTTCGCTCCGTCATCCTTTTGGTGGGGGGTCTATCATGGTCATTAATGATAGATTGTGCGATATATATTGTTTGTGTTTCGCTCCGTCATCCTTTTGGTGGGGGGGTCTATCATGGTCATTAATGATAGATTGTGCGATAGTTTATTTGTGTTTTGCTCTGTCATCCTTTTGGTGGGGGGTCTATCATGGTCATTAATGATAGATTGTGCGATGTGTTTTGTGTTTCGCTCCGTCATCCTTTTGGTGGAGGGTCTATCATGGTCATTAATGATAGATTGTGCGATGTGTTTTGTGTTTCGCTCCGTCATCCTTTTGGTGGGGGGTCTATCATGGTCATTAATGATAGATTGTGCGATATGTTTGGTGTGTGTTTCGCTCCGTCATCCTTTTGGTGGGGGGGGGGGGTCTATCATGGTCATTAATGATAGATTGTGCGATGTGTTTTGTGTTTCGCTCCGTCATCCTTTTGGTGGGGGGTCTATCGTAGTCATTAACGATAGATTGTGTGATGTTTGTTTGTTTTTCGCTCCGTCATCCTTTTGGTGGGGGGTCTGTCATAGTCATTAATGTCAGATTGTGCGATAATGTTTTTGCCCTACCATCCTTTTGATGGTAGCAGCTAAATGTGTTTGCTCTACCATCCTTTTGGTGATAGTAGCCGTGTGTGTTTCATCCCATCATCTTTTTGGTGATGATGACCTTTTGCCAGTTATCCACAGTTTACTCAGAGACATACCTCATCCAGTATTTCAATTCCCGAGCATTTCTTTTACTTTTCGGACAAATTCAGGGTTTTCTTCATATCTAATTGGCTTCTACCTCGTGGGAAAGAACACTGCAATACTTCATTTTACTCGGTCTAAGCCAATTAGATAGGGGCATCTGTCATACCTCAAATTTGTCCTACCTGTTGTATATTACTACCACCTGTACATTCGCCCACTGACATTATTCGAAAATTCAAAAAATGTGTGTTGCTCCTATCATAAGGTTTGAATTGAACTATATCAGGTCACATTTGAGCCAGGAATGGGTGTAGTAAATGTTGAGGATCCTTTTATGGTTTATCAGCTTGAGTTTTTTAGCCAAATTGGGTTTAAGAATCATGGGCAAGTGTGTCGGAGGATCTAACCGAAGTTGGTGTCACAAGCCAAAATGGTCATGAGTGAATTAAGTTGTCAAGATTTTGATAGATTCAGAACATGTCTGGTTCAAGGACTTTCATATTAAAAGTTGTGGTTTATTTAAGCATCCAGGATCAAATTTATTTTTATTGATGCAAGGCTCAACCTAAAATATATCTATGGAAATGGACGCGGGGATACGAAGTTCAGGTTGTCAATTGAAATTCGAAAATTGTGAAACAAATTCAACAATATTGCAAATTCATTTACAAGGCTGTTTGAAAAATAAAATGGAAGGTTGTTGATAGTACAAGCCTAATCAAGGTTTATGGCAACATGTAAAATTTTGCACAAGCCCGTGATCACTTCTCACAAGTGTACAAGTAGAAGCCCATCAAGCTCACAAAGGTTATCAAACCATAATAAATACATTACACTTCCATGATTAATTAAACATTATCATTCTTTGGTAAAGTTAAATTAAATTCCAAATATTATGAAAAGTCATTACAGCATAGCCTTGTTTCTACATAAACATTACCAGCTAAATAAACACTACCAGCTAAATGATAGGAGTTGGTATTAAAGACAAATCCAAATATAACCAAGTCTTATGTTGAGAGATGTTCATGTCGGTACTACCCGCCCTAAACCGCTTCACACATGCCTTGCCATCACGTTACAAATTTTCTGTAGCCTAGGCCCCACTCTCTGAAAAGCTGCAGGTATCCCTCACCAATTCTGCTCCATATGAATTTACTGTAAAAACCTCATAAGAGGAAAACAAGCTGAACACGACAACCAACAGCATGACCGCAGTGACCACAACACCACCAACATACAACTTCACAAAAAGCCAAAACTTGCTACAAATACCATAGAACCGTAGCATATGCTGCACCTCCTACCATTGTACCTACACAAGATCAATATTATATTAATAAAGTATCTTCAAATCATGACAGGAAGAAAGAGAATGAGGATATCTCATAAAGTCAAAAACAGGACAACACGAGAACCCAGCATAACAGTACAAAATGGCTCAGCAGAGGAAGTAGGTGACAACACGCACCATCTTGTATTCTTGTGGCTAACTGCAAAAGACAATAGCAGTCTGTGAATATCACAAAAATGTAACCTGCAAAAAACACAACAAACTCTACACAGAATAATGAGTGATTTACAAATTGAAAAAAAAGACAAATTTTATGGTTGATAGCACTTTATCAGCAAATGAAAAAAAGACAAATTTCTCAGAGCTGAAGAGAATTCTACGTACCAAAACCTTGCCAAATTGAAAAAGCATCACGCGAGACCACTATTTTCAAAAGGCAGAAGCTGTAATGACAGTTTTCTTTGCAATTCCAAGAGGACACTCTCATTTTTCTCCATGTGTGAGATTTGATACACAACTTAAAAAAGAAAGCAGACCTCAAAAACTTTGATCGATCCAAACTTCTTCAACAAAAAGCCCAATAACCAAACTGAGACCCAAAAACTCCTTCACTCTTCTTCAACTTATAACTTCAATAGCCACTTCTGAAAAAAAAAAGACCTCTCATAAACTTCACCATCCCTCACTTACTTTTCTTCACACAATAGATGGAATTCGTCCTCACTCTCTTTATTTTCATGACCACTCAAAACATTATGCAGATACTACTCTTCTCTCATGAAATCCCTCATGCTTTCTTGGTAGCCACAACAATAATAAGTTAAATCCTCTCTTCTTCTCTTATTCTTGTTCTTCATCCCATTCATAGTCACCAAACATCTCCTTCTTCCAGCACAAAACATATCCACACAAACCATCGCAATAGAACCGTAATATTCAAACTCCACTAAAATGGCCCAGAAAAATCCGCTCGAACCACCACAAAAAATACCTGTTGCTTTAAATCTTATCTTCACCGCTGAATAACCATTTCCACCGTACCTTTGAAATCACCCTTCCACCACCTATGTTCATCATCTCTGTCATCCTCAAAGCAGAAAAACAACTCTGTCAACCAACCGAAAACCCTAAACCTCATTACCATTTTTAATCAAACCAGAACAACAACAACCTAAAGAGAAAAAAAACACAAATAACTCTCTCTGAGAACCTCAAAAATGGACCTTCAACTCTCCCCTCTGATTCTTCCTCAACCTTCAACACAAGTCTGAAAAAGAGAATCATAACTATCTCCTCCTACCTCGAAAATTCTTCGAACCTGATTCAAACCTGATCTTTAGCTTCAACAAACAAAAAAAACTATTTGCTCCTTTTCTCAAGCCGTTCGAAAATCATCTTACTCATAACCGTAAAACTCAAACCGATAACAATCTCCCTCAAATCTCATACACTCTTCGAACCTTCAACATCAACGATAGACCATTCAACCTTCAAAATCTAACACAAATCTCAACCCACTTCAGAAACCAAAATCGACCCATCTTCCGTAAATCATTCAACCCATACAATTTCCCTCCTTCAAACTCACGAACGAACTCAGAGCTATCACCTTCGCACTTCATCTCCTTTGAAACTCTCAATCCGTTCGAAACCCCTCATCCCCAAAGAATTCATCACCCTCTATCCACCGTCCTCCGTCGTTCAACCGCCAACCATCCACAAACCCTAATTCCCTAAATAACCTTCAACCCATTGAACCAAACATAATCAGAAGAGAGAATAGGATGGAAATAGAATGACCTGATGTGAGCTGAGATAAATCGCGGACGAAAAAGGTTGAATCGTGAAGTTAACGAACATAAAGAAAAGATTGAGCTAGATTGTGCAAAAAGAAGGGGGTATGTTGATGAACTTCTAAAATCTTCGTCTTTCCACGCGTAAACTGTTGGCGTTTGCTAGGTTTTGACTTTTATTTAAGTTGTCTTTTGTTCAGGGGTTTGGACGGAGTCGGCTCGGGCTCACGATGATGTCTTGAGATCATACCCCCTTTTATTTTGTGTGTTTTTTTTCTGAAGAAGGTTGAATGGGCCTCAAGGCCCATGATGATACCTTCATTTCCATTCAACCTCACATCACAGTTCACACCCCCCTTATCTTTTGAACTTCTTTTAAAGGTTTTTAATATAAGGTTTTTATAAATATTTTTTTAAAAATAATTTTGTTAACTTATGTTAAGATCTCATTTATTTTATGTACATATTTATTTTGTTAAGATTTTAAATTAATATTGGATATACTTTCGATTATATTTTCATTTTTATTCCTTTTATCACTTTTTGGTCAATGACAATTTTTACAAATTATTATCGGCCAAACTATTGATAGATGATAATTTATTCGAGACTATTTCATTTTCTATTTCATTTCCGCTTCATTTCTATTTTTTTTCATTTTTGGATCGATGAAGTCTTTTATTCGTAAGCGTCGCGTATCGAAGTTGATAACCTTCTCGATTTCAAATCTATGGTGAATAACCATTGGGTCATTTTCCGTACTTTGGGATTGTGATAGGCTACCTTCGATTAATCGACATTATGTTTGCGATTAAGACGAGATCCATTCTTTCGTGTCCCAATTCGATTCACTAACCATTAAATTTAATTCCCGTTAAATATTATTGTGAATATTATTGTCATATTATTATTCATATTATTATATCTCATTATTCATATTCATTCACCTATATTCGAAAATACCTAATAAATTATCGAAACTCCTAAAAGCCAAATTGGTGGACTGTTGGATCTTTGGTCATTTGCAGGTATCCTAACTTTGAGTCATGCCTGACTTTGCTCAAGGCGTAGTTTAGGACACAAATGCACACACGCGGCTTTCTCTTGGGCTACCTGACAATGAGACCCCTTTATTTCGTGCAATCCCGTGTAACTTACATGTACCCCTCTCCCATTCCGATGTATGTTTCGTATTTCTTTGATTATTAGTTAATCTCCTAGGAGCACCCACAGGGACTAGAGCGGATTCAAACTATTTTCAAACTAATTCTCGATTCATCATCGAGCCACTTTCAAACAACCCGTAAGTCGAGTGCTCATACGCGTTCGCCATCAACCTATTACAACTCGACCCTTGATGCGTAAGTCAAGTCGGTCTCTTTTTCAAACAATTTCATTTTCAACACGCTTTGCACGCGATAATGAGTCAAACCCTTGATCCAACGTCAAGCGGATTTTCGAAACAAACTAACAATCAACTAATAACTATTCAATCTTTTTCAAGGTGTAAAGAGTGGGTTCAAGTCTTTGAGCTTGCTTTCGGCTGTTTATATGCGAGTTATCTTATTCGTGTGTGAGCAATTGACGCCTTTAAATAATATTAACAAACTCGATAATATTCAACCATCTCCAATTACTCATCCTTTCACTCACCTTTCAAACAACTTCTTTTACGATGAAAAAGAGAGTGTCCCAAGTCTTTGGTTCGCTCTCCCAACTACTTGGATCCAAGAAGTCTTTCTCAAGCTTCAAGTAGCCGTCATCCGACCAATCTCATCCTTTTATACACCATTCCAAATTCAAACACAACTCCTCTTGCGATGAAAAAGAGAGTGTTCCAAGTCTTTGGTTCGCTTTCCCGATTACTTGGGGTCCGAGAAGTCTTTCTTAAGCTTCAAGTAGTCGTCATCAATTCAACTTCACCCTTTCAAACACAACCATTCCTTCATGATGAAAAAGAGAGTGTTCCAGATCTTTGGTTCGCTCTCCCGATTACTTGGGTCCGAGAAGTCTTTCTTAAACTTCGAGTAATCATCATCCGTACTCACTTCAAATCCAATTCAAACCCGTTTCTTTCGTGGTCGTTACCACGAACTACGACTGCTCTGATTCTTCATTCACTCTTGAATGTAAGATACGTAGGCACAAGATTGCGATGATCTTGGCGAGCACAATCCCCTCCATCTTCCATTTTCCCCCATCCTTTCCCGTAGTCGAACTACGACGTTCTGATTTCTCATTCTCGTCTGAATGAGCATACGTAGGCATAAGGGCCCCAATCCTTGGCGAGCACCTTATCCTCTAACCATCCCCTTTCCCCTAATGTCTTTATCCCTTTATAGTATCCTTTAGCATTTATTAGTGAGAAGAGAAGAATTAAGTTTAGCTAACATCCATCACAACTCGAATTAAGAGGTTCCCGTCGAGTACGACGGACGTGAGGGGTGCTAATACCTTCCCCTCGCGTAACCGACTCCCGAACCCAGGAATATGGTTGCGATGGCCGTGTTCCTTCTGCGTTTATGAGGTTTTCTCGATATTTTCCTCTCCCGTTCATTCGGGAAAAATAAAGTTCTGTGACGACTCTGTCGAACCGCATTTCCGCGCCTTTCGCGCGAGGGTCGTATGTTCGAAATGAATTTTTCGAGGTGCGACAGTGATGAACTTGGTGTGTGTACATAAATTAAAAGTTTAGTTCATCATTGAATTTTGTGAGATTCTTAAAAAATTTCTTGAACCTTTGAACATTGTTTTAAATTAATTTCATTGCCATAAAAAGTAATGAGCATTCACTTGAGGTTTGGTTGAACTCAAGTTGGGGAGAATGAAAAGAAAAATGGTAGGTTGCTAAAAATTTTGAAAATTTTCAAGCAAGCATGGAAAACGTGTGAATATGAATGTGAAAAACAAAATAAAAAGAATGCTTGTTTGAAGAAAAAAAATAGATAATGAAATAATTGTGCAAAATGAAGTTTGAGAGGGTTGGCAATAGAGGAAAGAAAGTGGTGAAAGAAGTTGGGATGTGTAAATAACTTGTATAGTGAATGTCTATTTTTGCATTAGAAACTTTGATTCAATGACCTTTAGAAATGTCCCTTTGTTGTGAACCTGACCGAGCTACAACCTTTAAAGCCCTTAATGATCTTTTTGTTTCCACGATTTCATTTTTTGATTGTTAGATGAATGTATGAATTGGATTGTTATTAGAATTGCTCGTCAGGTGAGTGAAATTTTCCCGCGGTTGCAAACACGTTAATTTCTTCATTCTTATTTTGAAGATGAGTGTTAGAGTGATTCAAGTATGAGAATTTAGTTGTTATTTGAAACATTACATGATATTTGTTTAAAAACTAAATTCTTTATCATTGTTCGATTTTATTAAGTGGTGAACATTGCTTGTGTGCATTCTCATGCTTGAGCAAATCCTCTTGTTTGAGCAAATCTATCTTGTTTAAATTTGAACCGTTAATTCTTTATTAGTTGAATCTTATGATTAAGAAAATCCTCTTGTTTAAGTAAATATATCTTGTTTCAATGAGAGGCATACTTTTCTTGGGGACAAGCGAAAATCTAGTTAAGGAGAGTTTTTTAAGTGCAAATTTTGACTTAAATTGAACCATCTTTCTTGGTATTTTTCAACTCAATTCTCATGTTTTATAGATTTGTTTCTTGTTCTTATGTGATTCTTCAATTATATTGAAAATACCTTTGGATTCATTAATGTGTGTGTTATTGTGCAGAATATAGGCATAAAACATCAATGATTAAGACACAAATGTTTGGACAAGGAAGCCAAAGAAATGAAGAAGAATAAGCATGTTTGTTGTGCGAACACCAGCGAGGTGAAAGCGAATGCTCGTTATGCAAGGTTCTGGCAAAGCCCCAGTGAACCATCCCAGATTAGAGGCAGCAGGAAAAGGGCCCAGAGTTCGTTGGGTGAAGTTGAAGCAAAGAGGTTTGCTGTGCAAAGAAGTATTCATACAGCAAACTCAGATATTTTCTAGGGATAGTTTAACTGTTCTAAAGGCACTTCAAGTGCCTAAAAGTGGTCTTCATTGGGCGAAGAAGGTGTTCGTTAGGCGAATAGAACAAATTTTTATTTTACTATATATGTACTTTTTTCACTTTTTAGAAAGTTAGTTAGATATTTGGAGGATCAAAACTTTATATCTCTTCATTTCAAACATATTATAGAGAGAGAAACACAAACCCTAAGAGGGAGAATATAAGAGCTTCAATCTCTTGTTAGGTTTGGATGTAATCTTTTGATACCTTATGTATTTCATCTAATATATGTTTGTGAACTAGTTTTGGTCAATATTGATGTTGTCTTTGATTTCTTATTTGTGGGTCTTGACAAAACCTTTTTCAAATCTTAGATCTTAGATATTCATCTATCAATGAGAAAATTTTTGACATAGTCTTGTAAGTTTATATTCACTTGTATCTTTTGTTTTATTGTGTTGATTAGTAGCATGAGTAATATGAGTAGGATCAATACAATATTGTGATGATGCGTGATAATAGAGATGAAGAACTATGTTCTCTTACTTTTGGAAAATTAGTTGAATGCATTTAAAAAAAAAGTTTAGCGTATGTACGTTGACTGATCATGGTGTTTTATATGAATCAGTCATGAAGCTGATATGGATGTCATCTTTGTTTACCTGTTTATCTTTAATTTGAACCGTTATAGAAATATACTCTTCAGATCTAGATCTAGGATGATTATCTGTTAGGTTCTAGACTCTAGACATAGATTTAGGCTTAACATTTGCTTTAGTATCAATTCTTAATGCTCTGTATTTCTCTCGATGATGCGTTAGATATAACATCTATTATGGGTGATACGTGAGGATATCAAATGAATGATTGATTTATATTTAATTGGTTCGAATAATGCGTGTGTTATCAATTGATGAGATCCAATCCCAACAAGCTCCGTTTATATTTTAAGTCTTTAGTTTATATTTTCCATCTTTATATTTTCTGCTTTTATTTATGGTATTGTTGATCTTTCAACCAAATTTTCATAACAAGCTTAGAAATATAGAGACCGTTGAACGACTTTCTTTCCCTTGTACCGATCCTTGTGGAGACGATTTAAATCCTAGAGGGAATCCTTCCAAATCTAAATTTTTTCTTCTTGCCGCTTTATTGCAGTTCGACCAGTGTATACCACCCTTCAACTTGAAACCACTATGGACCCTAGATGTAGAGTCGAGTACTTTATTGCTGATCTAACATTGTCCATAATTGGATGACCATAAAGACAGTTGATGGGTACTCCATAAAGCATGCTAAGGGATATGAGCGACCTAGATGGAGTTTGTTCATCCTGCATAACATGATAAATGTCTAAGGGCCCAATATTGAACTGGACAAGGATGACACAATATATGCCTTGTGTTCAATATGGGCATAAGAGAAAAAGGGTAATTGTACACACAAGTATTTTTGCAAAAGGTTTTGTCATATCACGTGACATTTTTGTACTTGGGTAGCAGTGATGTGTTTCTAGATACTGATTATTGCTTATTATGTTAAATGCATGATTTAATATAATTGCCAACATCAGAAAACCTACAGGGTCACACACATAAGGACAAATTGATAAGAGGTAGAGTAAATAAGGAACACCGTAAGGTACAATGCACTTAAGTAATTGTAGAACACCATAAGATATGATTCACTTAAGTAAAATACAGAATATGGTAAGATACCTCACACTTAGGTGATATACGATACACCATAATATATGGCGAGCATACACTTAAGTAGGCATTTTATCTTGCAGCCCACACAAATGGTTCTATAAATAGAACCCTTATGCAGAAGCAAACACTACTGATGAAAATTCAGACTGTGAAACTCTAACCATATTTTCCTTCTCTCTCTCTCTCTCTCTCTCTCTCTCTCTCTCTCTCTCTCTCTCTCTCTCTCTCTCTCTCTCTCTCTCTCTCTCTCTCTCTCTCTCTCTCTTCTCTCTCTCTCTCTCACACACACACACACACACACACACACACACACACTAAAATCATTCAATCGTAGCATCTAACATTAATACTGAAGGAATATGTTCGTGTGGAATGAGTAGAGGCGTTGTTCATCGTTCAATGCTCGTGATCACTCCTTCGATTCAACTTTAACGGTTTCATCACTATAAGAGGTAACCATTTCTATCACTGGTCATGACCATTCGTAAGGATCACTAAAGGGAAATTTTTAATTTTCGTTGCATTTTGGATCATGATTTCCCTTCACATCTTTCAAACAATGCACTTTGATTTCAATTAATATGATGTTCAAAGGTTATAATTCACACAAACATGTTCTGGTATATTTTTGAGTTTAATGCGTTAAGTACTAATAAAAACTTTTTTTATTTACCAAATTTCCAAGTAAACAAATTGGCACACCCGGTGGGATGTTTTTGTGTGAATTTTTACTTTTTACTTCGAAAGTTATATTACAAAATTTTTCATTTCTTTAACTGCTCATTGTGTGAGTGTGCGTGAGACTAAGGAGTGGTAAAATAACAAAGAGAGAAGTTAGGAAACCTATGAGGAAATATGTCAGGAGAATGGTAATTTCCAATAACAACAATGGAGAATAACCTTCTAATAGCACGGGGTTAGGCACGACCATTACAACTTCGACCGAGCCAATCCCATTGATTGCTAGCACTACAAATATATCGTCTACGATGGTTGCACAATCAACCATACCAGAAGGGACAGTTTTTTCTCCTTCAGCAACTCAGAGTCACCTAATGAGTCCTAGACCAATTGTGGCACCAAAATTCATGCCTATTTCTACAAGTTTCACAATGCCCATTGTCATACCCCAAATTTGTCCTACCTGTATAATTTTCATCTGTATTTCTATCCACTAACTGTTATTCAAAAAACCCAAAAAGGTGTTGCCTTTGCTATATTTTGAGCTCAGCTTTGCAAAGATGAATTGAGTTTCATTTGAGGTTTGTCAAATCAAGTGTGTATGCAGTGATGTTTTCATATGGAAGAATTTATACCTCTATGCTTAGGGCTTTAATCCACATGCTCAAGACTTATACCTCTGTAAAAAAAGTTGAAATGAATCAAAGAAAACACAATTACCTTCGAAAGGAATAGCTTGAATAACAAGGACGGAAGAGACTCAAAGGCTGTTTTGGTACGAAATTAATTTGAATCTCCTCTTCTCCTTCGTCTTTCTTTTTCTTTGATAGTAAAGGGAAATGATTGAGATTCTGACCAAGGTGGCTCTATTTTGTCGATAAACGTCACGTTTGGTGGCTCTCGGAGGCTTCGCAGGCAGCTCGACACAGGAATTATGACGATTTCTCTGTGTGTGTATTGATATGTTACGTGTGTATGCTGCCTCTTCTTTTTTCTTAATCCAGTTACTTTGGATTTTTATGAGTTATGGTGAGTGATTTGATGAAATTTGGAATTGTTTTAAACCTTCTCTGTTACTCACTACTGCCCCTTTTCTTGTTCATTGTGACGTCCTTTTATAGGCATATGACCATTGAATTTTTGATATCCATTTGAATGCACACGGTTTGTTTGTCGAATTCGGTTTGGAAAGAAAATGATTTGTAATGAATGCTTGCTAATTTTTTTTCGAAAGGAAATGATTTTGATTCTGTATGATGAATTCGATTTAAAACATGTCATTCCTTCTTTTGGAAATATGTGATTATGTTCCTGGATGTTTATTCTTGTCACTTTTCCTGATTCCCTTATGGTTAATGAATTGGGTGTTTTTTTTTATTTTGTCACCAATGTTGTCTGCTTTTGTTTTTGACAGTATGCATTCTCGAGGACAGGTTTTGGATTGGAGGGATATGCTCTGTGGACAGTGTCGCGGTGAAAATCGGATACAAAACTATTGATTAGTTTGAATCTTTAATTCATTTTGCAACCGAACTTTGATTTGTCCAAAGGAAGGGATAAAGATCGAAATTTCCACAATGCAATGCAAATGCAAGGTTTAGAGAGTTATAGGTTCGGGGGTTGGTTAAACTTAGGGAAGGTGCTAGCATCCTAAGTTTCTGTAGTACTCTACAGGAACCTCTTGTTTTATGTTTGTTTATTGCTATGGTTTATCTGCTTAATGGTTGAAAGACCCTAGGGGTTTATTTCTAAGTATACTCGATAAGATATCGCATCTTATGCCTACATATCCTTACGGGAGTGGAATCAGAGTATTTGTAGTTCCCCTAAAGGGTTTGAGGAGTTCTTTGACTGTGGTCAAAGTTCCTACGGGTTTAGGGTAGTTGATTGATTGATTTTAGGAGAAGAGACGAGTTATCATTTTAAGGGAGATTTAACCGCCACAAGTTGTAGGAAAATAGTCTTTGCATCGTCTTAAGAGAAGGGCTCAAGTACACGGATATAGATCGACGATGTACGCCTCTATCTCTCTTAAGGCAAAGTTCCTACGGTATTGATTGTATTGATGTAGGGGTGGAGATTCTATCTCGCTTAAGATGATTAACATCTATTTCTCTGTTGTGTTTGAATATTTTGTATTGTTTTGTTTGTATCTAAGTTGTGAAGATAAAGAACGGTCCTTCCTATGGGGTAGGATCTATCCTAAAAGATCGACTTGAATAGGATCAAGGATCAAGGGGGAGAATGATGCAAATGATGTGCACTACACACGAGTGTTGACTCATGTGTAGGTTTTTCCTTTGGACGGAATGCAATGCGGCAAAAGTAAATTGCGATAACGTAAATGCAAAAAAATATAAATCCAAACACACGCATGAAAGCGCTAGGTGAGTGCAAGTGATGTGGATGTGAACATGTAAACCGAGGCTACGAGATAAAAGCGTGCACAATTGGTTACGATGTGAGTTGATTTTAAGAAAAGAGTTGTATTATCTTGTCTTAAGAAAAAAAATGTTGAGCTAGACTATATGAATTGATTTTCAAGAAAACGTTATACCAGTTTTAATTATAGGCCGATTAGTTTTTTTAGATAAAATAAATTTTGATAGAAATTATTTTAAATTATCATGTTTTATTAAAAGAAATTTTTCCTATTAAAGAGATAGTTTTAGTTATTATTATTAGGTGAAAAGAATTATTATTAAAGTTTAAATTTTATTAAAAAGGTTTTAATAATTATCGCAGAAACAAGCTAATTATAAAATAGTTTGATTTTTTATTTGTTTTATTGAATAAAGTTTATTTTAAAAATATGACATGAGTTTTTAAAATAGATAAAATTTGATGAGTACAATAGATCTTTAAAAAAAAGTTTGCTAATTGTTTAATTAAAAGGTTAATTAAAGTCCATTAGTTAAATTATATTAAGTAAATGGTTATATTAATAAGAAGATCAATTAATTAGTGGTTTACTAAAAAGGATTTAATTGTTAGTTAAATAAATTAAAGAAAATGATTAATTAATTAAATTATTAAGTAAATGATTGTTAAAACAAATTTTTTTTAAAAAGTTAATTAGAGTTAAGTGGGTTGGCGGTAGATTAGAGGGATGATTAGGGATTATGTGTGTTTAGTGGTGTGTGTGTGATTTTAATCATATTACAAATAAAATAACAAAATAAAATAAAAACGGAACCCTAATTTCCTCAAATTCCCAAATTGAAAGAAGAACGTTCTCCCTCCCTCGATCCATCGTCTCCCTCTCGGCTTTCTCTCGATCCACTATCCCTCCATTTTTCCTGCTTCTTCTTCCATAGTTTCTCCTCCTTCCAATCCCCTACATAAAACAACAAAGCATTAATAGATTAACCTTGACCAAAAAAACTCACGCTTCGATGGTTTCCGCAGTTCTGGCGACTGATGGTTCGCGAAGGTGATGGAGCTGTGGCGATTCGCAGTTCACGGCGAACGGTTGAGGGTGACGACTTGGATCGTGATTTCACGGTGGCGTCTAATGGAGGAAAAAATGGCGGGCGCGAATAAGTTCAACGGCGAGTTTCCGGCGATACGGACGGTTCGCAGGTGGAGTTTTGATGGGGTCTTTGGGATTTCCGGCGGAGTTTACAACAAGATAAGTCCTCTCATCTGTAAAAAAAATTTGGTGGTTTAGGGATTGATTTGGGGAATTTTATGGCTGTTTGTGCGTACGGTGCGTGTATGTGTTGTGTATATCTCTCCCCTCTATGTGACTTTGCACCTCCTTTTATAGTTGTAGATCCTTGATTGCTGATGAATTCATGATTTCTTTCCAAACTCGTATGAGCAAAATAATTACTGAAAATCTTATAGAGTTTCCTTCCTTCTTTGTATCGACCTGTCTAGTCTTATTTTGGAATGAAATTATGGCTTTGTCAATGTTAATTCGGAAGGTTTTAATCGCTGTCTGATTGTGTAATTGTGGTGATAGGATTTCCATTTGTGATATCTTGAATTAAACGCGTTTAATGCCTTTTGCTTGTCCAGATTCAATGAATTGCTAGCTGCCTTAGACTGAATCTTTTTCAAAAAGTATATTCCTCAATTGATTTGCTGATTTAGATTGGTGATTTGTAGGTGTGGAAAGCAAATACGTTGTTGGGCCAGTGAACGAACAGCGCAAAGCAAATACGGCAGTGGAGTGGACATGTTCGTCGTGGCCATTCAACGGGGACTGAACGGTCTTTAGAGATGTCACTCGAAGATTAAACTGGGATTGATTGTTGCTGAAGTTGTTGCGACAATTTCGGTTGGAGTGATTGTTGTTGCGATTGAGTATATTGTTGTAGTTGCAACCGCTGCTGCTGGTAGTAATAATGATGCCACATCTGATTGTAGTCTTGGCCATTCTGCATATATCCATATTGGGACTGAGATAAAGAGTTTTGCGTCTGACTGCTTTCTATAGGCCAACTCTGAGCAACCACGAAATCAGCAGGAGGAGCAGTCGCTTGAAATTGGTCTCGCTCTCCACCTGAGATGCTGCTAGTCCAGAATCAGGGCATGTGCTTTCCTGGGGGTTCAGTGACGCACTTGTCATAGAAACTGGATTCAACTCTTCAGTCTCAAGCTCACACCTTCCCTGAGGAAAAAACAGAACTTTCATTTGACGATGCTTGCAAAGCTTGGGAGGGTTGATTTCCACTGGCTTTCAGGATCACTGTCTCTTGGCTCTTCTGAAACTGAGATAGGTAACTCCCTTGCATTATCTTCTGCTTTGTCATCTGACTCCATAATTTGAAGAGAGGCTGAATCTGTATCATTAGGCCGATTTGTATTATTCTCCATTAAGACCAATCCATCATTGGCAGCGTCAGACTGAGTATCACAATATTTCTCCGACGACATTTTCTTGTTTTGTTGAGGTAAACGCACTTGCAAGTTAGAACTAGGATCTCTATGTACTTCATCAGACATGGCAACAGAAGTCTTTTCTCTCTAACATTGTTACAACTTCCTTTCATTTTGCAGATTTGGTCTTTGAGAAATGGACTGATACTTTCTCAAACTCATGCTCATATGCTTGGATTCTTAGAAATGGAGGCTAGAGGATATTCAGTATCCCCAATACTTATCTGATTATATGGAGCAGGTGGTGGGACAGATGTTTGTGATATTTTAGAAATATGTTTATGACTTGATGGTTTAATAGTCATGTTTAGTTTGTTTGGTGCAGGTGTAATATACTGGCGGTTTAAGTGATATGCTCTCCATCTAAATCTCAGCTTGATGTCTTCTGGTACAACCGAGAGATTCTCATAGCCTGGGATCCACTATTGGTGACGACTTTACCACGCAATACGGTAAAATAAATGAGAACTCTATCACTTTCCGAATCAATCTCTTCTTGAATTAACTCTGACAGGTTGTGTTTGGTAACCTTCCATCATTATGAAGTTCAGTTCATAAACCTTCTTGGAGTGAGGCAAAGTTGAAAAAGGGAGACGGCTTGACATGGATGTGTTGTTAGCGTAACATTAAGATAACAGGCAGTGGTTTGTTCTCGTAGGCTTCACGTCAGCGCTTAGAAACTGGCCTCGGTTAGTAGTGACGGTTTTACGCTAAAGCTCAGTGGCGCCACTGATATCCAATATAAGAGCGGTGAGTCTTTAATTATCTTCCTTGATGTGTATATAATCTCCCTTCCCCTCTTCACTCTGATCTAATTCATCTTTACGATTTCTTAAATCCAGACATCATCTTGAAGCTACGTACCCGTATGTCGGCGTTGCAACCGAAGCCAAAGATAGCGGCAGCCAGAACATGGTATTCATAGAATTTCTTGTGATAGGATTATTCTCAATTCTGCAAACACTTGGTGGCATGCGGATGGTAGAGGGCATGTGTAGTTGGATAAAACCAAACATTCAAATGTCTATTTCTTGAAACAAAAAGTAATGTAACTACCAATTATTGTAACCTTGGTAACATAATGTATGTATTCCTGAGCTTTATGAGAACCACAGGGCCTTGGTAATTTAAAATCCTTGCAGGATATCTTCAATATATCTGAATTTACGTCGCCTCCTACCGTATCAATAGTGCTTGGGTATGTCGAGTGCTTTGACACTTGTTAGCTGAGTCTGAAATCTATGAGAAGTTTTGGATGAAATACTACGGTAATGTATGATTTCAAGGCATTTGCAAAGTGTCTTCAGTTGTTGCTTCTTTTAAGTAAGTGTTCAAATCGACGTCTTCCAAACTTAACATGCATTAATCCTTGATGAAAGGAAAAGTTAAGAGCTGTGATCCATCTCGGACGGGCTTGAACAAAAGAAACGTTTAGACCCACACTTCGAATTCAACTTTAATCTCTGGTCCATAACAACCATTCTTAGAAATTCTTCCCATAATTCCTTGCCCATAAACGAAATGTCCAATATGGGCTCTCGTGCAAAAGCATAAGCAAACTTAATTATGCGACCCTTCAGTAATGATGCGAACAAATCCAACCATCTTCGTTAATTGCTTCGGGATAACACCACCATCTTTGATTCAGGAGCAAAAACGAGGGAGTCCTAAATGTTCGTGACTTTTTTAAGTTAGAATTCACTGGTTGCATCCCAGCGATGCTTGATTGTAATTGAGAAAAACTGCATTTGTAAAAGTTGGTTAGTCGCAAAAAAATAAATAAATAAATATTAAAATAACAATAGAAAAAGTGCAAAAAGAGGTTGGATCCTATGGTCAAAAATTAGGGTGCAACAGATGCCCCTATTTAAGTTACTTCTATCCGGAGATATGGAGATCGAAATCTTCGTCTCGACGAGATAGGAGGGACTTAAATACAAACATTGCACGAATTTTTGGTCTTAAGAAGCCACCAAATGCATATAATATGCAATGATATGAGAATGCAAAACAGACGGTCCTGTAAGGAAATGATGTCACATGGGAAAAACTGGACACGACACCCAAAGAACAGACTCAACGACGCAAGGCGCAATGAGAAGAGACAACGATCATCATTGCGGATTCTCCAAAATTAAGATAAGATATAATAATACCACCAGGAGTATAGTAGCTTGAACAGTGAGACGAGATCTTGAAAATGAAGGGTAGCCCGCTACCGACATGTGGCAGCCTAATCAAAGATGTTCGGTTGAAACAGGAAACGCATGTTACCTACTATCAATTAAATGATAGTCTATGCATAGGCAACACAAAGGAAAGATAACCTACTACAAAACCTGGTAGCCTAAGCAAAGGTAATAGTCAAAACATGGTGTATTACCTACTATCAAACATATGATAGCCTAAGCACAGGTAATAACCCAGAGAAGGAGAGATCACTTACTACCAAATGTATGGCAGCCTAAGAAAAAGTATCTGACCAAAACGAAATGTGTTACCTACTACCAAACATATGATAGCCTAAGAAGAGGTGAACACAAAAGGAAGGCGTATTACCTACTATCAAACGTATGATAGTCTAAGCACAGGTAATAACCCAGAGAAGGAGAGATCACTTACTACCAAACGTATGGCAGCCTAAGAAAATGTATCTGACCAAAACAAAATGTGTTACCTACTACCAAACATATGATAGCCTAAGAAGAGGTGAACACAAAAGAAAGGCGTATTACCTACTATCAAACGTATGATAGCCTAAGCACAGGTAATAACCCAGAGAAGGAGAGATATCTTACTACCAAACGTATGGGAGCCTAAGAAAAAGTATCTGACCAAAACGAAATGTGTTACCTACTACCAAACATATGATAGCCTAAGAAGAGGTGAACACAAAAGGAAGGCGTATTACCTACTATCAAACGTATGATAGTCTAAGTACAGGTAATAACCCAGAGAAGGAGAGATCACTTACTACCAAACGTATGGCAGCCTAAGAAAAAGTATCTGACCAAAACGAAATGTGTTACCTACTACCAAACATATGATAGCCTAAGAAGAGGTGAACACAAAAGGAAGGCGTATTACCTACTATCAAACGTATGATAGCCTAAGCACAGGTAATAACCCAGAGAAGGAGAGATCTCTTACTACCAAACGTATGGCAGTCTAAGAAAAAGTATCTGACCAAAACGAAATGTGTTACCTACTACCAAACATATGATAGCCTAAGAAGAGGTGAACACAAAAGGAAGGCGTATTACCTACTATCAAACGTATGATAGCCTAAGCACAGGTAATAACCCAGAGAAGGAGATCTCTTACTACCAAACGTATGGCAGCCTGAGAAAAAGTGTCTGCCTAAAAGACGGTATTGGAGACTGTAAAGCTTCAACGGTGATCTCCTGAAGAGATGTTGGCCGATTGGTTTTCTCAAATAAAGAGACACCAATTGTAATAAAATTCATTGAACTTTTCAGAAGAGATGCCGTTTGATAGAATTATTCTTGTGATGAACTCACTGGGGAAATCATTCCTGGAGAGTATTTCTTGTTGTAGTTGTAAAATGTTCTGTGAACTCTCAAATAAAGAGAGGTGTCTTGTAATGTCTTCGGCAAGCTTCTCGAAGGGATGCCATTTGATGAATTGATAATCTTGATAAATCCACTGGGGATGGATAAACGGTCCTGAAGAGACTGCCATTTGTCGTTTTGAAGGGAATCCTGGTCAAAACGAGTTGCTCAAATAAAGAGATTGCTTGCAATTTGGATGCAAACTATTGAGGAATCCTGATAACATTGTTGGAGGAATATTTGTCTTCAATAGTTGTCTTCATAAAACTCTTCCTGGGGAGCCAGGTGCAAAATAAATGCACACTTAATCCATGTTCAAAAGTTGGAGATATCCACGATGTAATTACCAAAGACCGGAATTCAATTCGGGAAGTAGCCGAAGAGAAAATTGTCAAGCAGGACTCGACCATTGAGATATGAACTCAAATGGAATTGTACTGAAATAACCATCTTCCATGAGGGTTGAACTTTATGGGGAAAATGAAACATTGTGTTCTTTCTGCCTAGAGTTGACGAATCTATTTGGAAGGATAAGACACACCCAAACACCTAGGGATAACTATAGCCAAAGCGATAGAATAAAACAAACACAGAGAATGCAAAAATGCACATGCCATGCTGTCTACTTATGTGCTATGCGTATGCTTATGTTGACAAGACAAACAGAAAGAGGCAAGCAGAGATGAAATTCACATCTCGAAACGAACATCCGACCAATCTTCGAAGATAGAAGTACCACTGGGGATAAAAGGAGAACCGAATATGGGATCACACTCCTGCTTCAAGGCTTCAAAATTTCTCTTGGGGAATAGAGATCAATCTATTTGGGATGTAACATCTCGATAAGGTTGAAAGGTTGTATGAAGCTGTGGACGGAGGTACCCAAACTGAAGTTTCAAAGGGGATAAAATAAATATCCCGGGTCATCACAATTGTTGATCATATCAGAGTTGAGCTTCCTGGGGATGAAATAAACATTCGCTTCTCTTCAAATTTCAAATGCCCCAAGTCACATGGCTTAGAAAAACATCTCGAGAGGATTTTATAGAAAACATGATGTCCAAATGCCCCACTGTTTTCAAACTCTCGGAGAGATTCGCTGAATCTCGACGTAACTGCCCCTGATTGGCGGTATAACTGAGTCTTCCAATTTATGCTTTAGATGAAGCCAAACTCGTACGGATCAAACCTCTTGGAAAATAACTTGCCCCAGGTTGGCAAAGTCTTCAAATCCATCAACGTTCGTATATAATCTTTCTAAGATATCAAGCGATTTTAACATGTCAGAGATGTTAATTTCGAAATGGGTAATGCAACACGCGTTTGTCTTGAAGTTTTGAAAAGAGATATCACAATAACTGGTGACCGAAATCACTAGTTAGGATATAAATTAAAAATTATTTATAAAGCCAATTTAATTTGAGCATAGCTCAAGGAGTCAGGAAACAATATCTCATCGAGTATGCTTTCGAACTAAACCTTATTTCAATTAGGACTTTAGAGGGTCGTATATGGGCTTAGGTTATGACTTGTAAAGCGGAGGAGTAAAGGGTTAGTATATTTGTGCCCACCCAATTTTTTGGAAGATGTTCATTATTTTTTGATATTACCCTGCCCCAGGCCAAAAACGAGGTTTTAGTTTGGGAGAAAAAACAGACCTTTTCTCAAGGTTTAAAAGAGGGGTGAACTGTTTTGGTGTTTAGGATGTTGAAATAATGCCTTACATCATCAATAGGGTTTTTTATTCGAAGCATACAACAAGAGATCATGCGTTTTACTTCATCCTCCTCCTCCCAATTCTCTGTCAGAGCAAGAGATCGGGTAAAGTTGGCATTATAAATTATTTTGAAAAACAATTTGAGTGAAAACGAATGGATTTCTTCAAGACAAACATTTATTGCATTACTTATTCAAAATAAAAAGTTCTTACATGCCAAAAATACTTTTAATCAAAGAAACAAAAAGGAAAAACGCATAAGCAAACAAAATAAACAGCTGATGGGCCCTTCTCAGTACTTCTGGAGTTTTCACTTATATCAGCGTAATGGTATTCCATTCATGATTGGTCTTTCTCTTTTGAAGGTTAGCACTTCATTATCAATTATTTCTTGAACTTTCTCTTGAAAAACTTTGCACTCTTCGATCGAATGCCCCAACACTCCATCATGAAATTCACAGCTGGTGTTTGGGTTGAACCACGGTGGGCGAGAGTTCATGATTCTAGTCTTTCTAGGTGTCATCACCGAGTTTCAGATGAAATAAGACCATAAATGACGGTAAGTCATTGGGATAAGATCAAACCAGCGAGTTTCTTCTTTCATAGGTGCTTTCTGATTCTGAAACTCTCTTCGAACCTGTCGATTCCGATGCCGATCTGGAGATATCATCCTTCACTTATGAGGTAGTCGTTGCTTGCGCTGAGCAGGCATTGCATACTGATGTTGAGGACGGGGTACCGGAGCTATGAATTTTCTAGAAGGTCCACTGTCATCTTTATTGTCTGGAGCTATACCCAAATTGTAATGGTATTGCTAAGTCTTCCCAATACTGAATGTGATTACTTTGCAGATTCATGTACCACCTAAAGGGTGTCCCACATAAACTTTCTTGAAAGCAGTGAATCATCAGCTTGTCGTTGTCAATGTAAGCAGTCATCTTTCGACAAAATATTATCAAATGGTATTTTGGACAGCTGACACCCTTGTATACTTCGAAGACAGGCATCTTGAACTTTGGAGGAATAATTAAGCCTGGAACCAAATAGATGTCATGAGCATCAAGATCGGGTACATTACCTCCTTTCATCATTTTCCATTGTTCTTCAAGATCACGAAGTTCTTTCTCGAATGTTATAAGTCTAAGATCGTCCATCTTCATCTTACCACGAACATCAACAAACAGGTTGTCTTGCAAAGGCTGAGGTTGGGTAGGAATATTCACTTGTTGAACAAAGTTGTCAGAGAAACAGTCAAATGTCGGATTAGTCTTTACTCTGAAGCCAGTCATGCGATCCATATCTTCGATTCTCTTTACTATCCTTAAGTACGTACTTCGAGCTTAGTCTAAAGGTCAAGATGTCAACTGACAGACAAAGACAGAAGACCGGAAAATAAGGACGCAACGGAGAAGAAACACATGCACATGCTAAGATGCTGAATGCAGAATGCTAATGCAAAAAATGCAGATGCAGGAGATGAAAGGTTTCATGGAACTCGAGTATTTATAAACGTTACAGAGTACTAGAAAATTCATTTATTTTTTTTATAATGGATTACAAGTGAATATTCTTATAAGAGTCCTAACATAATAGCTAAATAAAGCCCTAAGGAAACCCTTCATCACACTCGTTTATTCGCTCTTCCACTTGGATCCATGATCAACTTCTAAAGATTAGTTTGATAGAGGAAAATAAATCCTCCATCTCTTTCTTTGTTCTTGTTGGAAGGTGAGAAATGAATCCCTTGTTTACTCGGACCTTCAATATTGATGAAAGCATTTTGAACTTCTAAGGATATTCAATGATAAGGGAAGCCTTTGCATTTGTCTTTTGAGTTTGCTTGATTCTTCGATCGGCGCCCTTAACTTCCTTAGGACATCCAAGTTAGGACTCTTAAAAGAATATTTCAAAATATTTTTTTTGTAATCCCTATTGGTTTCTATAATGTTTATAAATAAACTAGGAATCCCATGAAACCAATGCAATATGATGTTACATGGATACAAAAAACACAAGTAAGCACATAAAGACACGAAGATAAACAAACAAGGGGGACCCTAGGTTTGCAACGAGCATGGAGCCAAAGGTATACCCATTCCCAAAGGATGTGGACTAAAGGTTGTTTGTACCTGCAGAACAAGGTTCTAAAGGGATTCCCAAAGTCATCAGCCCATCTTTCGGATATTATCAATTTCTCAACTAACTCGAGGATTAATAATATTCTTAAGAGAACTTCCTTTGAGTGTAGCATCGCGTAGCACTATTTCGGGACTTACTCCCTCATAGCCTCGCACTACGTCCTAATAAAGGCCAAAGTGGGGTTAAAGGTAACTATGGTCCTTAGTATCATGGACTCCAATTGAGAATAGTAAAAGTTTTCACGACTAAACTCGTTCAACCGAACCATTTTCAAAAGAGTCTCAACTAAGCGGGATTCTCGAGTCAACTTAGTCGGGACTCACTCCCTATAAGCCTCATCGAATATATCACCATCCTATCTTAATTTCTCTCAAGTTCGGGTGTAGAACTTTGTCTCACCACTCAAGGAATAAACAATTAAGCAAGTAAGCAGATATATAAAGCGATAAACAAATAAATAAAGCAAGATAGGGAAAGCCACTGAGAGATCCCCAGTGAAGTCGCCATTTCTGTCGCGGTGAAAATCAAATACCAAACTATTGATTAGTTTGAATCTTTAATTCATTTTGCAACCGAACTTTGATTTGTCCAAAGGAAGGGATAAAGATCGAAATTCCCACAATGCAATGCAAATGCAAGGTTTAGAGAGTTATAGGTTCGGGGGTTGGTTAAACTTAGGGAAGGTGCTAGCATCCTAAGTTTTTGTAGTACTCTACAGGAACCTCTTGTTTTATGTTTGTTTATTGCTATGGTTTATCTGCTTAATGGTTGAAAGACCCTAGGGGTTTATTTCTAAGTATACTCGATAAGATATCGCATCTTATGCCTACATATCCTTACGGAAGTGGAATCAGAGTATCTGTAGTTCCCCTAAAGGGTTTTTGGAGTTCTTTGACTGTGGTCAAAGTTCCTACGGGTTTAGGGTAGTTGATTGATTGATTTTAGGAGAAGAGACGAGTTATCATTTTAAAGGAGATTTAACCACCACAAGTTGTAGGAAAATAGTCTTTGCATCGTTTTAAGAGAAGGGCTCAAGTACTCGAATATAGATCGACGATGTATGCCTCTATCTCTCTTAAGGCAAAGTTCCTACGGTATTGATTGTATTGATGTGGGGGTGGAGATTATATCCCGCTTAAGATGATTAACATCTATTTCTCTGTTGTGTTTGAATATTTTGTATTGTTTTGTTTGTATCTAAGTTGTGAAGATAAAGAACGGTCCTTCCTATGGGGTAGGATCTGTCCTAAAAGATCGACTTGAATGGGATCAAGGATCAAGGGGAGATTGATGCAAATGATGTGCACTACACACGAGTGTTCACTCATGTGTAGGTTTTTCCTTTGGACGGAATGCAATGCGGTAAAAGTAAATTGCGATAACGTAAATGCAAAAAAATATAAATCCAAACACACGCATGAAAGCGCTAGGTGAGTGTAAGTGATGTGGATGTGAACATGTGAACCGAGGCTACGAGATAAAAGCGTGCACGATTGGTTACGATGTGAGTTGATTTTAAGAAAAGAGTTGTATTATCTTGTCTTAAGAAAAAAAAATGTTGAGCTAGACTATATGAATTGATTTTCAAGAAAACGTTATACCAGTTTTAATTATAGGCCGATTAGTTTTTTTAGATAAAATAAATTTTGATAGAAATTATTTTAAATTATCATGTTTTATTAAAAGAAAGTTTTCCTATTAAAGAGATAGTTTTAGTTATTATTATTAGGTGAAAAGAATTATTATTAAAGTTTAAATTTTATTAAAAAGGTTTTAATAATTATCGCAAAAACAAGCTAATTATAAAATAGTTTGAGTTTTTATTTGTTTTATTGAATAAAGTTTATTTTAAAAATATGACATGAGTTTTTAAAATAGATAAAATTTGATGAGTAGAATAGATCTTTAAAAAAATGTTTGCTAATTGTTTAATTAAAAGGTTAATTAAAGTCCATTAGTTAAATTATATTAAGTAAATGGTTATATTAATAAGAAGATCAATTAATTAGTGGTTTACTAAAAAAGATTTAATTGTTAGTTAAATAAATTAAAGAAAATGATTAATTAATTAAATTATTAAGTAAATGATTGTTAAAACGGATTTTTAAAAAGAAGTTAATTAGAGTTAAGTGGGTTGACGGTAGATTAGAGGGATGATTAGGGATTATGTGTGTTTAGTGGTGTGTCCGTGATTTTAATCATATTACAAATAAAATAACAAAATAAAACAAAAACGGAACCCTAATTTCCTCA
Source organism: Lathyrus sativus (assembly GCA_963859935.3). Taxonomy (NCBI): domain Eukaryota; kingdom Viridiplantae; phylum Streptophyta; class Magnoliopsida; order Fabales; family Fabaceae; genus Lathyrus; species Lathyrus sativus. Next base: position 455,972,648 of record OZ012739.1, on the reverse strand, counting down.
AATTCCCGAATTGAAAGAAGAACGTTCTCCCTCCCTCGATCCATCGTCTCCCTCTCGGCTTTCTCTCGATCCACTATCCCTCCGTTTTTCCTGCTTCTTCTTCCATAGTTTCTCCTCCTTCCAATCCCCTACATAAAACAACAAAGCATTAATAGATTAACCTTGACCAAAAAAAAAACTCACGCTTCGATGGTTTCCGCAGTTCTGGCGACTGATGGTTCGTGAAGGTGATGGAGCTGTGGCGATTCGCAGTTCACGGCGAACGGTTGAGGGTGCCGACTTGGATCGTGATTTCACAGTGGTGTCTGATGGAGGAAAAAATGGCGGGCGCGAATAAGTTCAATGGCGAGTTTCCGGCGATACAGACGGTTCGCAGGTGGAGTTTTTATGGGGTCTTTGGGATTTCCGGCGGAGTTTACAACAAGATAAGTCCTCTCATCTGTAAAAAAAATTTGGTGGTTTAGGGATTAATTTGGGGAATTTTATGGTTGTTTGTGCGTACGGTGCGTGTATGTGTTGTGTATATCTCTCCCCTCTATGTGACTTTGCACCTCCTTTTATAATTGTAGATCCTTGATTGCTGATGAATTCATGATTTCTTTCCAAACTCGTATGAGCAAAATAATTACTGAAAATCTTATAGAGTTTCCTTCCTTCTTTGTATCGACCTGTCTAGTCTTGTTTTGGAATGAAATTATGGCTTTGTCAATGTTAATTCGGAAGGTTTTAATCGCTGTCTGATTATGTAATTGTGGTGATAGGATTTCCATTTGTGATATCTTGAATTAAACGCGTTTAATGCCTTTTGCTTGTCCAGATTCAATGAATTGCTAGCTGCCTTAGACTGAATCTTTTTCAAAAAGTATATTCCTCAATTGATTTGCTGATTTGGATTGGTGATTTGTAGGTGTGGAAAGCAAATACGCTGTTGGGCCAGTGAACGAACAACCCAAAGCAAATACGGCAGTGGAGTGGACATGTTCGTCGTGGCCATTCAATGGGGACTGAACGGTCTTTAGAGATGTCACTCGAAGATTAAACTGGGATTGATTGTTTCTGAAGTTGTTGCGACAATTCCGGTTGGAGTGATTGTTGTTGCGATTGAGTATATTGTTGTAGTTGCAACCGCTGCAGCTGGTAGTAATAATGATGCCACATCTGATTGTAGTCTTGGCCATTCTGCATATATCCATATTGGGACTGAGATAGAGTTTTGCGTCTGAATGCTTTCTATAGGCCAACTCTGAGCAGCCACGAAATCAGCAAGAGGAGCAGTGGCTTGAAATTGGTCTCGCTCTCCACCTGAGATGCTGCTAGTCCAGAATCAGGGCATGTGCTTTCCTGGGGGTTCAGTGACGCACTTGTCACAGAAACTGGATTCAACTCTTCAGTCTCAAGCTCACACCTTCCCCGAGAAAAAAAACAGAATTTTCATTTGACGATGCTTGCAAAGCTTGGGAGGGTTGATTTCCACTAGCTTTCAGGATCACTGTCTCTTGGCTCTTCTGAAACTGAGATAGGTAACTCCCTTGCATTATCTTCTGCTTTGTCATCTGACTCCATAATTTGAAGAGAGGCTAAATCTGTATCATTAGGCCGATTTGTATTATTCTCCATTAAGACCAATCCATCATTGGCAGCGTCAGACTGAGTATCACAATATTTCTCCGACGACATTTTCTTGTTTTGTTGAGGTAAACGCACTTGCAAGTTAGAACTAGGATCTCTAGGTACTTCATCAGACATGGCAACAGAATTCTTTTCTCTCTAACATTGTTACAACTTCCTTTCATTTTGTAGATTTGGTCTTTGAGAAATGGACTGATACTTTCTCAAACTCATGCTCATATGCTTGGAGTCTTAGAAACGAAGGCTAGAGGATATTCAGTATCCCCAATACTTATCTGATTATATGGAGCAGGTAGTGGGACAGATGTTTGTGATATTTTAGAAATATGTTTATGACTTGATGGTTTGATAGTCATGTTTAGTTTGTTTGGTGCAGGTGTAGTATACTGGCGGTTTAAGTGATATGCTCTCCATCTAAATCTCAGCTTGATGTCTTCTGGTACAACCGAGAGATTCTCATAGCCTGGGATCCACTATTGGTGATGACTTTACCACGCAATACGGTAAAATAAATGAGAACTCTATCACTTTCCGAATCAATCTCTTCTTGAATTAACTCTGACAGGTTGTGTTTGGTAACCTTCCATCATTATGAAGTTCAGTTCATAACCTTCTTGGAGTGAGGCAAAGTTGAAAAAGGGAGACGGCTTGACATGGATGTGTTGTTAGCGTAACATTAAGATAACAGGCAGTGGTTTGTTCTCGTAGGCTTCGCGTCAGCGCTTAGAAACTGGCCTCGGTTAGTAGTGACGGTTTTACGCTAAAGCTCAGTGGCGCCACTGATATCCAATATAAGAGCGGTGAGTCTTTAATTATCTTCCTTGATGTGTATATAATATCCCTTCCCCTCTTCACTCTGATCTAATTCATCTTTACTATTGCTTAAATCCAGACTTCATCTTGAAGCTACGTACCCGTATGCCGGCGTTGCAACTGAAGCCAAAGATAGCGGTAGCCAGAACGTGGTATTCATAGAATTTTATGTGATAGGATTATTCTTAATTCTGCAAACACTTGGTGGCATGCGGATGGTAGAGGGCATGTGTAGTTGGATAAAACCAAACATTCAAATGTCTATTTCTTGAAACAAAAAGTAATGTAACTACCAATTATTGTAACCTTGGTAACATAATGTATGTATTCCTGAGCTTTATGAGAACCACAGGGCCTTGGTAATTTAAAATCCTTGCAGGATATCTTTAATATATCTGAATTTACGTCGCCTCCTACCGTATCAATAGTGCTTGGGTATGTCGAGTGCTTTGACACTTGTTAGCTGAGTCTGAAATCTGTGAGAAGTTTTGGATGAAATACTATGGTAATGTATGATTTCAAGGCATTTGCAAAGTGTCTTCAGTTGTTGCTTCTTTTAAGTAAGTGTTCAAATCGACGTCTTCCAAACTTAACATGCATTAATCTTTGATGAAAGGAAAAGTTAAGAGCTGTGATCCATCTTAGACGGGCTTGAACAAAAGAAACTTTTAGACCCACACTTCGAATTCAACTTTAATCTCTGGTCCATAACAACCATTCTTAGAAATTCTTCCCATAATTCCTTGCCCACAAACGAAATATCCAATATGGGCTCTCGTGCAAAAGCATAAGCAAACTTAAGTATGCGACCCTTCAGTAATGATGCGAACAAATCCAACCATCTTCGTTAACCGCCTCGGGATAACACCACCATCTTTGATTCAGTAGCAAAAACGAGGGAGTCCTAAATGTTCGTGACTTTTTTAAGTTAGAATTCACTGGTTGCATCCCAGCGATGCTTGATTGTAATTGAGAAAAACTGCATCTGTAAAAGTTGGTTAGTCGCAAAAAAATAAATAAATAAATATTAAAATAACAATAGAAAAAGCGCAAAAAGAGGTGGGATCCTATGGTCAAAAATTAGGGTGCAACAGATGCTCCTATTTAAGTTACTTCTATCCGGAGATATGGAGATCAAAATCTTCGTCTCGACGAGATAGGAGGGACTTAAATACAAACATTGCACGAATTTTTGGTCTTAAGAAGCCACCAAATGCATATAATATGCAATGATATGAGAATGCAAAACAGGCGGTCCTGTGAGGAAATGATGTCACAGGGAAAAAACTGGACACGACACCCAAAGAACAGACTCAACGACGCAAGACGCAATGAGAAGAGACAACGATCATCATTGCGGATTCTCCAAAATTAAGATAAGATATAATAATACCACCAGGAGTATAGTAGCTTGAACAGTGAGACGAGATCTTGAAAATGAAGGGTAGCCCGCTACCGACGTGTGGCAGCCTAATCAAAGATGTCCGGTTGAAACAAGAAACGCATGTTACCTACTATCAATTAAATGATAGTCTATGCATAGGCAACACAAAGGAAAGATAACCTACTACCGAACCTGGTAGCCTAAGCAAAGGTAATAGTCAAAACATGGTGTATTACCTACTATCAAACATATGATAGCCTAAGCACAGGTAATAACCCAGAGAAGGAGAGATCACTTACTACCAAATGTATGGCAGCCTAAGAAAAAGTATCTGAACAAAACGAAATGTGTTACCTACAACCAAACATATGATAGCCTAAGAAGAGGTGAACACAAAAGGAAGGCGTATTACCTACTATCAAACGTATGATAGTCTAAGCACAGGTAATAACCCAGAGAAGGAGAGATCACTTACTACCAAACGTATGGCAGCCTAAGAAAAAGTATCTGACCAAAACGAAATCTGTTACCTACTACCAAACATATGATAGCCTAAGAAGAGGTGAACACAAAAGAAAGGCGTATTACCTACTATCAAATGTATGATAGCCTAAGCACAGGTAATAACCCAGAGAAGGAGAGATCTCTTACTACCAAACGTATGGCAGCCTAAGAAAAAGTATCTGACCAAAATGAAATGTGTTACCTACTACCAAACATATGATAGCCTAAGAAGAGGTGAACACAAAAGGAAGGCGTATTACCTACTATCAAACGTATGATAGTCTAAGCACAGGTAATAACCCAGAGAAGGAGAGATCACTTACTACCAAACGTATGGCAGCCTAAGAAAAAGTATCTGACCAAAACGAAATGTATTACCTACTACCAAACATATGATAGCCTAAGAAGAGGTGAACACAAAAGGAAGGCGTATTACCTACTATCAAACGTATGATAGCCTAAGCACAGGTAATAACCCAGAGAAGGAGAGATCTCTTACTACCAAACGTATGGCAGTCTAAGAAAAAGTATCTGACCAAAACGAAATGTGTTACCTACTACCAAACATATGATAGCCTAAGAAGAGGTGAACACAAAAGGAAGGCGTATTACCTACTATCAAACGTATGATAGTCTAAGCACAGGTAATAACCCAGAGAAGGAGATCTCTTACTACCAAACGTATGGCAGCCTGAGAAAAAGTGTCTGTCCAAAAGACGGTATTGGAGACTGTAAAGCTTCAACGGTGATCTCCTGAAGAGATGTAGGCCGGTTGGTTTTCTCAAATAAAGAGACACCAATTGTAATAAACTTCATTGAACTTTTCGGAAGAGATGCAGTTTGATAGAATTATTCTTGTGATGAACTCACTGGGGAAATCATTCCTGGAGAGTATTTCTTGTTGTAGTTGTAAAATGTTCTGTGAACTCTCAAATAAAGAGAGGTGTCTTGTAATGTCTTCGGCAAGCTTCTCGAAGGGATGCCATTTGATGAATTGATAATCTTGATAAATCCACTAGGGATGGATAAACGGTCCTGAAGAGACTGCTATTTGTCGTTTTGAAGGGAATCCTGGTCAAAACGAGTTGCTCAAATAAAGAGATTGCTTGCAATTTGGATGCAAACTATTGAGGAATCCTGATAGCATTGTTGGAGGAATATTTGTCTTCAATAGTTGTCTTCATAAAACTCTTCCTGGGGAGCCAGGTGCAAAATAAATGCACACTTAATCCATGTTCAAAAGTTGGAGATATCCATGATGTGATTACCAAAGACCAGAATTCAATTCAGGAAGTAGCCGAAGAGAAAATTGTCAAGCAGGACTCGACCATTGAGATATGAACTTAAATGGAATTGTACTAAAATAACCATCTTCCATGAGGGTTGAACTTTATGGGGAAAATGAAACATTGTGTTCTTTCTGCCTAGGGTTGACGAATCTATTTGGAAGGATAAGACACACCCAAACACCTAGGGATAACTATAGCCAAAGCGATAGAATAAAACAAACACAGAGAATGCAAAAATGCACATGCCATGCTGTCTACTTATGTGTTATGTGTATGCTTATGTTGATAAGACAAATAGAAAGAGGCAAGCAGAGATGAAATTCACATCTCGAAACGAACATCCGACCAATCTTCGAAGATAGAAGTAGCACTGGGGATAAAAGGAGAACCGAATATGGGATCACACTCCTGCTTCAGGGCTTCAAAATTTCTCTTGGGGAATAGAGATCAATCTATTTGGGATGTAACATCTCGATAAGGTTGAAAGGTTGTATGAAGCTGTGGACGGAGGTACCCAAACTGAAGTTTCAAAGGGGATAAAATAAATATCCTGGGTCATCACAATTGTTGATCATGTCGGAGTTGAGCTTCCTGGGGATGAAATAAACATCCGCTTCTCTTCAAATTTCAAATGCCCCAAGTCACATGGCTTAGAAAAATATCTCGAGAGGATTTTATAGAAAACATGATGTCCAAATGCCCCACTGTTTTCAAACTCTCGGAGAGATTCGCTGAATCTCGACGTAACTGCCCCTGATTGGCGGTATAACTGAGTCTTCCAATTTGTGCTTTAGATGAAGCCAAACTCGTACGGATCAAACCTCTTGGAAAATAACTTGCCCCAGGTTGGCAAAGTCTTCAAATCCATCAACGTCCGTATATAATCTTTCTAAGATATCAAGCGATTTTAACAGGTCAGAGATGTTAATTTCGAAATGGGTAATGCAACACGCGTTTGTCTTGAAGTTTTGAAAAGAGATATCACAATAACTGGTGACCGAAATCACTAGTTAGGATATAAATTAAAAATTATTTATAAAGCCAATTTAATTTGAGCATAGCTCAAGGAGTCAGGAAACAATATCTCATCGAGTATGCTTTCGAACTAAACCTTATTTCAATTAGGACTTTAGAGGGTCGTATATGGGCTTAGGTTATGACTTGTAAAGCGGAGGAGTAAAGGGTTAGTATATTTGTGCCCACCCAATTTTTTGGAAGATGTTCATTATTTTTTGATATTACCCTGCCCCAGGCCAAAAACGAGGTTTTAGTTTGGGAGAAAAAACAGACCTTTTCTCAAGGTTTAAAAGAGGGGTGAACTGTTTTGGTGTTTAGGATGTTGAAATAATGCCTTACATCATCAATAGGGTTTTTTATTCGAAGCATACAACAAGAGATCATGCGTTTTACTTCATCCTCCTCCTCCCAATTCTCTGTCAGAGCAAGAGATCGGGTAAAGTTGGCATTATAAATTATTTTGAAAAACAATTTGAGTGAAAATGAATGGATTTCTTCAAGACAAACATTTATTGCATTACTTATTCAAAATAAAAAGTTCTTACATGCCAAAAATACTTTTAATCAAAGAAACAAAAAGGAAAAACGCATAAGCAAACAAAATAAACAGCTGATGGGCCCTTCTCAGTACTTCTGGAGTTTTCACTTATATCAGCGTAATGGTATTCCATTCATGATTGGTCTTTCTATTTTGAAGGTTAGCACTTCAGTATCAATTATTTCTTGAACTTTCTCTTGAAAAACTTTGCACTCTTCGATCGAATGCCCCAACACTCCATCATGAAATTCACAGCTGGTGTTTGGGTTGAACCACGGTGGGCGAGAGTTCATGATTCTAGTCTTTCTAGGTGTCATCACCGAGTTTCAGATGAAGTAAGACCATAAATGACGGTAAGTCATTGGGATAAGATCAAACCAGCGAGTTTCTTCTTTCATAGGTGCTTTCTGATTCTGAAACTCTCTTCGAACCTGTCGATTCCGATGCCGATCTGGAGATATCATCCTTCACTTATGAGGTAGTCGTTGCTTGCGCTGAGCAGGCATTGCATACTGATGTTGAGGACGGGGTACCGGAGCTATGAATTTTCTGGAAGGTCCACTGTCATCTTTATTGTCTGGAGCTATACCCAAATTGTAATGGTATTGCTTTACAAAAGCAAAAGCTAAGTCTTTCCAATACTGAATGTGATTACTTTGCAGATTCATGTACCACCTAAAGGGTGTCCCACATAAACTTTCTTGAAAGCAGTGAATCATCAGCTTGTCATTGTCAATGTAAGCAGTCATCTTTCGACAGAACATTATCAAATGGTATTTTGGACAGCTGACACCCTTGTATACTTCGAAGACAAGCATCTTGAACTTTGGAGGAACAATTACGCGTGGAACCAAACAGATGTCATGAGCATCAAGATCGGGTGCATTACCTCCTTTCATCATTTTCCATTGTTCTTCAAGATCACGAAGTTCTTTCTCGAATGTTATAAGTCTAAGATCGTCCATCTTCATCTTACCACGAACATCAACAAACAGGTTGTCTTGCAAAGGCTAAGGTTGGGTAGGAATATTCACTTGTTGAACAAAGTTGTCAGAGAAACAGTCAAATGTCGGATTAGTCTTTACTCTGAAGCCAGTCATGCGATCCATATCTTCGGCTCTCTTTACTATCCTTAAGTACGTACTTCGAGCTTAGTCTAATGGTTAAGATGTCAACTGACAGACAAAGACATAAGACCGGAAAATGAGGACGCAACGGAGAAGAAACGCATGCACATGCTAAGATGCTGAATGCAGAATGCTAATGCAAAAAATGCAGATGCAGGAGATGAAAGGTTTCATGGAACTCGAGTATTTATAAACGTTATAGAATACTAGAAAATTCATTTTTTTATAATGAATTACAAGTGAATATTCTTATAAGAGTCCTAACATAATAGCTAAATAAAAGCTAAATAAAGCCCTAAGAAAACCCTTCATCACACTCGTTGATTCGCTCTTCCACTTGGATCCATGATCAACTTCTAAAGATTAGTTTAATAGAGGAAAATAAATCCTCCATCTCTTTCTTTGTTCTTGTTGGAAGGTGAGAAATGAATCCCTTGTTTACTCGGACCTTCAATATTGATGAAAGCATTTTGAACTTCTAAGGATATTCAATGATAAGGGAAGCCTTTGCATTTGTCTTTTGAGTTTGCTTGATTCTTCGATCGGCGCCCTTAACTTCCTTAGGACATCCAAGTTAGGACTCTTAAAAGAATATTTCAAAATATTTTTTTTTGTAATCCCTATTGGTTTCTATAATGTTTATAAATAAACTAGGAATCCCATGAAACCAATGCAATATGATGTTACATGGATGCAACAAACACAAGTAAGCACATAAAGACACGAAGATAAACAAACAAGGGGGACCCTAGGTTTGCAACGAGCATGGAGCCAAAGGTATACCCATTCCCAAAGGATGTGGACTAAAGGTTGTTTGTACCTGCAGAACAAGGTTCTAAAGGGATTCCCAAAGTCATCAGCCCATCTTTCGGATATTATCAATTTCTCAACTAACTCGAGGATTAATAATATTCTTAAGAGAACTTCCTTTGAGTGTAGCATCGCGTAGCACTATTTCGGGACTTACTCCCTCATAGCCTCGCACTACGTCCTAATAAAGGCCAAAGTGGGGTTAAAGGTAACTATGGTCCTTAGTATCATGGACTCCAATTGAGAATAGTAAAAGTTTTCACGACTAAACTCGTTCAACCGAACCATTTTCAAAAGAGTCTCAACTAAGCGGGATTCTCGAGTCAACTTAGTCGGGACTCACTCCCTATAAGCCTCATCGAATATATCACCATCCTATCTTAATTTCTCTCAAGTTCGGGTGTAGAACTTTGTCTCACCACTCAAGGAATAAACAATTAAGCAAGTAAGCAGATATATAAAGCGATAAACAAATAAATAAAGCAAGATAGGGAAAGCCACTGAGAGATCCCCAGTGAAGTCGCCATTTCTGTCGCGGTGAAAATCAAATACCAAACTATTGATTAGTTTGAATCTTTAATTCATTTTGCAACCGAACTTTGATTTGTCCAAAGGAAGGGATAAAGATCGAAATTCCCACAATGCAATGCAAATGCAAGGTTTAGAGAGTTATAGGTTCGGGGGTTGGTTAAACTTAGGGAAGGTGCTAGCATCCTAAGTTTTTGTAGTACTCTACAGGAACCTCTTGTTTTATGTTTGTTTATTGCTATGGTTTATCTGCTTAATGGTTGAAAGACCCTAGGGGTTTATTTCTAAGTATACTCGATAAGATATCGCATCTTATGCCTACATATCCTTACAGGAGTGGAAACAGAGTATCTGTAGTTCCCCTAAAGGGTTTGAGGAGTTCTTTGACTGTGGTCAAAGTTCCTACGGGTTTAGGGTAGTTGATTGATTGATTTTAGGAGAAGAGACGAGTTATCATTTTAAGGGAGATTTAACCGCCACAATTTGTAGGAAAATAGTCTTTGCATCGTCTTAAGAGAAGGGCTCAAGTACTCGAATATAGATCGACGATGTACGCCTCTATCTCTCTTAAGGCAAAGTTTCTACAGTATTGATTGTATTGATGTGGGGGTGGAGATTCTATCCCGCTTAAGATGATTAATATCTATTTCTCTGTTGTGTTTGAATATTTTGTATTGTTTTGTTTGTATCTAAGTTGTGAAGATAAAGAACGGTCCTTCCTATGGGGTAGGATCTGTCCTAAAAGATCGACCTGAATGGGATCAAGGATCAAGGGGAGAATGATGCAAATGATGTGCACTACACACGAGTGTTGACTCATGTGTAGGTTTTTCCTTTGGACGGAATGCAATGCGGTAAAAGTAAATTGCGATAACGTAAATGCAAAAAAATATAAATCCAAACACACGCATGAAAGCGCTAGGTGAGTGCAAGTGATGTGGATGTGAACATGTGAACCGAGGCTACGAGATAAAAGCGTGCACGATTGGTTACGATGTGAATTGATTTTAAGAAAAGAGTTGTATTATCTTGTCTTAAGAAAAAAAATGTTGAGCTAGACTATATGAATTGATTTTCAAGAAAACGTTATACCAGTTTTAATTATAGGCCGATTAGTTTTTTTAGATAAAATAAATTTTGATAGAAATTATTTTAAATTATCATGTTTTATTAAAAGAAAGTTTTCCTATTAAAGAGATAGTTTTAGTTATTATTATTAGGTGAAAAGAATTATTATTAAAGTTTAAATTTTATTAAAAAGGTTTTAATAATTATCGCAAAAACAAGCTAATTATAAAATAGTTTGAGTTTTTATTTGTTTTATTGAATAAAGTTTATTTTAAAAATATGACATGAGTTTTTAAAATAGATAAAATTTGATGAGTAGAATAGATCTTTAAAAAAAAGTTTGCTAATTGTTTAATTAAAAGGTTAATTAAAGTCCATTAGTTAAATTATATTAAGTAAATGGTTATATTAATAAGAAGATCAATTAATTAGTGGTTTAATAAAAAAGATTTAATTGTTAGTTAAATAAATTAAAGAAAATAATTAATTAATTAAATTATTAAGTAAATGATTGTTAAAACAAATTTTAAAAAAAAAGTTAATTAGAGTTAAGTGGGTTGACGGTAGATTAGAGGGATGATTAGGGATTATGTGTGTTTAGTGGTGTGTATGTGATTTTAATCATATTACAAATAAAATAACAAAATAAAACAAAAACGGAACCCTAATTTCCTCAAATTCCCAAATTGAAAGAAGAACGTTCTCCCTCCCTCGATCCATCGTCTCCCTCTCGGCTTTCTCTCGATCCACTATCCCTCCGTTTTTCCTGCTTCTTCTTCCATAGTTTCTCCTCCTTCCAATCCCCTACATAAAACAACAAAGCATTAATAGATTAACCTTGACCAAAAAAAAAAACTCACGCTTCGATGGTTTTCGCAGTTTTGGCGACTGATGGTTCGCGAAGGTGATGGAGCTATGGTGATTCGCAGTTCACGGCGAACGGTTGAGGGTGACGACTTGGATCGTGATTTCACAGTGGCGTCTGATGGAGGAAAAAATGGCGGGCGCGAATAAGTTCAATGGCGAGTTTCCGGCGATACGGACGGTTCGCAGGTGGAGTTTTGATGGGGTCTTTGGGATTTCCGGCGGAGTTTACAACAAGATAAGTCCTCTCATCTGTAAAAAAAATTTGGTGGTTTAGGGATTAATTTGGGGAATTTTATGGTTGTTTGTGCGTACGGTGCGTGTATGTGTTGTGTATATCTCTCCCCTCTATGTGACTTTGCACCTCCTTTTATAATTGTAGATCCTTGATTGCTGATGAATTCATGATTTCTTTCCAAACTCGTATGAGCAAAATAATTACTGAAAATCTGATAGAGTTTCCTTCCTTCTTTGTATCGACCTGTCTAGTCTTATTTTGGAATGAAATTATGGCTTTGTCAATGTTTATTCGGAAGGTTTTAATCGCTGTCTGATTGTGTAATTGTGGTGATAGGATTTCCATTTGTGATATCTTGAATTAAACGCGTTTAATGCCTTTTGCTTGTCCAGATTCAATGAATTGCTAGCTGCCTTAGACTGAATCTTTTTCAAAAAGTATATTCCTCAATTGATTTGCTGATTTGGATTGGTGATTTGTAGGTGTGGAAAGCAAATACGCTGTTGGGCCAGTGAACGAACAACCCAAAGCAAATACGGCAGTGGAGTGGACATGTTCGTCGTGGCCATTCAATGGGGGCTGAACGGTCTTTAGAGATGTCAATCGAAGATTAAACTGGGATTGATTGTTTCTGAAGTTGTTGCGACAATTCCGGTTGGAGTGATTGTTGTTGCGATTGAGTATATTGTTGTAGTTGCAACCGCTGCTGCTGGTAGTAATAATGATGCCACATCTGATTGTAGTCTTGGCCATTCTGCATATATCCATATTGGGACTGAGATAGAGTTTTGCGTCTGAATGCTTTCTATAGGCCAACTCTGAGCAGCCACGAAATCAGCAGGAGGAGCAGTGGCTTGAAATTGGTCTCGCTCTCCACCTGAGATGCTGCTAGTCCAGAATCAGGGCATGTGCTTTCCTGGGGGTTCAGTGACGCACTTGTCACAGAAACTGGATTCAACTCTTCAGTCTCAAGCTCACACCTTCCCTGAGGAAAAAACAGAATTTTCATTTGACGATGCTTGCAAAGCTTGGGAGGGTTGATTTCCACTGGCTTTCAGGATCACTGTCTCTTGGCTCTTCTGAAACTGAGATAGGTAACTCCCTTGCATTATCTTCTGCTTTGTCATCTGACTCCATAATTTGAAGAGAGGCTGAATCTGTATCATTAGGCCGATTTGTATTATTCTCCATTAAGACCAATCCATCATTGGCAGCGTCAGACTGAGTATCACAATATTTCTCCGACGACATTTTCTTGTTTTGTTGAGGTAAACGCACTTGCAAGTTAGAACTAGGATCTCTAGGTACTTCATCAGACATGGGAACAGAAGTCTTTTCTCTCTAACATTGTTACAACTTCCTTTCATTTTGCAGATTTGGTCTTTGAGAAATGGACTGATACTTTCTCAAACTCATGCTCATATGCTTGGAGTCTTAGAAACGGAGGCTAGAGGATATTCAGTATCCCCAATACTTATCTGATTATATGGAGCAGGTGATGGGACAGATGTTTGTGATATTTTAGAAATATGTTTATGACTTGATGGTTTGATAGTCATGTTTAGTTTGTTTGGTGCAGGTGTAGTATAATGGCGGTTTAAGTGATATGCTCTCCATCTAAATCTCAGCTTGATGTCTTCTGGTACAACCGAGAGATTCTCATAGCCTGGGATCCACTATTGGTGATGACTTTACCACACAATACGGTAAAATAAATGAGAACTCTATCACTTTCCGAATCAATCTCTTCTTGAATTAACTCTGACAGGTTGTGTTTGGTAACCTTCCATCATTATGAAGTTCAGTTCATAAACCTTCTTGGAGTGAGGCAAAGTTGAAAAAGGGAGACGGCTTGACATGGATGTGTTGTTAGCGTAACATTAAGATAACAGGCAGTGGTTTGTTCTCGTAGGCTTCGCGTCAGCGCTTAGAAACTGGCCTCGGTTAGTAGTGACGGTTTTACGCTAAAGCTCAGTGGCGCCACTGATATCCAATATAAGAGCGGTGAGTCTTTAATTATCTTCCTTGATGTGTATATAATCTCCCTTCCCCTCTTCACTCTGATCTAATTCATCTTTACTATTGCTTAAATCCAGACTTCATCTTGAAGCTACGTACCCGTATGCCGGCGTTGCAACTGAAGCCAAAGATAGCGGTAGCCAGAACGTGGTATTCATAGAATTTCATGTGATAGGATTATTCTTAATTCTGCAAACACTTGGTGGCATGCGGATGGTAGAGGGCATGTGTAGTTGGATAAAACCAAACATTCAAATGTCTGTTTCTTGAAACAAAAAGTAATGTAACTACCAATTATTGTAACCTTGGTAACATAACGTATGTATTCCTGAGCTTTATGAGAACCACAGGGCCTTGGTAATTTAAAATCCTTGCAGGATATCTTCAATATATCTGAATTTACGTCGCCTCCTACCGTATCAATAGTGCTTGGGTATGTCGAGTGCTTTGACATTTGTTAGCTGAGTCTGAAATCTGTGAGAAGTTTTGGATGAAATACTACGGTAATGTATGATTTCAAGGCATTTGTAAAGTGTCTTCAGTTGTTGCTTCTTTTAAGTAAGTGTTCAAATCGACGTCTTCCAAACTTAACATGCATTAATCTTTGATGAAAGGAAAAGTTAAGAGCTGTGATCCATCTTGGACGGGCTTGAACAAAAGAAACGTTTAGACCCACACTTCGAATTCAACTTTAATCTCTGGTCCATAACAACCATTCTTAGAAATTCTTCCTATAATTCCTTGCCCACAAACGAAATGTCCAATATGGTCTCTCGTGCAAAAGCATAAGCAAACTTAATTATGCGACCCTTCAGTAATGATGCGAACAAATCCAACCATCTTCGCTAACCGCCTCGGGATAACACCAACATCTTTGATTCAGGAGCAAAAACGAGGGAGCCCTAAATGTTCGTGACTTTTTAAAGTTAGAATTCACTGGTTGCATCCCAGCGATGCTTGATTGTAATTGAGAAAAATTGCATCTGTAAAAGTTGGTTAGTCGCAAAAAAAAATATTAAAATAACAATAGAAAAAGCGCAAAAAGAGGTGGGATCCTGTGGTAAAAAATTAGGGTGCAACAGACAGCATGAATGACGTTTGGAAGTTTTTGTTTCTACCATGACTGCACGGAATATCATTCATCCTGCACGATCTTTTCTTCAGAAAGCTTAATGGGAGCATGGCTTATGCATAGCTATTCAACATCGGTGATTCTTCTCAATTGGAGTTGATTACTTAAATTTCAACATCTCCACAACAACCATATTAGCATGAAAATTCATCCTAACATCATCAGCTTTAGGGAAAAGCACTTATGGAACTGTAAGAAGCATCACGTAAACTCTCAGATTTCTGCCCATTCTGTCTTGTCTTCATAACCGCAGTTAATAATGTGCATTTATTCCTTGCAGGATCGGTTATGGAATACCGACATTTCATGTTGATATTGAAGAGAACAATATTGTAGTTAGCATATCAATCGTACAAGTCAATTCCACCAAATCTTTGAAGAAATTGCAAATAGCATGTTTTTCTTTGCATATGCAGGATCCATCATGAAACACATTGCTTTTTTTAGAGCTTTGTTATTATTGAAGTAGTGATGTTGTCATGAATGTTTTTGGTCATGTTTGATATGACCAAATCTCACATTCTGTGTCTTTCAGCAGGTTTATAGAATGAAGAGAGTGTTGGCAAGGTGTGTTGGAATTTGCAGCTTATTTATCAACGATTTTATCCTGCCACACAGGGAGCCATTCATCTCCATATCCATGTCAGGGCTTTTGGAGATTCAACAACCATTTCACGAAGTTGTTTAGGTGCCTTTACAAGTTTTATGACACTTGACCTCTAGTTCCTTCAAGTAACGCTTTTACAACACAAAGCGGTGTCCTTTTAAAATCTTCTTCAAGACCCAACGAAAGAACCTCCACAACATCCTCAATAGAAACTTTATTTGCATCATTCTCAATATTTCTGTACCCAACATTCATTACTCTCGTATCTATATTTTCATCCTGTAATTGACTATTATTAAATATAGAAATTGTAACAAATATACATGGATCCTACTTGCAACCATGGTGACTATCATAATATACCTTCATTTGCATAGTACTGTGTGATGAACATGTTAATTTAATTTAATCATTTGTTTTTTAGTATGTTTAAAAAAAAACTTAGTCCTTACAGGTGTTGTTAGTGCTGTTAGTTTGTTTAGTGGGTAGCTTATTTTTAGGAATTTTAAGTTAGTGGCTTTGTTGAACTATTCTGTTGTACTGCCTATTTATAAGGCTATCTATTTTCAATAATAAAACAACCTCTCTAATTCAGTTATTAATTCTTACCAGTGGTATCAAGAGCTGGTTTTACGTGAGAGGGATTTGAAAAATGGCTTCAGAAAATGGCTTTGTGCTAGCGGCTATTCCATGCTTTGATGGTCACTATGACCATTGGAGCATGCTCATGGAGAACTTCTTGAGATCCAAGAAGTATTGGCAGGTTGTGGAATCTGGAGTACCAGAGATAGGAGATGAAGCTGCATTGACTAATGCACAAAAAACAGAAAGAGAAGCTTTGAAGTTAAAGGATTTGAAGGCAAAGAATTACCTCTTTCAAGCCATCGATCGAGCAACCTTGGAGACGATTCTTTGCAAAGACTCCTCCAAGCAGATTTAGGACTCTATGAAAAGAAGGTATATGGGAAATGCTAGGGCAAAGCGTGTGCAACTGCAGGCACTTCGATCAGAATTCGAAACTTTGCGAATGAAAACAGGCGAACCTGTCACTGATTATTTATGTAGAACCATGGCAGTGGCTAACAAAATGAGAGTTCATGGAGAAAAAATGGAGGACGTGAAGATTGTAGAAAAGATTCTTCGGTCAATGACGCCCAAATTCAATTTTGTTGTCTGCTCCATTGAAGAATCAAAGAACATTGATGAACTGACACTTGATGAGTTGCAAAGTTCCTTGTCGGTTCATGGGCAAAAAATCATCCAGCAGGACATCGAGGAACAAGCTTTGAAGGCTTCAACCTTTAAAAGTTCCGATAGAGGAAAAGGGAAGTGGAAGGACAAGAATCCATATCACAAATTAGATGGGGATTATGCATCAGATACGCGAAAGGGTAACAACTACAGTCAATCCAGAGGCAACAAGACGAATAATGACAAGTCCAAAGTTGAATGTTTTCGATGTCACAGATATGGCCACTACAAGTCTGAGTGTCGAAATAAATTGCATCATGATCATGGTCAGAAGTCTAACTATGCGGACGAAAAGGAAGAGGATATTTCTCTCTTGATGGCATGTCACAAGGAGGAGAAAATTCATGGAAGTATGTGGTACTTAGACACAGGCTGCAGCAACCACATGTGCGGGGATAAATCTTTGTTTTCAGACTTGGATGAATCATTCCGAAGCACTATAAAGTTTGGAGATGATTCTACATTTTCAATCATTGGCAAAGGAAATGTCAAAATCTATACAAAGGACAACACAGAACATTGTATAGGTAATGTTTACTTTTCCCCTGATTTGAAAACTAATCTTCTTAGTGTTGGACAACTCCAGGAGAAGGGATTTGAGATTAATATCAAAGATGGGGTGTGTTGTATCCAGAATAAAGAAAAGGGGTTGGTTACTGAAATAAACATGACATCAAATCGCATGTTCCCGCTACATTTCAGAAACACTTCCCAAATTAGTCTCTCAGCGGAATTGAAAGATGAGTCATGGCTATGGCATTTTCGCTATGGTCATTTAAGCTTTGGAGGATTGCAAACTCTCCAACAGAAGAATATGGTGAAAGGTCTGCCACAGTTTCAAAACCATCCCAAGTCTGTGAAGAATGTGTTGTTGGAAAGCAACATCGAGAAACTTTTCCAGCAGGAAAATCACGGAGAGCAAAACAAGTCTTGGAGCTGATTCATTCTGACATCTGCGGCCCAATCACGCCAACCTCAAATGGCGGTAAACGTTACTTCATAATTTTTATTGATGATTTTAGTCAGAAAACATGGGTTTATTTTTTGCAGGAAAAGTCTGAAGCTCTATCCGTCTTCAAACAATTCAAGCTGCTTGCTGAAAATGAAGCGGAGATGTCAATTAAAATCCTACGCAGCGATCATGGTGGTGAATACAACTCACGAGAATTTGTAGATTTTTGTGAGACACATGGAATCCGGAAGTAACTTACAACAGCTTATTCACCACAACAAAATGGCATCTCAGAAAGGAAGAATAGAACCATAATGAATATGGTTCGAACAATGTTGAAGATGAGCGGGATGCCAAAAAGTTTTTGGCCAGAGGCTGTAACATGGAGCATTCACTTGCTGAACAGAAGTCCCACATTTGCTGTCAAGAATATGACACCCGAAGAAGCATGGAATGGACACAAGCCAAGTATTGAGTATTTCAAAATTTTTGGTTGTATCACATATGCTCATGTTCCGGACCAGAAACGAAGAAAGCTTGATGACAAAGGAGAAAAATGCACATTTCTTGGTGTAAGTAACCAATCAAAAGCCTATAAGCTGTACAGTCCATCCACCAAGAAAATTATCATCAGTCGAGATGTGAATTTTGACGAAAGAAAGTTCTGGCCATGGAGTGATGACAACATTGAGCAGAAAGTCCAAGTTGATTTTGATGGAGAAGGAGAAAAAAGTGAGCAACAATCAAGTCAGATTACTCCCACTGATTCTCCAAATTCTGATGTGAGTGCAGATTGCGAAATTGAAGAAACTAAGAGGCGAAATCAACGTAAAAGAAGAAGGCCTGCATGGATGTCTGACTTTGAGGTAACTGGAATCATCGAGGATTCTCAAATTCATTTTTCACTATTTGCAGATTGTGATCCTGTAGATTTTGAAGATGCTGTCAAAGAGCCTAAATGGCAAAAAGCTATGGATGTTGAAATTGAGTCTATTGAAAGAAATAATACTTGGGAGCTGACAGAACTTCCAAGAGGACAAAAAATCATTGGTGTTAAATGGGTTTTCAAAACAAAGCTGAATGAAAGTGGCGAAGTTGATAAATACAAGGCACGATTGGTCGCAAAAGGTTACAAGCAAGAGTATGGTGTCGATTATAAAGAGGTTTTCGCTCCTGTTGCACGCCATGATACAATCAGGTTGGTGATTTCATTGGCCGCTCAACATTCATGGCCTATTTACCAATTGGATGTAAAATCTGCATTTCTCCACGGCGAGCTAGAAGAACAGGTATTTATTGATCAACCTTCTGGATATGTAAATTTTGGAAGTGAACACAAAGTTTACAAATTAAAAAAGGCACTATATGGACTAAAACAAGCTCCAAGAGCTTGGTATAGTCGTATTGATGCTTACTTTTCAAAGGAGGGTTTCAAAAAATGTCCATATGAACATACGTTGTTTTCAAAGTTTGGAGATGGGGCGAAGATGATTATTGCCTGCTTATATGTGGATGATTTAATTTATACTGGAAATGATAGTGCCATGGTTGAAAATTTCAAGCAATCCATGATGTGTGAGTTTGAAATGTCTGATCTTGGAATGATGCACTATTTTTTGGGTATTGAAGCAGTTCAATCCGATGCTGGAATATTTCTATGTCAAAAGAAATATGTGTAGGATGTCTTGGACAGGTTCCAGATGAAGCATTGCAATGCTGCCAACACACCAATTGAAGTTGGTTTGAAATTGGCAAAAGATTCCGGAGGAAAAGATGTGGACAACACTCTTTACAAAAGAATCGTGGGCAGTTTTGTAACGCCCGTTTTACTTCGATTAAATTCAATTATGACTTTGCTATGTTTTGTTGCGTCGTAGTCGTAGTTGAGTATGTGTTTGGATCGAAGAAAGGAATTGAATCGGTCAAATTGTCGGAAAAATTCTGGTTTTGTCAGAAAACTTCGAAAATTCATATCTCTTGATCCGTAAGTCGGATTTGACCCCTGTTCGAAGCGTTGGAAAGATAAAAAGATGTTCTATCTAGAAAAAAATAAAATTTTGCTTCTATGACAAACGTCATAGGGGTGTGACGACCGTCACACGAGCGAAAACTGCAGTTATGTAGAATTTGAACGTGTTCTGGTGGAATGAGATTTTGTAGCAAAAATATATTCCCGTAGACTCTTCTACCCTCAATTACATCATTTTTTTTGGGAAAGGAAAGACGGAAAAGAGAAGTTACGCATTGAGAGAAGTGGAGAGCGAAGAATCATCCATCGGCGAATTCGGAAGATTTCTGCAGAAAAATCACCGTAGAGCAGAAGCAGAATCGGAAAGCGTGGAATTGGCCTCAATTCTAAGGTAAGGGTGGGGTTCAATTCTATAACCGGGAGTATGATCGAATTCATGTAGGGAATCGAGTCATTGGTATAGTTCGTTAATCGATAAATGTTAAGGAAAAGGTTTCCCTAATGGGACAAGATTTCTATGTAGGAATGAATGTGTTATGTAGTTATTAGTGCGATGCTCTAAGGTTTTCCTTATGGGAAAATACGTAGAACGAATATGCTATACGGTTATTCGTACAACGCTCTAATGGTTTTCCCTAATGGGCCAAAAAGGGCAGTTACCTGGTTGTGATTGATTTGTAATTAATTGTGTGAGAAAACGCCGTAATGTTGTTATTACGATAATATGCTGAATTCTTAATTGTTGATACGATGTTGTAATGTTCCTTTACATGAATAGTTGGGATGATGAACATATGATGCATATGAAATAGCAATGTTCTGTTATGGACGTTTTGTTGTAGGCTTGATGCCTTGTTGCATAGTTGGTGATGTTGTGGTCCATAATAGAGGTATTTCATGGCATAGCATATTAGCGATGGCCTGTATTGACGGTCCTTGTGGCAAATTCTGTGATGGCCTGTATTGGCGGCCCTTAGTGGCAAATTCTGTGATGGCCTGTATTGGCGGCCTTGATGGCAAATTGGTACCACATGCATATGCACAGTTGAGTCGCATTGTTGAGTCACATAAAGTTGCATAATTATGTTAGTTGTATATTAATGTTGTTTTACGTGAGATATGGATTGTTGCAGTTGTTGTCGATGATGTTTATGATTTCGAAACTTATAATGCTGTGATGAGTTTCTGGCATGTTTTTTATCATGCTCTATGTTATATTATTGATATCTCACCCTTTTCCGTTGTATGTTACCTCCTTTGGTGGTAATTTGCAGGTAGTCAGGAATATAACGTAGTTTCCATTAAGGTTTCGTTGGTCGCTCTGATACGTAGCACTCTTGGGGGGATGGACGATTGTTGTTATCATCTTAGTCGATGTTATTGTTGATTGAACTTGTTACGATGTTTTTATTAAATTGTTTTAAGAGAACATGTTGTATACTTTATCGAACTTACACCGGAAGTAATGACGAGTTGTTTTATGATCAAATGGTTAAGTAATACATTGGTGATTGTTCATCTAATTTCGTGCTACGTATGATAATTGCAAGTTGTTGCATAATGATCGTTGTCTGTCAGGTTGAAGTGTAACATCTCTGATGTAAGGAATTTTGCCCGTGTGACGACCGTCACAGGCTCATGACGACCGTCATGCAGTCAATGTTTGCGCTGTTGCGCTTTGTTTGCTATGTGAATTGTTGTTTTTCCTGTTATCCGCAAGTTTAGATTTGGGGTGTTACATGAGTGGTATTAGAGCAGGTCGGTCCGTCCGGCCAAGTTGTCTAGTGTCGTCGAGTCAGTCGTCGTGCCTAACACTAGAGTCTCATTAATTATGAAATATGACTGTTGGTTGTTGCAGCTTAAGTGAAATGGCGGGTAGGAATGATGCTGCAATCGCTGCTGCTCTGCAAGCTTTAGCCAATGCTATGGAACATCAGCCGAATCCTGCTGGGGATGCTGGGTCTCGCAGTTTGGCAACGTTTCAACGGGAGAATCCGCCTACCTTCAAGGGTAAGCATGATCCTGATGGTGCATTGGAGTGGTTAAAGGAAAGGGAGCGAATCTTTCGTGTGATGGATTGTACTCCAGCATAGAAGGTCCGTTATGGGACTTATATGCTAGCGGTAGAAGCTGATGACTGGTGGCTAGAGACCCGTCCAGTGTTGGAAGCTGCAGGTGAAGAAGTTACTTGGACTGTATTCCGTAGGGAATTTCTGAAGAAGTATTACCCGAAAGATGTCCGTGGTAAGAAAGAGATTGAATTTCTTGAACTGAAGCAAGGAGACAAATCTGTTACTGAGTATGCGGTGAAGTTTAAGGAGTTGGCTAAGTTTTATCCGCACTACAGCGCAGAGACTGCTGAATTCTCTAAATGTATCAAGTTTGAGAACGGATTGAAGTCTGAAATCAAGAAAGCAATCGGGTATCAGAAGATCCGTGTCTTTGATTCATTGGTCGAAAGCTGTAGGATTTATGAAGAAGATAGCAACGCTCATTACAAGTTGATGAGTGAGAGGAGAGGCAAATCACAGCAGAGTCGTGGTAAACCTTATGACCCTCCAGCTGGCAAAGGGAAACAGAAAGTAACTGACGGCAAGAAAACTAGTAGGGGAGATGCTCCTGCTGGTATTGTTTGCTATAAGTGTGGAAAGCCAGGTCACAAGAGTAATGTGTGTGCTACTAGATCATTGAGATGTCACCGTTGCGGAGAGTTGGGACACGCTATTGCTGAGTGCAAACGCAAGGGAATAGTTTGTTTCAACTGTGGTGAGGAGGGGCACATCAGTGGCAAGTGTCAGAAGCCTAAGAAGGAACAGACTGGCGGAAGAGTGTTCGCGCTATCTGGGACTCAGACATCCAGTGATGACAAATTAATTGAAGGTACTTGTTTCATTAATAGTATTCCTTTACTTGCTATTATTGACACTGGTGCGTCTCATTGCTTTATTGCTGCAGATTGTGTCGAACGTTTGGGTCTTATGCTGTCACACATGAGTGGAGAGATGGTAGTTGAGACTCCAACTAAGGGATCAGTAACTACATCTCTTGTGTGTTTGAAATGTCCTCTGTCAATGTTTGATAGAGATTTCCTGGTTGACTTAGTCTGTTTGCCACTAAGTGGGATAGACATAATTTTGGGCATGAACTGGTTAGAGTATAACTGCGTTCACATTAATTGCTTTAATAAGTCGGTGAGATTCTCTACTCCTGAGGAGGAAGGAGCGCGTTTGGTAACTACCAAACAGATGAAGCAGATGTTGCTAGAAGATGCTCAGGTGTTTGCGTTGGTGGCATAATTATCCATTGAGAATCAAGCGATAATCGATGAATTGGAAGTTGTTTGTGATTTCCCTGAGGTGTTTCCAGATGAAATTCCTGAAGTTCCTCCGGAACGGGAAATTGAATTTTCTATTGATCTTGTACCCGATACCAGACCTGTGTCTATGGCACCGTACAGGATGTCTGCATCTGAATTGGCAGAGTTAAAGAAACAGTTGGAAGACTTACTTGAGAAGAAGTTCGTTAGACCAAGTGTATCACCGTGGGGAGCTCCGGTATTGTTAGTGAAGAAGAAGGATGGCAGTATGAGGTTGTGTATTGACTACCGGCAACTGAACAAAGTTACGATTAAGAACAAATACCCGCTTCCGAGGATTGATGACTTGATGGATCAATTGGTTGGAGCGCGAGTGTTTAGTAAAATTGATTTGAGGTCGGGGTATCACCAGATTAAGGTAAAAGATGACGATGTTCAGAAAACTGCATTCAGAACCAGGTATGGACACTATGAGTTTACGGTAATGCCTTTTGGCGTTACTAATGCGCCGGGAGTTTTCATGGAATACATGAACCGTATCTTCCATGAGTATCTGGATCGGTTCGTGGTAGTATTCATTGATGATATCCTAATTTATTCGAAGTCGAAGGAGGAGCATGTTGAGCACTTGAGATTAGTGCTGCAAGTGTTGAAAGAAAGGAAGTTGTTTGCGAAACTGTCGAAATGCGACTTTTGGTTGGAGGAAGTTAGCTTTTTGGGTCATGTTATATCAGGTGATGGAATTGCCGTAGATCCATCTAAGGTTGATGCCGTGGTGAAATGGGAAACTCCGAAGTCGGCAACGGAGATTAGAAGCTTTCTAGGACTTGCTGGTTATTATGGAAGGTTTATTGAAGGTTTTTCTAAGTTGGCCGTTCCGTTAACTAAGTTGACTTGTAAAGGGAAGACTTTTGTATGGGATGCTCAATGCGAAGCAGGTTTTACAGAGTTAAAGAAGAGGTTGACGTCTGCGCCGGTGTTGGTCTTGCCTAACGCAGAAGAACCATTTGTTGTATACTGTGATGCTTCTAAGTTTGGTTTAGGAGGAGTACTCACGCAGAATAATAAAGTAATTGCGTATGCCTCAAGACAGCTGAGAATCCATGAGAAGAATTATCCCACGCACGATTTAGAACTTGCTGCCATTGTTTTTGTGCTGAAGATTTGGATACATTATCTATATGGCTTGAGATTCGAAGTGTTCAGCGACCATAAGAGTTTGAAATACTTGTTTGACCAAAAAGAGCTGAACATGAGGCAACGAAGGTGGCTAGAGTTGTTAAAGGATTATGATTTTGGGTTACATTACCATCCGGGAAAAGCTAATGTGGTAGCTGATGCCTTAAGCCGCAAGACTTTGCATATGTCAACAATGATGGCTAAAGAATTAGAGTTGATTGAGCAATTCAGAGATCTGAGTTTAGTTTGTGAAGTAACACCGAAGAGTGTAAAGTTGGGCATGTTAAAGATTAATAATGATTTTCTGGACAGCATTAGAGAAGCTCAGAAATTAGATGTGAAGTTGGTAGATTTAATGCCTGGAGTAAATTATTCGGAAGATAATGTTTATCAGTTGGATGCGCAAGGTGTGTTGAGATTTCGTGGTCGTATTTGCATTCCTAATGATGCAGATATGAAGAAAGCGATCCTGGAAGAAAGTCACAGAAGTAAGTTGAGTATTCATCCGGGAGCGACAAAAATGTATAATGATTTGAAGAACCTGTTTTTGTGGCCTGGTATGAAGCGTGATGTAGCACGTTTTGTGTATGCATGTTTGACTTGTCAGAAGTCGAAAGTTGAGCATCAAAAACCTGTTGGGTTGATGCAACCGTTAGAAATTCCAGAATGGAAATGGGACAACATTTCGATGGACTTTGTAACGGGTTTGCCGAACACTTTGAGAGGATGTGATTCTATTTGGGTGATTGTTGATAGGCTTACAAAGTCAGCTCACTTTATTCCTATTAACATCACTTTTCCAGTATCGAAGTTGGCAGAGATTTATGCTAGAGTGGTTGTTAAGTTGCATGGTGTTCCGTTGGGTATTGTGTCAGATAGAGATCCGCGGTTTACTTCTGAGTTTTGGAAGAGTCTGCAAGAGGCTTTGGGTTCTAAGTTGAGGTTGAGTTCGGCATACCATCCTCAGACAGATGGTCAGACTGAACGGACCATTCAGTATTTAGAAGATTTGCTGAGAGCATGTGTACTTGAGGAAGGTGGTTCGTGGGATACATACCTTCCGTTGATAGAGTTTACTTATAATAACAGTTATCACTCTAGTATCGGAATGGCACCGTTCGAAGCTTTGTATGGTCGGCGGTGTAGGACTCCGTTGTGTTGGTATGAATCGGGAGAGAGTGTGGTACTCGGACCGGAGATTGTTCGAGAGACTACCGAGAAGGTGAAGTTAATTTGAGAAAAGATGAAAGCTTCATAGAGTAGGCAGAAAAGTTATCATGATAAGCGCAGGAAGGATTTAGAATTCGAAGCAGGAGATCA
This sequence comes from Lathyrus sativus, assembly GCA_963859935.3. Taxonomy (NCBI): domain Eukaryota; kingdom Viridiplantae; phylum Streptophyta; class Magnoliopsida; order Fabales; family Fabaceae; genus Lathyrus; species Lathyrus sativus. The sequence continues at coordinate 455,947,094 of OZ012739.1, read as the reverse complement.
TGTATTTTTGAGAGTCACGCCTGTGACCGGTGTTGGTAGAGCTTTGAAATCTAAGAAGCTTACTCCTCGTTTCATTGGTCCGTATCAGATATTGGACAGAGTTGGAAAGGTGGCATATCGAGTGGCGTTGCCGCCAAATTTTTCGAATCTACACGATGTATTTCATGTGTCACAGCTCCGTAAGTATATTTCAGACCCGTCGCATGTCATCTCCATGGACGATGTGCAAGTACGCGAGAATCTTACTGTGGAGACGAAGCCTGTGAGAATTGATGATCGGGAAGTGAAGACGTTATGAGGCAAAGAGATTGCTTTGGTGAAAGTAGTCTGGTTGGGAGCTGCTGGCGAAAGCTTGACGTGGGAACTAGAGAGCAAGATGCGGGAGTCTTATCCCGAGCTGTTTGATTAAGGTAATTTCGAGGACAAAATTCTTGTAAGTAGGGGAGAGTTGTAACGCCCGTTTTAATTCGATTAAATTCAATTATAACTTTTCTATGTTTCGTTGCGTCGTAGTCGTAGTTGAGTATGTGTTTGGATCGAAGAAAGGAATTGAATCGGTCGAATTGTCGGAAAAATTCTGGTTTTGTCAGAAAACTTCGAAAATTCATATCTCTTGATCCGTAAGTCGGATTTGACCCCCGTTCGAAGCGTTGGAAAGCTAAAAAGATGTTCTATCTGGAAAAAAAATGAAATTTTGCTGCTATGACGACCGTCATAGGGGTGTGACGACCGTCACACGAGCGAAAACTGCAGTTATGCAGAATTTGAACATGTTCTGGTGGAATGAGATTTTGTAGCAAAAATATATTCCCGTAGACTCTTTTACCCTCAATTACATCATTTTTTTGGGAAAGGAAAGACAGAAAAGAGAAGTTACGCATTGAGAGAAGTGGAGAGCGAAGAATCATCCATCGGCGAATTCGGAAGATTTCTGCAGAAAAATCACCGTAGAGCAGAAGCAGAATCGGAAAGCGTGGAATTGGCCTCAATTCTAAGGTAAGGGTGGGGTTCAATTCTATAACCGGGAGTATGATCGAATTCATGTAGGGAATCGAGTCATAGGTATAGTTCGTTAATCGATAAATGTTAAGGAAAAGGTTTCCCTAATGGGACAAGATTTCTATGTAGGAATGAATGTGTTATGTAGTTATTAGTGCGATGCTCTAAGGTTTTCCTTATGGGCAAATACGTAGAACGAATATGCTATACGGTTATTCGTACAACGCTCTAATGGTTTTCCCTAATGGGCCAAAAAGGGCAGTTACCTGGTTGTGATTGATTTGTAATTAATTGTGTGAGAAAACGCCGTAATGTTGTTATTACGATAATATGCTGAATTCTTAATTGTTGATACGATGTTGTAATGTTCCTTTACATGAATAGTTGGGATGATGAACATATGATGCATATGAAATAGCAATGTTCTGTTATGGACGTTTTGTTGTAGGCTTGATGCCTTGTTGCATAGTTGGTGATGTTGTGGTCCATAATAGAGGTATTTCATGGCATAGCATATTAGCGATGGCCTGTATTGGCGGCCCTTGTGGCAAATTCTGCGATAGCCTGTATCGGCGGCCCTTAGTGGCAAATTCTGCGATGGCCTGTATTGGCGGCCTTGATGGCAAATTGGTACCACATGCATATGCACAGTTGAGTCGCATTGTTGAGTCACATGAAGTTGCATAATTATGTTAGTTGTATATTAATGTTATTTTACGTGAGATATGGATTGTTGCAGTTGTTGTCCATGATGTTTATGATTTCGAAACTTATAATGTTGTGATGAGTTTCTGGCATGTTTTCTATCATGCTCTATGTTATATTATTGATATCTCACCCTTTTCCGTTGTATGTTACCTCCTCTGGTGGTAATTTGCAGGTAGTCAGGAATAGAGCGTAGTTCCCATTGAGGTGTCGTTGGTCGCTCTGATACGTAGCACTCTTGGGGGGATGGACGATTGCTGTTATTATCTTAGTCGATGTTATTGTTGATTGAACTTGTTACGATGTTTTTATTAAATTGTTTTAAGAGAACGTGTTGTATACTTTATCGAACTTACACCGAAAGTAATGACGAGTTGTTTTATGATTAAATGGTTAAGTAATACATTGGTGATTGTTCATCTAATTTCGTGCTACGTATGATAATTGCAAGTTGTTGCATAATGACCGTTGTCTGTCAGGTTGAAGTGTAACATCTCTGATGTGAGGAATTTTGCCCGTGTGACGACCGTCACAGGCTCATGACGACCGTCATGCAGTCAATGTTTGCGCTGTTGCGCTTTGTTTGCTATGTGAATTGTTGTTTTTCCTGTTATCCGCAAGTTTAGATTTGGGGCGTTACAAGTTTAATGTACTTGACAGCCACACGACTAGATATAATGCATGTTGTTTCTTTAATCAGTAGATATGTGGAACGTCCAAGGGAGGCACATCTTCTTGCTGCTAAAAGAATTCTCAGGTACCTTCAAGGTACTAAGAATTTTGGTTTGTTCTATAAGAAAGGAGAAAGGACAGATCTGTGTGGGTTTATTGACAGTGATTATGCAGGAGATGTGGATGATCAAAAGAGTACTACGGGATACGTATTTATGTTTGGTTCTGCTGTTGTTTCATGGTCTTCTAAGAAGCAACCAATCGTCACCTTGTCAACAACTGAAGCTGAATTTTTAGCTCTGACAGCATGTGCTTGCCAAGCCATTTGGCTCAAGAGAGTTCTTGAAGAACTGCACTTTAAGCAAGAGGGGGCAGCAGTGATTTATTGTGATAATAATTCTACCATCAAACTCTCTAAAAATCCTGTTTTATATGGAAGAACCAAGCACATAGATGTGAGATTCCATTTTCTAAGGGATTACACAAAGGAAGGTATAATCGATATCTTCTACTGCAGGAGTGAGGATCAGATCGCATATATAATGACCAAGCCACTGAAGCTGCCTACATTTTTGAAGCTCAGGAAGTTACTTGGAGTCTGCACACTAAATGAGACTTAGTGAACTGAAGTTGAAGGGTTTCAGTTCAAGGGAGGAATTGTTAATTTAATTTAATTATTTGTTTTTTAGTATGTTTAAAAAAAAACTTAGTCCTTACAGGTGTTGTTAGTGCTGTTAGTTTGTTTAGTGGGTAGCTTGTTTTTAGGAACTTTAAGTTAGTGGCTTTGTTGAACTGTTCTGCTGTACTGCCTATTTATAAGGCTATCTATTTTCAATAATAAAACAACCTCTCCAATTCAGTTATTAATTCTTATCAGAACAAACCATGATTTAAAAATTCACATTGTCATAGGAAAGAATAATAATACTATAAAGTGCCTTTATTGGATGCTTGACGAGCGTGACTTGCTCTGGAAAACACATAACTAAATAATCAAGATGCACACATATTAGAAGAAGCTCACACTGAGAATACACTATCATGTGTAGCACACTTGTTTGAGAAAAAATAATCTTGCATTTTATATTTTGAATTTGAATCTTCAATTAAATGCTCCCATGGCCCAATATTGATGAAGATGTAATCATGATTTAGTCAACTCTGGATTTTGATGAACAACCAATGAAAACTTCAAATTTTGTTTAACACCAGATTTTGTGATAGCCTTGAATGGACATAACGATGTAGAGTGGAAGATGAACTTGCATCAAATGAAGATGGATTGAAACCAAAATGAGTGCCTTGAACTTGAGTAACATGTGGCTTGTACCTTTACTTCCAAGAAATCAATTTTCTCATCGAAAGTGATGAGAACTTGAAAAGAAAACAACGCCTTGAATACCATGAATCATTTTCCTTATATATATTTCATTTTAATTCACAAAGGCATCTTGACTTTATGAAGAATGTAATAGTAGTTCCTTGAAGGATCCTTGAAGATAAATAGGGAAAGAAACTCTAGTATGAGACCCTTATTATTCAATTGACCAGGCTAAATTTCCATGAGTAAGAAACCCTGATCTTCTTTAGGTATTCACTGAGACTTCTGAGAAACTTTTAGGAAAGTGACTTTTGATCATTAATAAGAAAAGTACTCAAACCCTAGTTCCCTAACCAGGAGAGTGAGTTCTACCTCCACCTGAAATCAATGCATCTGTGAAAACTGGTTAGTCACAATGAGCATGTATACAAGATCCAATGGCCTAAATCTCATAAGATCATGGCCAAAGGCCAAATGATCTTACAGAGAGAAATCTGAGAAAGTTAGGACAAATTTAGGGTATGACAGTGGAGGTACGTGATATGCCATGCAGACGATGCGAAACAAAAAACAGAATCTTAGGGTAAAAATTAGGGTATGACAGATGCCCCTATTTAAGTTTCTTCTATCCGGAGATATGGAGATTGAAATCTTCGTCTCGATGTGATAAGAGAGAATTAAATAAAAACATGCACAATTTTTGGCCCTAAGATGCCACAAGATGCACATGATATGATATGATATGAAATGATATGACATGCGAGACAAAGATCCTGTGAGGAATGATGTCACAAGGGATAGCTAGTACGGAAAATGTTGCTGAAGCACTATCGAGGAATAACTTAGCAAAACAAGACTAGACTCCATGGGAAAAGGTCCAACACCACTGGGGAAGAGGCAAACAGACACCACTGGGGATAACTTAAACATATGGTATCTCTAACAAAATAAAGATGTATAGAACTTATCATCTAAGTATGGTAGTTCAAACAACGGGCGAGAAACTTGAAATAATTGATAACCTACTACCAACAGGCGGTAGCCTAAACAAAGGCATCCAATTGAAAAAGAAACGCATGTTACCTACTATCAATAATATGATAGCCTACGCAAAGGTAACATGAAAAGGAAAGATGACCTACTACCAAACCTGGTAGCTTAAGCAAAGGTATCTGCCTAAGATGATACGGTATATTACCTACTATCAAATGTACGATAGCCTAAGCAAAGGTAATAACCAAAAAAGCTTCCATGATCAAAATATAATTCAATTTCTTCTTTGACTAAATGATTCATTTAAAAAGGGTGAATAAACCTCCCCACGCCTCAAGGTTGTATGCCATGAATGGGTATCAGTTTCTTCTTTAATCAAGTATTCCACTTGAAAAGGGTAAAATAAACCTCCCCGCGCTTCAAGGTTATATGTTGTGAACGAGTCTCAGTTTCTTCTTTAATCAAGTATTCCACTTGAAAAGGATAAAATAAACCTCCCCACGCCTCAAGGTTGTATGACGTGAATGGGTCTCAGTTTCTTCTTTGATCAAGTATTCCACTTGAAAAGGGTAAAATAAACCTCCCCACGCTTCAAGGTTGTATGCCGTGAACGGGTCTCAGTTTCTTCTTTAATCAAGTATTCCACTTGAAAAGGGTAAAGTAAACCTCCCCACGCTTCAAGGTTTTATACCGTGAACGAGTCTCAATTTCTTATTTAATCAAGTATTTCACCTAAAAAGGGTAAAATAAATCTCCCCACGCTTCAAGGTTGTATGTTGTGAACGGGTCTCAGTTTCTTCTTTGATCAAGTATTCCACTTGAAAAGGGTAAAATAAACCTCCTCACGCTTCAAGGTTGTATGCCATGAACGGGTCTTAATTTCTTCTTTGATCAAGTATTCCACTTGAAAAGGGTAAAATAAACCTCCCCACGCTTCAAGGTTGTATCCCGTGAGCGGATCTCAGTTTCTTCTTTGATCAAGTATTCCACTTGAAAAGGGTAAAATAAACCTCCCAACACTTCAAGATTGTATGTCATGAACGGGTCTTAGTTTCTTCTTGCAATGGTGAATACTTATGGGAAAGTATCTTCACATGGGATTGAAGTTTCACTGGAGATTGAAGACTTCAGCGGGAATCCATAACTTACTAGAGATTAAGAAACTTCACCGGGGATCTTCAGAAGAGATGCATGCCGGTTGATTTGTAAAACATGTCTTTTCAAATAAAGAGAAACATCAATTGTAAGAATATTCACCAAACTTCTTGAAGAGAAGCCATTTGATGGAAGCAACTTTGAATAATGGAATCCTTGGGGAGAACATCACTGAGGAGCAATGTTGTTGTAGTTTGAAATTGCATTGAAGCAAATAAAATCCTTGTATTAGAAATTCTTAAATAAAGAGAAACACTTGTAAAGTCTTCAACAAACTTCTTTGACAGATTTCCAAAGCGATGCCATTTGATGGAAGAAAAAGTTGATAATCTTGGTAACCGAGGATAGACAAACTATCTTGGAAAGATACTGCCATTTGCCATCCAATAAAGAGCTGCCACTTGTTGTCTGGTATGAATTCGAAGAGAATGTTACCACATTGTTGGAGAGTAGGATTTTGCCTTCCATGGTGGTCTTCAAATAGATTCTTCCTAGGGAGACAAAGTGCAAAATAAATTCACACTCGATCTAGGTTTAACTGCCTAGAGAAATTAAAATTTATTGTCAAGGACCAAAGTTCAATTCAGGAAATAACTGAAGGAAAAAAAGGTCAAGCAAGACACCATCCAATGAGGAAAGAACTTAACTGGGATTTATCTTTATCTAGAAATGGAAAATAAAACTAAAGCAACCATCTTCCACGAGAATCAAACTTAATGGGGAATTATAAAAGATGTTCTCTTTCTGCTTAGAGCTGACGACTCTACTTGGAGGAAGGAGACAACCCTAGTCACTAGGGGATAAACACGACCAAAGTAAAAGAACAAACAAACATCACAAAAATGAAAAATGCACATATGCTATGTATCTATATAAATGTATGTCATGTTATGCTTATGTCGATAAGATAAACAAGGAGATGAAAACTGGAGATGAAATAAACATCTCGACACAGATACTCATCCAAACTTCATATGATAGAAGCATCACTTGGGATGAAAGGAGAGCCACATCTGGGATCACAGTCCTGCACCAGGGCTTCAAACTTCTCTAGGGGAAAAGAGAGCACTCCACCTGGGAATAAACATCATGACTTCACTTAGGGGATCATCAAGATGAATCCTGCTACTCTGTTGGAGATGAGAAAGATCCACTAGGAAAGGATCAAACTCATGATGGGAGAAAGACTTCATAGGGGTTAAAATAAATATCCATTATGAACTGAAGTAGTCTAAAAGGAAGTTGTTATTGGAGATGCCAGAGTTAAGGCCTCATGGGGATAAAATAAATGTCCACTTTATTGGAGAAGTTTGGATCAACATTGTAACTGCAAATGGTAGAGTTGACTTCATGGGGATGAAATAAACATCCGCTTTGCTGGGGAAGACTGAAGTTGTAAGAAATTCACTAAGGAGTGAAATAACATTCACTTTACTAGGAAGGTTGAAGCCAAGGAGATTCACTGGGAATTCTTAGGTCACCAACTGGGGAAATCTTGCATCAGACACACCATAACAGCTTGATTAAGGGATTCACCAGGGAATGGTTATGACCATCTGAAGTAGAGACTTAATAGGGAATCATCACGCAACTTAAGATATAAACTCTTTGGGGCATGAGTGAAGGATGTCATGAGAACAGTGTAATTTTGCATTAATAAACTGTATGGTAGTCGCCATTTCGAACAACAGTTGTTGTGAATGGATAAAAGTCTTCAATTCTCAAATGCCCCAAATCACATAGTTTATGAAAAAAAGTGATCTCAAGAGGATTTTATAGAAATCTTGGCATCTAAAATGTTCCAATTTCTTTAAACTCTTGGAGATGTTTATTGAATCTTGATATAACTGCCCCAGATTGACTGTATCTTGTATAACTGAGTCTTCGAACTTGCCCCTTAGATATGATCATCCCTTTTGAAATGATTTTCCATTTACTCATTAGAGTTTCAAACCTCAAAAGATTGAGCTCATCATCACTATTTGTATTATGATATCAAGCGATGTTAGCAAGCAAAAAATGTTGATTCTGAAATTGCTAATGCAACACACATGTTAGTCTTGAAGTTTTTTTTAAAAGATATCGCTTTTCGCATTTCATTTTATTATTTTTTTATTCCCTAACCTTTTCCTGGACTGAGTCTTTTGGATTTGACTTTGGAGTCCAACAAGATATCTCAATTTTGCCTAAGTCTTCTTCATAGGTTTTGACTTAGCGGGATTTTTCTTTTTTCATTTTTTTTTGTGATTTATGACCAAATCATGTGACTCTAAGTCATTTTGACCTTTTTGAAAGGATTGTGACTGCCTCACTCTTTAGATAGTCGAGAGATAATTATTATGGATTTGACTTCTAGCCTCCTAATGTGTGAGGGATAGATAAAGTGGATTTTTGGATGTTCACTCTTTTGAAAGTCTGGGCGCTTGATCAACTTAACTGAAAACTATCCTTCCCCAGGTTAAAATTGAGAGTTTTTTGTATGAAAGGAAAAGAAAACTCCTACTGTAAGTCTCAAAGGGGTTAAAGAAGGATTATCTTCCTTATATCTCCAGTGTTTTGGGATTTGAAATAATGTCTTACATCATTAGCAAGGTTTTATTCAAAAGCATACTATTGCGGTGAGAATTGTGATACCAAGCTATTGATTAAATTGAATCTTAATTCATTAAATTCACAACCGGACTTTGATTTATCCAAAGGAAATGTTAAAGAAATAAAAACCCTTTTGCGCAATATAACAACAACGCTAAGAGATTGGGGATCGGGGGTTGGTTATGCTTAGGGTAGGTATTTCACATCCTAAACATCTGTAGTACTCTACAGGAACCTTTTGTATGTTTGTATGCTAAGTTGCTAAATGTTTGCTATGGCTTGGGATTAAGTTAGGGTTTTGAAGGTAACGATCTAGGGTTGATAGTTTCTAAGTTTGCTCGCAAAGATATCGCATCTTCTACCTACGTATCCTAACTAGGATAGAATTAGAGTAATCGTAGTTCTCCTCACTAGGGATGAGGAACTCTTGATTATGATCAAGGTTCAAAAGGTAACAAACACGATAATACTTGTGTAGAGTTTAACAAAACTCCCTATTCTAAGTTGTACACTCAAGGGATTGACTTTTACAAAAGCCAAGAGGGGAGTAAATAATCATGACAAGGATTCTTACATAGAGTTAAAAAAAAACTCTATCTTAAAGTTCTAATTAAAGGATGCTCCTGACAAGGGGTAGGTCTTCTTGAGTTCAAGCAAATTCTAATGGATATATGCCCTAACTTAACTAAGTTAGGGTTAAAGGTGGCTTAACAAAGTCAAAGGGAGGACAATGAGCTATCTATGACCAAAAGGTCAATAGAGAGACTTTCCTTTGGAATGGGAAAAGAGGAGGCAACTTGATGAGAACTAACAAGTTCCATCACTTGGGGAATAACTTAACAAAGTTAAAAAAGCAAACATAAACATTCATTCAAATATGGTGAACATGTCACAGAGTATGGTAAAAACCAAAGAAGAGATGCAAACATGTAGCAACATCAAGCAAATATTACAATCAAATGGTTACAGACAATAATACACAAAGATATTACAATATCTAGGGGGAACATGGTGGAGGTCCTTACAAGACCAATCACATAAGGTAAAATCAATTTTAGACATCTTAACAAAGATGAGGAGCAAAGAGGTAACCACCAACAAGGCAAACCAAAGAATATGAAATTCACACAAGTTAAATGCAAATGTAATATCTTTGAGGTAAACCCTAACATATATAAGTTCTAACAAGACATCTGGATAGGTGGGGGACACATGAAGAGTATACTCAAGAGGTTACAACATCTAGAGGTAGCATGGTTCTCAAAACAGTTCACAATGGTAATCATTTAGATGCATCACAAGCAAGGTTTTGAATGTAACAAGATTTTGATTCAAGCAAAACTCAAACACTCAAATGGGTTAACAAACATATACACCAAGCGCAAATCAATTTCACAAGATTGAATCAAAAGAGATTTGAAAATGATTAAATGAAAGTAAGGTAAAAACCCTAAAATAGTGCAAGACTTTCAATAAGATATAAAGTATTTCTAGGATGTAAATCCTTGAATTCTTAATCACTATATGAAAATAGGCAAGATTAAGAACAAAATGAAAAAAGAGCCACTCAAAAATGAGAAAAAATGACAAAGTTATGCCTTTTTGAATTTTTGATGTTTTTGGAAGAAAATAATGAAAACTAGTGTTAAAAAAGAAGGGAAAGGCCTCACCAAGTGTTGAACCCATGACTAGTGGATCATAGGTTAAAAACCTCACCACTCAAGCCAATGCGCGTAGGTGAAAAATAATGGAAGAGGGAAATGAAATATCAAAACATGATGAAAATCAAAAATTGCAAAAAGAGTTGTCCTGCAGGGATCGAACTCAGGATGGCAAGGGTAGAAAGCACATGAATACGCAAGCTACAACCATTGGGGTGGCGATACATCCAGCATATCAAGCCACCCCAATAATAAATAGCCTTACAAGGCAAAATATTCTGGGCAAAACAAAGGGTGAATCCAAGCAAGGCAAGTGAAAACGGATTGAATCCAATCTTGATCAAATCTAAATCAAATTTAACAAAATTTGACTCTATCTCACTTGAAATTCAATGAGGATTTTAGTGGTGACATTAACTTTTCAAAATAATGCACAGAAAGTAAAACATAATTGTAAATGGAGGCTAAGGGTTTTAAATGGATTTTCAAAGCATGACATACAAATCAGACAGATTTAAACCATAAGATCACTCTGCAAAAACTCTAAATATGTTGTTTATGATTTTCAGATTCAAAGAGAACTCAAAAACAAATCAAATCAGAAAATGGCACATGGACGACAGTTGTTGTACAAGAGTTGAAATGGTGTCTTCCAAAAAACAGTTTATGATGTATCTACTTCCAGTGATCAAACATGAATCACAACATCACCATATGTTTATTAACTTTAAACTTCAGCATAGCATGAACTCAAACACATATGGACTTTGAACAGACCAACTGAAGTTATGAGAGCACAATAGGTTGACAAACCTCAAAACAGCAAGTAATGTATCAATCAAACATTTATCTCAACAGCACACACAACGAATTCCAACAACAATGCTTTCACAAAAGTAATACACACACACACATATAAAGTTTTCACACCTCAATCAACTTGATCTGAAACCAGCAACCTAACAAACTTGTTCATACCAGACATGCTTAACAATCATTGCAAGTAGCAGCAAAAACACACTATGCAGGGATCTTACAACTAAACTCTAGCACAATCATTAAAGTCACATTCAAACAGAAACAACAACAGGTTTAACATAACAATGCCAAAACCAAATTAATGTATACTTCATATGAGAGTTACAACTCTAATGTAAGCAAGCACAAATCAAAACTCAACACATGATCTAAAGATCCTAGATATTTTAACTAAAGCATATAAATGAGAAAACTTGAAGTCACCTACCTCTTGTAGACCTCCAAGGTGAGCTAGCTGCTTTGATTGGGAATACTTTGAGCAAGATATGCACCCTTTGATGAAAGCTTCAGAACAGCCCCTCTTTAAGTTGTTTCTTTGCAAGATTTGAAGTTACTTATTCTTGAAGTAATGAGTGATCTTTTATGACAGTTTTAGCAAATGGTATTCCAGTTAATTTTTAATGACTTGGACAATTGGTATAACATAAATATGTGGTGTTCAAAGTGTCAAAAAGTTTAGAACTGGTCTAGGCAGCGTGTATCATTAGTTTATGCAAAAAAGTCAACATCTATGGTGTGAGGAGTTAACTTTTGGTGTTATGGTATTTTTGAATGAGTTAGTGATTGGGACACCTTTTAAATATGATTTAGAGATTGTGTGGATGGTTTTTGGAGTGTTTAAATGGTTGGGGAGGGTGCTGGTGTGAAGTTTGACCAAGACAACTTTTTGAGGATTTTGTGTGGCTTTTCTTCACTTTCAAGTAAGAACAAGGCAAGACGAAAGCTTGATTTATATTGGGATTTAGAGTATGATATGGTGTGTGTTTAGCATAGTGGGAACCTCTATTTATAGGCAAGGCAAGGATGAGGGCAGATTTCGCATTTGGCTTGCAAGTTGGCATTTTGGAGGGAAGATCTTGATAAAATCCAAATTTGATGCTTTCTGCAGATTGTGCTTGCTTTCAATTGTCACTAGCCTAAAAAAACAGCTATCTTTGAGTTGTGATGAAGTGACTATAGAGGTAGCCAAGGCAGGTCCTCCTGCTGCTGCCTAAAGCAACCTTTCTCATATTGTACTTTTGTACCTTATTTCCATTAAATAATGATTTTGGATAAATCTTTAGCTTTACAATGCTTCGAACGGGGGCCAAAACGGACTTACGGATCAAAAGTTACGTCCAAAATGTTTTCGATTGAAAACATGAACAGTCGTGATGGACAGCAAAACGCTGTTACATAGCAGAACCTAAATCAACACAAAATTTCACACGATTCACTTCGCTAATGCCCCAAAACATCCCTAATTCATCCCTAAGGTCTTACGGCGATAAAGGCACAAAATCTACGGTTTATTAGGCCAGTCCCACATCATATTCACGCCCTAAATCACAATTTTTTCTTCAATTACACTCTAAGGCATCACTATCAAACATTCTTATCCCTTCAGGATTAGACATACAACAATTCAGGGTTCTGGCCATGAAGGCCTACCTTTCCTTTTTCCCCAACGGATTCCACTGTTAGATTCACACTAACAGGTTTAGGCCACGAAGGCCAAAGATCACTATTTCTCATATCTATGCTTTAACAGTCAGGAATACTTACCACTACACCACAATCATCAGGGTTATCACTATCAAATTTCCCTATAGGGTTAGACCCAATGTCAAATCCGAGTTTTGGCCACGAAGGCCTAGTTTCCCTATTTCTCACAATAAATCCTAAAATCCCTTAAACCTTAAATCATTCATAATTACATTAAAAGTCACACATGGAAAATCATGAAAAGCTATACTCCCCATACCTTAATTGTCGACCAAAGCCTTCACAAATCTTTCAGGAATCTCTCGAAGCTTCTGCCTCCAATCTTCTCCTCAGAGCTCTAGCTTCAATACTTTTCATGGTTAACAAAAATGAATCCTAATTCCCTTCAGAATTCCTTTTTGTCAAACCTAGTCTTGGGCCACACAATTGGGATTTTCCCATAACACCCTTACTAACTCCTCATAATGCCCAAATTGCTCTTATTCAACTTATATTTTAATTAATAATAATAATAATAATAATAATAATATTTCCATATTGTATACTATTAATTAAATAAATAATCCAAAAATGCACAATTCCCAATAATCCACAAAACCATCGGAAACCACCAAAACACAAATATTCTCAATTAAATAAATTATTTAAAAATATTCCAATTAAATTTGAGGGTGTTACAACAACCATATTCTGTACTATTTTCTTGATATTCTTGTTTGTAGCTTCAACAACGCCATTCATTTTGGGCATGTACGAAGATGAATTATGATGTTTGATTTTAAAGTCATCACAAAGTTCTTTCATTGTTTTGTTGTTCAGATTCGAACCATTGTCAGTGATGATTTGGTTAGGAATGTCGTACCAGTAGATGATCTCCTTTTTGATGAAGCATACAACCATTTGCTTGGTTACGTTTGCATATGAAGCTGCTTCCACCCACTTGGTGAAGTAATCGATTGCAACGAGGATGAATTGATAGCCGTTGGAGGCTTTTGGCTCTATTGCCCCAATCATGTCTATGCCCCACATTGCGAATGGCCATGGTGATGTTATCACATTGAGAGTATGTGGAGTATGCACCTTGTCGGCATAGACTTGACATTTGTGGCACTTTCGAGCGAAGAGGATGCAGTCCATCTCTAAAGTCAACCAAAAATAACTAGCCCTTAAAATCTTTTTCGCGATGGCATGGCCGCTGGCATGGGTATCGAATGTCCCTTCATGTACTTCATCCATTAGCAGATATGATTCTTCCTTGTTCACGCATCTAAGTAAGACCATGTCATGATTTCTCTTATATAGGATACCATTGCTGATGAAGAACTTGGATGACAACCTTCGTATGGCTCTTTTGTCAATTCTAGATGCGTCAGCTAGATATTCCTGATTTTTGAAGAAAATTCTTGATGTCGTGAAACCAGGGTTTCTTGTCAGACCCTTCTTCTATTGTCATAACATATGCTGGCACAGTTCTTCTTTCGATGCGGATTAAGAGTGCTTCATTAACAAACCGGACCTTCCACATTGATGCCAACATGGCTAAAGCATCTGCAATATGGTTTTCTGCTCTCGGCACATGTTCAAAAGTAATTTCGTCAAAGTACTCAATCATCTCTAGAATGTGATCTTTGTAAGGGATCAATTTTTCATCTCGTGTCTCCCATTCTTCTTTGAGTTGATAGACCACTAAAGCAGAATCACCAATTACTTCCAAGATTTTGATTCGAAGATCAATAGCAGCCTCTAGTGCCAAGATGCAAGCTTCATACTCGGCTATGTTGTTGGTACATGAGAAACAAAGTCGAGTGGTGACGGCAGTATACCCTCCAGTTGGATTCTTCAGGACAACTCTAATACCGTGTCCATTTTTGTTAGATGCTCCATCGAACAACATTTCCCAGCAGGACCCAGGCTCAGGACCTTCTTTAGGACCAGGTTCGGGCTTCGTACGTTGAATATACATTATATCTTCATCGGGAAACTCAAACTTAAGTGATTGACAATCCTCCACAGGATGCTCAGCAAGGTGTTCTGACAAGATACTGCCTTTGACGGATATTTGAGCGACATATTGAATATCATACTCTAACAAGAGCATGTGCCATCTGGCCAATCTCCTAGTTTGGGCTGGCTTTTCAAAGATGTACTTTATTAGGTCCATCTTGGAAATCAACATTATGGTATGGAAAATCATATATTGTCTTAGACGTTTGGCCGCCCAGGCTAGGGTGCATCAGGCTTTCTCTAGAAGGGAGTAATGACTCTCGCAATCTGTGAACTTCTTGCTCAAATAGTAGATCGCATGCTCATTCTTTCCTGACTCATCAGTTTGGCCTAGGATACAGCCCATCGAGTCTTCCAGTACTGTCATGTACATGAACAACGGCTTTCCTGGTACCGGAGGGATCAATATTGGAGGCTCTTGTAGATACTTCTTGATTTTCTCAAATGCTGACTAGCAGTTTTCGTTCCATACCACCGTTTGATCTTTTCGTAACAACTTGAAGATCGGTGTACAGGTAGGTGTCAGATTAGCAATGAACCTAGAGATGTAGTTTAGCCGCCCAAGGAAACCTCTCACTTGTTTTTCCGTTCGAGGAGTGGGCATTTTTTGAATTGCTCTGACTTTATCAGGATCTACTTTAATTCCTCGTTGACTAACAATGAAACTAAGTAGTTTTCCTAAACGAACCCCAAATGCGCACTTAGCTTAATTTAGTCTTAGCCGATACTTTCAGAGTCTCTCAAATAGCTTTAACAAATGATCCAAGTGGTCTTCTTCACTTCGAAACTTTGCAATCATGTCGTCTACATATACTTTAATCTCCTGATGCATCATATCATAGAAGAGTGCGACCCTAGCTCGCTGATATGTTGCTCCTGCGTTCTTTAAACCGAAAGGCATGACCTTATAACAATAGGTTCCCCAGGGTGTAATGAAAGTTGTTTTCTCCATGTCGGTCGGATCCATCTTTATCTGATTGTAGCCAGAAAATTCGTCCATGAACAAATATACTACAAAACTGGCTGTATTATCTACCAACGTGTCGATATGTGGAAGAGGGAAACCGTCCTTCGGACTAGCTTTGTTTAGATCCCTGTAGTCTACTCACATTCTAACTTTGCCATCTTTCTTTGGTACTGGCACAATGTTGACCACCCATACTGGATATTTGGACACCGCTAAAAAGCCTGCATCGATTTGCTTCTTGACTTCATCTCTGATCTTGAGAGCCATGTCGGGTCTTGATCTTCGAAGCTTCTTCTTGACTAGAGGACATTTTGGCTTCAAAGGGAGCTTGTGCATAACAATGTATGTGTCCAACCCTGGCATATCTTGATAAGACCAAGTGATAATTTACAACGTAATCTTTGAGGAGTGCTATCAGCCTGCTTTTGACCTCAGACCCCAACGATGCTCCAATCTTGACTTCTCTCTTCTCTTCTTTGGAGCCCAAGTTGATGGTGTCGATCTGTTCTTTGTATGATTGAAGATAAGCATCTTCGTATTAAGTCATCCTCCTCAAATCTTCAGGGACCTCTGAGTCTTCATCGCTTTCTTCTTCGGCTTGAAAGACAAATAGACCGCTACTAGAAGGAACCCAATGATCATGGGATTCTGTGGGTGGTGGAGGTGTTCTGCATGGTTTTACAAGTTTGAGAATGATCAGACACACACACACACAGACATGCAAATGAAGGGTTGTTTTTTAAGTTTTCGAAAAAAGTTGTCACTTTTCCTTTTAACAAAAAGAGTGATAATGATAAACAGAAAGTAAAATAGTAATTTTAACAAAAACACTTTTCATTCATAGATCTTTTCAAATTGCAAAGTGGCCCATACAAAAATGATTCACAGGCCTTGGGCAAGACCATGATTTTTTTTAAAGAAAACAAAGCTAACAAGCAAATGACTTACTCTAAAGGTAAAAAGACAGGGATCTCCACAGTCTCCCAGTTGCACAAAGTTGTTCCGCCTTGGATCACCAGGCTATCAAAATCACTATCTTCTTCTTCGGCTATGATGGCATTTACTTGCAGTCCGCCAATTGTGAATATCTCTTTCAAGGATTTCTTCTTCATGACGTTCTCTTCTGGTGCGTCTTCTAGAGTTGGTTTGTAACCCAACCCTTGTCGGTCATTCTTTGCTCGAGCGTTGACTTCAATAATCTCTCCCCATCCCAGAGGGAGTCCTGTCTTTAATGCAACTTTGATGCTCTGGACAGAAGCAAAATATGGACCACGAGTTATTGCTGACTCGTCAACTAGAACAGCATGGGCTATTTCCAAGGCTTAGAAAGCAGTCTCAAGTGCGTATTCATCGACTTCTATGTATCTGAAGGAAGACAGGTTACCCACCATTAGATCTTCTTCTCCATGAATTATGACCAACTGGTCATTAGCGACGAATTTCATTTTTTGATGTAGAGTAGAGGTGACAGCACATGATGTGTGTATCCATGGCCTTCCTAGTAGACAACTGTAGGTTGTGTTAATATCCATCACTTGGAAAGTGATTTCGAAGATCTGAGAGCCTATCATGACTGACAGATCAACTTCCTCTATTACCGTTCTTCTTGAGCCGTCAAAAGCCTTTACCACTAAGGAGGTAGGTCTCATTTCAACTCATTGGTATGCTAGTGTAGCTAGAGTCCTCTTAGGCATAACATTGAGCCAGATCCCGTGTCAACAAGTACTTTAGTTAGAGTGTCCTCTTTGCACTTGATAGATACATGCAAGGCACTATTGTGCTTACGCTTTTCAGCCGTCAAATCATTATCGTCAAAGCTCAAAGTGTTGCAAGCTGTGATATTTGCAACAACTGAATCAAATTGCCCCACTATGATTTCCTTTGTAACGTGAGCTTGTGTCAATATTTTCATCAAGGTTTGACGATGCGCAGGAGAGCTTAGCAGTAGCGACATGATGGAAATCTTAAAAAGTGTTTGATTAAGTTGGTCCACCACTCGGTAGTCACTTCGGTGGATGATCCTCAAGAATTCTTCCTCATCATCTTTCAGGGACTCTTTTTCTTTTCCAATGGGTTCTTTATAAATTACTTCTTTTGGAATAGCTTCCTTAGGAACAACTGTAACGACTTTAGGAATGGCAGCGGCTGACTGAGGAACCACAGGACTTGCTCGAGGCTGATACACTCGACCACTTCGGGTCATTCTGCTTGCCCCAGCAATGTTGGTGACATTTTCATACTTCTTCCCCATAACATCATTGTACCATGAATAATCATATTTGGGTGTTACAGCCCTTGGGTGAGGTCTGGACTCTCTTCTTGGTTCGAACGTAGGTTGGTCCTTTCCAAACTTGGGCGTCGGATCGTCACAGAATACTGGCCTGATAGCCCTGTGTCTGGTTGTGTTGTTATTGTTATCTCTGAAGACAACCCTCTTGATAGCCCTGTCTTCTGGCATGTTGAACACTGGTTCAATTACTGCCACATCCTCCTTTTTCTTTCGGCTGCCAATTTGTAGCATTCCTTGGTCAATTAATGTTCGAACATCCTTTTGCACAAGGTCACAACCCTGTGGATTTAGCAGGCATTGCTCACAATTTTCATGAGAACTCTTGAGCATCCATGCTTGAGCAAGCCTTTTATGCAATTCTACCCATGGCACTTTTACTTCATCGATAGTTGTAACGGTCTTTATCTCGGATTCTTCCCTTTCTTCGGTGATGGCGTTTACCCCACCGTGGTTTGGTAGAGGATTGTCCTTCACATTCGGGTGATTATCTTCAAATGACAAGATCTTCTTTTCTATTAACTCTCGGACAATATGCTGAAGCGCAAAACAACCTTCCAGATTATGCCCGGGGGCGTTTTCATGAAAAGGACAGCGTGCATTGGCATTGTAGTAATGTGGTAGAGGATTAGGCAGAGCACCTAATTTCCTTGTTCTGACAAGCCCTCTTTCCATCAGCACGGGGAATAACTCGGTATAGCTCATAGGTATAGGTTGTATCCTTGGCCTACCACTTTGATAATTTTCCCTTGGAGCTTGAGCTTGAGGCTGCTGCATTTGATGGTTGTCGTATGGCTGATATTGGTTGGGTGCCCCTTGCTGAGGACCCTGATGAGCTTGTTGTTGCTGAAAGACAGGCGTCACTACCGCTACATAAGGTGGTTGTTGATGCTGCGGTCATTGATTTCGTTGATATTGAGCTCTTTTTTCGTATGTCACGATCACTTCTCCCTCTTTCTTTTTGTGGAAGTTGCTGACCGGATTTTTGGTAGCACCAGTGTTGGAACTAGCAATTGAATTTGTTACTTTGCCACTTTTCAGCCCTGCTTCAACTTTTACTCCTACAGCGATAATGTCGGAGAAATTGGTTGTGACACTGCTGATTAGTCTTTCATAGAACTCAGGCCTAACTGTGTCTACAAACCAGTCAACTAGTTCTTTTTCGGTGGGGGTGGCTCCACTTGAGCTGCGGTCTCGCGCCATCTTTGTGCATACTCTTTAAAGGATTCAATAGTCTTCTGTGTCATGCTAAGAAGTCGACGACGATCTGGGGCCAAATCCATGTTATACTTGTACTGCTGGATAAATGCGTCTGATAAATCTTGAAAACCATGGATCTTCGCCTGGTCCAAGCTTAGGTACCACTTGGAAGATGCTCCTTTGAGGCTATCTTGAAAGCAGTGAACTAATAGCTTTTCATTTTCAATGTGCGGAGCCATCCGCCTGCAATACATGATCAAGTGGACTTTGGGGCAAGTGGTCCCCTCATATTTATCGAACATTGGCATTTTAAACTTTGGTGGAAATACTAGTCCTGATACCAGACACATGTCTTTGGCGTCTGATCCAAAGACATGACTTCCTTCAATAACTTTCATTCTTTTTGCCATAATGTCCATCTCTACCCTTAGCTTTTCGTCTTTGATTTCAGAACCGTCCGGTATGTCAAAGATCGGTTGATGATTGTTGAAAACAGGTCGAGCATGTGTTGGACCTCATGCTTCGGTGAAGAGAGGATTCATCATCATTGGAACAACCTGTGGTTGAAAGTTGAATGGTTGATAATTTCCGAGCGGTGGTAGGAAATCCCTGGATATGCCAAATGGAAATTCAGTTGTTGAAGCTGGAGCTGCAGGAAGGTTTGTTGCTGCTGTAGCAACTTCAGAAACCACTGTAACCTGTGTATCCATCTTTGCTTTTATCACATTGAGAACTTCCATAATCTGATTGACGTTGTCTTTGATTCCTTCAACTTCGTTGTCGATCTGATCAATTCTCTGGTCGTTGTGGACCATCCTTCTTTGAGCTTGGGCTCGGGTGTTGTATCGGTGAGAACTCAGCATAACTTCCTTCCTCCTCTTTCTGGCGGACAAGACCAATAGATGAGCCGTGGAACCCATGCAAGACCAATGCAGAATGATATGCAAGTGCACATGCAAAACTAACCATTCAAGGAAAAAGCAAATTTTGTTTACAAACAAAGTTGGAAACACACGTAACAACGTGCGTTTAAAAGCAGATTTTCATTGATAAATTGAGATCCATTACAATAGATGGTCCTTGCTAACAAGCAAGACCTTTCTTACAACAAAGCAACTAGTACATAAGATTACAATCTTAAAGAAAGTAGGACATGGCGAAGTACTGATCGTTCTAACTAGACGATCCTTCTCCTTCTTGAGATTCGGGACGAACTTGATTCTGACGAATTATCTCCCATAGTTCTGCATTTTCATGCTTCGCTTTGACTAAAGTGTATTTCAGCTCCTCTCTAGGTATGGGAACCTCGGGCTCCATAGTGATCTCATAAGTATGAGTATATAACATTGTTAAAGCTATCTCCTTTGATCAAAGTAGTTAGGCTCTTGTGGTTAAACAACTCATGTTTTAATCTAGGGTTTCCCTTTGTAGAAGAGGGTGAAGCCAAGCAAAGCTAGCCTGAGTCTCTAGTTCTTCATTACTGCAGGCTCTTAGCAAATCTGGCTCCGGTTCGGGCCTTGTTGAATATCCATGCTGGCGACGAGCAAGGATCAGATTATAGCTAATTACTCCTCTAGTACCAATGAGGGGCACATTCGGGAAGTCTCCGCAACTCGGGATCATAATGACACCGTTGATCTTGGTATCATACCAGTTGATATCATAGTGTCTGGGAGTTATTATTTTTTCAATCCATGCTTCTTTGCTGGGGAGGTTCCAAAGAACCTGAGTTCTTGGCAAGTGAGAAATAAACCACTTGCTGAGCAAAGTTGTACAGCATGCGAACTGCCCGAGATCGTATAATTTCTGATGATGGATAACAATATAGGTGTCTGCTAGCAGTGTGCTCACAGGGTTCATGATAAGGAAGGTTCAGATGGCCTCATCACTGATGAATTTGTCACAACATGGAAAGAGGTACAAGCCATAAATCAAGAATTCCAAGATTGCCTCAAAGATACCCAAATTTCTATTGTCGTAATGAAATTCAGCCATCTCCATGAATGGTCTTGCTTCCATTCCACAAAAACCGCTCCTAGTTATCAATTTAGCAGGCAACTCAGTTGGCCTGATGTGCAGTGCCTTAGCAAGATCTTTCCTTCTTGGTTTTCCATAATAAGTTTTGAAGGTGTAAGGAATTCTTAAGTAAGCAATGTAGTCTTCTATTGTCGGGAGTAATTGGAAATCTGGGAATATGAAGCAGTGATACATTGGATTGTAGAACTCGACGAGTGCTTGCAGCATGTCCTCGTTGATTCGAGTGTTGAGTAATGGCATAAGATCTTCATATTTTGCGATGAAAGCAGAGGGATTCCTGACAAGTCTTGCTAGGATCCTGAGATTACCCAATCTTAAGTTCGGAATCGAGAACCTGCTTCTGCGTTCCATACTACTGTCTGCAAAAAGAAAAAAATTAAATTTCCTTGAATGGGTAGTAAAATGCAAAGATGCAATACAAATGCAAACTGGTTTTACAAAACTCAGGAGATCAATTGTCCCAAACCCTTATTTCATTCATTTTTGGAAAAAGTTACAACTTTTTGAGACATAATACAAGAAGCCTAATTTACGTCAAGAAGCTAGGTTCCATAGTCTAAACTTAAAAACTTCAAATGTAAGGCCTCTTCAACTTCTTCAGAATTACATTTGCCATCACCAATTTATCCATTATTCCTTTCCAAGCTCCAGAGGTTGGAGGGATATTTGAGTATTCATGATTTATTTGAGTGGGCTTGATACTAGAGAAAAATAAATTCTCCTTTGTTGTTTCCCCGTCAATCACTCGTCGTTCGAGCCAATTTATCAATTCATCTTTTTCTTGCACCTCTTTGACGAGTCTTGTTGTTTCGGAAGAAAGTGCGTGATAATTTCCTTCCCAAGTGTCTCTCTTAAGTTGAGATCTGGTAAGCAGCTCTTGGTACTCTTCCATCTTTTTAATGGGAATGGCGGAGGATGATAACGCGATAACAATCTGCGTGTTCTTTTCTGGGAGATACGGCTGTCGCTACGCGAAAAATGACACAGAGTTGCCACCAAATTTTATTTATCCCAAGGAGGGAAAGGGAAATAACGATAAAACCTTTAGGGAAAGAGCATGGTCATTGCAACCAAGTCTTAGGGATCGGGAGTCGGTTATGTGAGGGGAAGGTATTAGCACCCCCTCACATCCATCGTACTCGATGGGAACCTTCTAGGTTATCTAGCTTGAATGGGTGTTTTAATATAAAAGTTTGCTTGCTTAAAAGGAAAAGGGGGTTGGTTTTTTTATTAGAGTGCTCGCCAAGAATTGGGGCCCTTGTGCCTACGTATATTCACTTGTAAGAAGTGAAGAATCAGAGCATTCGTAGTTCACAGGACTACGGTGAAAGATGGGAAGTTTGGGTGGACGATGCTATCATGCACATTCTAGCAGTTAGGTGTTTTGCGGCTCGCTTATGGAGTCTTATGCGTTACCTATTTGCGGTAGAACGGACGTAGCATGTCCCTTTTTGGGTGATGAGGACTGGATGAGTAAAGGTGGGAAAGAAAGAAAAGTGCTCGCTAAGATCATCACAATCCTATGCCTACGTATTCTCAATAGGTATGAGAAATCAGAGCAGCTGTAGTTCGGCCACTTGAGAAATGATTGTGTGTTGGTTGATTTTATACCTTGAAAAAGGGTTTTCGGATTGATGCCCTAAGGCGAAAAGAAGTTTGATGAGTTGATGTTATTTTTATGGTTTTTGAGAAGAAATTGTTTTGGATTAGGATCACGCTAAATACTTTGGATAGAGATGAATGTTTTGATAATCAATTCGAGCGCCTTGTATTCAAAACATTCAGAACGAGTGTAGGAGAGGCTCCATTCTCATTCCTTCTCCACCACTTTAAAGCTCATGGCGTATAACCCTAATTGTATCTTTATTGTATTTTGTATTTTTATGAGAAAAATAATACCACTTGATGTTAGATCAAAGGTTTTATTGTTTGTAAAAATATTTGAAGTGATCTGAATAAGGTCGATGGCGATGCACAAGGCAATCGACTTACAAGGGTGAAAATGGCTCGATAAGAATCGAGAGTTTATTTTGAAAATAGTTTTTGGAACCAAAAGTAAAAAATGATCGTAATAATACCCACATACAAAGGGTGCACCACCACATCGGATTAGTCGGCTTGAAAAACACAAAATAGCGAACTCTTTGAAAAAAATTTTTTGGGAAAAAACTAGAAAAACTAAGGGAAGTTCACTAGGCGAAGGCTGTAGCGAAGTTTCCCAGAAACATCAAGATGTTCGCTGTGCGAACTTCCGAGCGAATGCAAACAGAGGCAAAAGGCATTGAAGTTCGTTGTGAGAATCTTGCAGTGAAGCTGCTCAGAAAAACAACAAGAAGTTTGTTGTGCGAACTTCCCAGCGAACACAAACAGAGGCGAAAGGGGGCAAAGTTCGCTAGGCAAATGTGCCAGCGAACATGACAGAAAGAAAACATTAAGAAGTTCGTTGTGCGAACTTCATGCTGTTTTTCCCGGAATATGCCTTTTTTATGGAAACAGAGGAGAAATGGGGCAAAGTTCGCTAGGCGAACTTGCCAGCGAACATGGCAACACACATGAGTATTTTTAACTCATGTCGCTATGAAAACTAAACTATGTTCTTTCTCGTTTCTTTGTTCTTTTACAACAGTTCTTGGTCATATCAAGATCTTATTATAGTTATACAACACAATAAAAAACACATGAAAATAAAACATGCAAAAATGTAAATAAGATAAGGGTTTGAAGGAAAGGATACCCAAGAGCTACTATCTTCCTTCATCAATGGCCTTTGTTGGATGTGCTTTTATGGTCCACCTCCTTCTTCTGGTTTTCTATCCCTTTCTTGTTCTCTCAAGGCTTTCTTTTCAAATCTCTTTTTCTGTTTTTTCTCTTACTCCTTTTTTCTGATTTTTTCAATGCCTCTTGCTCTCAATATCTCTCTATGTCAATGTGTGTTTTGCTATCCATATATGCCTCCCTTTTGTTTGCAGCTCCCTCTCTCTTTATCTCAGCACATTAGGGTTTTCTCTCCTTTCAAAAATTCAGATTTTCATTGAGAAAGGCATCTTGCCACTTTCTTAATGTCACTCTCTTTCTTTCCATTTTCATGTATGTTACTTTGCTGTATTTTTACTGCACTATCCTAGGCCTATTTGTTCTGCAGCACTTTGTATCTTGTACCCATTTATTGGCTTGTGTTTGGATTGCCCTTGTGGTCAATGTTACTACCTTGGACAAAATTTTGAAATTCTGATATTTAATGTATAAATGCATCACCATGAGTTTATTCCTTTGGTCTTGTGACATGAAATGTTTGGCAAATTGTCACTTCTTGCATGGGGCTGTTTTAGATCACATTAAAAATTACCCATGATTAAGCATGCATAGTCTTGATCTTGAAATATTCCAGTGTTGAATTGAACCTTAATTATTTTCCTTGGATGTTTGTAGGCACAATGAGGATCATGCTGACTTGATGGGGCATGAAGGGTACAATAACATGAATTTGACTAGAAACTTGAATGAACATTAGAAATAGATTAATTTCTAAACATCACTTAGAGTTGGAAATTTTTTAACAAATGGCATTCTTGTAATGTCATGAAATTTCTCTTTGTAATATTCTTGCATTTAATCTTGAATTCATGAATCTTGAATTTGGAATAATGGATCTCCCTTATGCCATTGAATTTGAAATGAAGTCTTGAATTATGAACTTGTGATCTTGACTTATGCCTTGAAAATTTGAATTCCACTTGAACATAGAATTTAAAACAAAGTTGGATGAAGAAATCTTGAATTAGGCCTTGCACTTCATGTTCATTAGGAATATTAATCTTGAATATCCTAATATTTTTCAAGTAACTTCTCCTTAAAGGAATCTACATGAGTAGACTTTCCAACTTGAACCAAACCTTAAATGATGAACATTTTCTTCCATGTAGCCCATGATAGGCAATTTCTCTTATTTGAAATGGAAAACAAAGGACTGACCCAATCCTTTCCTTGTGAACCCATATGCTCGATATGCAATAGAACGATGTATGATATGACGAAAGTGTGATATGAACCGCTATGGTGAAAATGAGGGTGTGACAACGGCATTTTCAAATCCTTTGCTATAGACTGGATCTATTGAGTGAATAGTTCAAAGGCTATGTAGTTTCTTTTTCCTGGGTTAGCTTTTGTCTTTTTCTGGATATTCTCCCAAGCATCGATTGTGCCGTTTCTCACATTTTCTGCTACTTCGGTGTTGAGATAAAAGAAACTATACAAAAGTACATTGTTGGGTTTATTTGTCATCAGATAACCAAATTGTCATCTAGCCAAGGCTGGGTTGTAGTTGATTCCTCCTCTTACTCCAAGGAGTGGTATATTTGGGAAGTTTCCGCAATGATCAAAATAGACTCCTCGGTCATATGCGGGGTTATACCAATGAATGTCAACTTGTGTTAAAGAGATTATCCTCTGAGTTCATCTCCAACCATTGGGATTTTCTTTGAAAGCGTCGGTTTTTGGCAAATGGTTAACGAACCATTTGTACAACAGAGGTGCACAATAAAGAATAACTTTTTTTCCTTGAAGTGTCCGATGATGAATTAAGTGATAAACATCTCCTAACAAGGTAGGCACAGGGTTTCCACTTAAAAATATGTCAATGGAAGGGAAATTGATGAATTCCTCTACTTCGGGAAACAACACTAGTCCATAGATCAACAGAGCTAACACTGCTTCAAATGCATCCATACTTTCCTCTTTAACAAGATAGGAAGCTTTCTTGACTAGGAAATCTGAATGGAAACCTGATACTCCCTTTTTGGTGGCATGGTGAGCTTTAATTTCAGAGGCTTCAAGGTGAAGAGCATCTGCTATTTCTTTCGGCGAAGGCAAATTTTCCAATCCATTGTATGTTTTT
The DNA here is from genome assembly GCA_963859935.3 of Lathyrus sativus. Lineage (NCBI taxonomy): Eukaryota > Viridiplantae > Streptophyta > Magnoliopsida > Fabales > Fabaceae > Lathyrus > Lathyrus sativus. The sequence goes on along the minus strand of OZ012739.1, from coordinate 455,921,084 downwards.
GCTCCTTTACAGGGATTCCCATATAATAGGCATATTCTTCCAAGGTCGACATCAATTGATAGTCGGAAAAATTAAAACAATGATACAATGGGTCATAGAAATGAACCAAATTATTGAGGATCCTTTCTTCCATCCCTGTCCTGACTAGGCTCAAAATCTTTCCATATACTTTTCCAAACTCTTCTGGCACCATAGTTCCTAGCTTTCTTAACTCAGATGTATCAGGCTTTTTGAAAATGTACCTCTTGGTGTTCCTTGTTTCAATGTCCATGATATATCTAAGATTTTGCACAAAGAGATCAATTGAGCTTCACAAAACCAATCGCAACATGAAATGCCATGATGAGATGATGAGATGATGCACACACAATACAAAGGCAAGTATTCACAAATACAATGCACATGCACACACAAGGCTCCCTAAGCTTAAGGTCAAAGCATGGAGTCAAAGGTTTACCCATCCCTAAGGATTTGTACTATGAGTTATTTGTACCTGCCGAACGGGTTCTATCAAAGTTCCTAGAGTCATAGTAGATCCTTCGAATATTTCCAACTAACGCAACTACTTATGTGAGTCAATAATATTCTCAAGATAAACTCGTCTGAGTGTAGCATCGTATAACAACTATTGATGGACTACTCCCTAACAGTTTCCGCACTACGTCCTAAAAAGGCCAAGTGGGGTAAAAGTGTTACTAAAGGTCCTTAGCTTCACAGACTCTCAGGCTGAAACAATTAGTGAATACACGACTACTCATGCATTACTAACCATCTCAAGGAGGTCTCCATCGAGCGTGATTACATCATATGTCAGACTTATTGGGACTACTCCCAACAGCCTAACTATTGATTCTATCACAATCCTATCTCATGTGTTACTCAAATACGGGTTAGGATTTATCTCACCACTCAAAGCACCCAATGTCCACAATACATATATATTGACAAACATATATGTAAGCAAATATTCACAAGTATAGCATACAAATAAACAAAATAGGTTAAACTCTCAAGTTTAAGTTAGTCCCCAGTGAAGTCTCCATTTCTGTTGCAGTGAGAATTGTGATACCAAGCTATTGATTAACTTGAATCTTAATTCATTAAATTCACAACCGGACTTTGATTTATCCAAAGGAAAGGTTAAAGAAAGAAAAACCCTTTTGCACGATGTAACAACAACGCTAAGAGATCGGGGATTGGGGGTTGGTTATGCTTAGGGTAGGTATTTCACATCCTCTACAGGAACCTTTTGTATGTTTGTATGCTAAGTTGCTAAATGTTTGTTATGGCTTGGGATTAGGTTAGGGTTTTGAAGGTAAAGACCTAGGGTTGATAGTTTCTAAATTTGCTCGCAAAGATATCACATCTTTTGCCTACATATCCTAACTAGGATAGAACCATAACAATCGTAGTTCTCCTCACTAGGGATGAGGAACTCTTGATTATGATCAAGGTTCAAAGGGGAACAAACACAATAATACTTGTGTAGAGTTTAACAAAACTCCCTATTCTAAGTTGTACACTCAAGGGATTGACTTTTACAAAAGTCAAGAGGGGAGTAAATAATCATGACAATGATTCTTACATAGAGTTAAAAAAAAACTCTATCTTAAATTTCTAATTGAAGGATGCTCCTAACAAAGGGTAGGTCTTCTAGACTTCAAGCAAAGTCTAATGGATATATGCCCTAACAAAGTCAAAGGTGAGGGCAATGAGCTATCTATAACCCAAGGGTCAATAGAGAGACTTTCCTTTGGAATGGGAAAAAAGGAGGCAACTGGATGAGAACTAACAAGTTCCATCACTTGGGGAATAACTTAACAAAGTTAAAAATGCAAACATAAACATTCATTCAAATATGATGAACATGTAAAAGAGTATGGTAAAAACCAAAGAAGAGATGCAAGCATGTAGCAACATCAAGCAAAGATTACAATCAAATGGTTACAAATAATAACACATAAAGATATTACTATATCTAGGGGGAACATGGTAGAGGACCTTACAACGACCAATCACATAAGATAAAATCAATTTTAGATATCTTAACAAAGATGAGGAGCAAAGAGGTAACCACCAATGAGGCAAACCAAATAATATGTAATTCACACAAGTTAAATGCAAATGTAATATCTTTGAGGTAAACCCTAACATAGATAAGTTCTAACAAGACATCAGGATAGGTGGGAGACACATGAAGAGTATACTCAAAAGGTTACAACATCTAGAGGTAGCATGGTTCTCAAAACAGTTCACAATGGTAATCATTTAGATGCATCACAAGCAAGGTTTTAAATGTAACAAGATTTTGATTCAAGCAGAACTCAAACACTCAAATGGGTTAAAAAATATATACACCAAGTGAAAATCAATTTCACAAGATTGAATCAAAAGAGATTTGAAAATGATTAAATGAAAATAAGGTAAAAACCCTAAAACAGTACAAGAATTTCAATAAGATATAAAGTATTTCTAGGATGTAAATCCTTGAATTCTTAATCACTATATGAAAATAGGCAAGATTAAGAACAAAATGAAAAAAGAGTCACTCAAAAATGAGAAAAAAATGACAAAGTTATGCGTTTTTGAATTTTTAAAGTTTTTTGAAGAAAATAATGAAAACTAGTGTTAAAAAAGAAGGGAAAGACCTCACCAAGTGTTGAACCCATGACTAGTAGATCATAGGTTAAAAACCTCACCACTCAAGCCAATGCACGCATGTGAAAAATAATGGAAGAGGAAAATGAAATATCAAAACATGATGAAAATCAAAAATTGCAAAAAGAGTTGACCTGCAGGGATCGAACTCAGGATGGCAAGGTTAGAAAGCACATAAATACACAAGCTGCAACCACTGGGGTGGCGATACATCCAACGTATCAATCCACCCCAATAATAAATAACCCGACAAGGCAAAACAAAGGGTGAATCCAAGCAAGGCAAGTGAAAACGGATTGAATCCAATCTTGATCAAATCTCAATCAAATTTAACAAAATCTGACTCTATCTCACTTAAAATTCAATGAGGATTTCAGTGGTGACATTAACTTTTCAAAACAATGCACAGAAAGTAAAACACGATTGTAAATGAAGGATAAGGTTTTTTAATGCATTTTCAAAGCATACCATACAAATCAGACAGATTTAAACCATAAGACTAGTCTGCAAAAAGTCTAAACATGTTGTTTATGAATTTTAGATTCAAAGAGAACTCAAAAACAAATCAAATAAAAAAATGGCACATGGACGGCAGTTGTTGTACAAAAGTTGAAATGGTGTCTTCCAAAAAACAGTTTATGATGTATCTACTTCAAGTGATCAAACATGAATCACAACATCACCATATGTTCATTAACTTTAAACTTCAGCATAGCATGAACTCAAACACATATGGACTTTGAATAAACCAACTGAAGTTATGATAGCACAATAGGTTGACAAACCTCAAAATAGCATGTATCAATCAAAAATTTATCTCAACAACACACACAATGAATTCCAACAGCAATGCTTTCACAAAAGCAACACACACAGACACAAACACACACATAGAGTTTTCACACCTCAATCAACTTGATCTTAAACCAGCAACCTAACAAACTTGTTCATACCAGACATGGTTAGCAATCATTGCAAGTAGCAGCAAAAACACACTATGCAGGGATCTTACAACTAAACTCTAGCACAATAATTAAAGTCACATTCAAACAGAAACAACAGCAGGTTTAACATAACAATGCCAAAACCAAATCAATGTATACTTCATATGAGAGTTACAACTCTAATGTAAGCAAGCACAAATCAAAATTGAACACATGATCTAAAGATCCTTGATATTTTAACTAAAGCATATAAATGAGAAAACTTGAAGTCACCTACCTCTTGTAGACCTCCAAGGTGAGCTAGCTACTTTGATTGAGAATACTTTGAGCAAGATATCCACCCTTTGATGCAAGCTTCAGAACAGCCCCTCTTTAAGTTGATTCTTTGCAAGATTTGAAGTTACTTCTTCTTGAAGTAATGAGTGATCTTTTATGACAGTTTTAGCAAATGGTATTCCAATTGATTTTTAATGACTTGGAAAGTTGGTATAACATAAATATGTGGTGTTCAAAGTGTCAAAAAGTTTAGAACCGGTCTAGGCAGTGTGTATCCTTAGTTTATGTAGAAAAGTCAACATTTATGGTGTGAGGAGTTGACTTTTGGTGTTATGGTGTTTTTGAATGAGTTAGTGATTGGGATACCTTCTAAATATGATTTAGAGATTGTGTGGATGGTTTTTGGAGTGTTTAAATGGTTGGGGAGGGTGCTGGTGTGGAGTTTGACCAAGACAACTTTTTGAGGTTTTTGTGCGGCTTTTCTTCACTTTCAAGTAAGGACAAGGCAAGATGAGAGCTTTATTTCTATTGGGATTTAGAGTATTCTATGGTGTGTGTTTAGCATAGAGGGAACCTCTATTTATAGGAAAGGCAAGGATGAGGGCAGATTTCGCATTTGGCTTGCAAGTTGGCATTTTGGAGGGAAGATCTTGATAAATTCCAAATGTGATGCTTTCTACAGATTGTGCTTGCTTTCAATGGTCACTAGCCTCAAAAACCAGCTACCTTTGAGCTGTGATGAAGTGACTATAGAGGTAGCCAAGGCAGGTCCTCCTGCTGCTGCCAAAAGCAACCTTTCTCCTATTGTACTTTTATACCTTATTTCCATTAAATAATGATTTTTGACAAATCTTTAGCTTTGCTTGGAGATTATTTTGATTTTGTTCATTATAAACTCTTAAACATCACATAAGATATTAATCCATGGTTAGAAATCATATGAAAAGTTGGGAAGTTAGTTTATGCCAAGTTTGGACATGATGCATTTCAAGTGTTTGGACCCAACTTTCCTCCTTCGAAACACTCAGCTCACAAATGCTATGGAGGAGTTCTTGTGCTTTTTGGAAAGCCCTCATTATGCTCTAAAACTTTCATGCTTTTTGGATCTTTAAATTCCAAGTGGAACTAGGTCAAAAATCCTCTTGAAGTTGGCTGAAAACATGACTTGAAAGTGCTAAAAACTTGGAATTTTACTATTTGTTTTTCCCCTCTTGTGATGATTTTGATCATAACTCCAAATATATGCATTTTTGCATATAGGTCACTTTTAAACTTTTGTAAGGCTTGTCAAGAAATTTCTAACAAGCTTTGAACCACTCCATTTGGATGTGTGGTTAGGAAGTTATGGTCTTGTCCCTTTCAAAACCCTAATTCTTGACTTTTTTGATTACTCTTCAATCCTTGATCCAATGGTCACAAAAATTTATGAATATATTTAATATACCATTTGGAACATATTTTATTTCAAATTTGGGGTCAAAACCCTTTTGGTCAATGAGTTGACTTTTCAGTCAAACGAACCGATCGATCGAAAAACCCTGAATCGACTATTGATTTTCTGGGTCCTCTGAGGTCTTGGAACTTCTTGAGTGGATTTCAATAAGTCATATAAGCTTTATGGACCATTATTCCATCATTGTAATACCATTTAAATCAAAAGTCAAACCGCAATTGACTTTTCCTAGTCATATACCCTAATCGGGAGTCTTGGACTGCACTACTCTTGATCTTTGGGTGACAACCTCAAATTGGATTCATAATTGATCCAATGTAGCATTTTTTATGATGAGGTGACATTCTTCATGGAGAATAAATCCAAGACATTGACTTATCAAACCATCGAAACCTCGATTCTTGACTGTATGGAACCCTAATTCACCTGTATCTTGACAAAGATAAACTCTGAAATAGATTAAGGTTAGATAACAAAACGATGATGGTCCTAGAATGATGATGAAGATCTAGGGGTCAAAATTCGGGGTACAACACATACAACAAGAGATCTTGCATTTTCACTTTCATCATCCTCCCTCTAATTCTCTACCAAGGCAAGAGATTGGGTAAAGTTTGCATTATGAAATAGGAAAAAGATTTTTATGAGTGAATACAAATGGATTTCTTCAAGACAAACATATTCATTGCATTAAACATTAAAAAAAACAAGTTCTTACATGCGAATCATGCTTTTACAATCAAAAGAATAACAAATAAATGCAAGCAAATAAATAAACAGCCTGATGTGCCTTGTTCTTGATTTCACCCGCTAGGAAAAAACTTTCTTGAGTCTTCATATCCTTCAACATGAAGGTGTTCCATTACAACTGGGCTTCCTCCTTTGAAGGTAAGCACCTCATCATCGATCATCTCTTGGACTTTTTCTTGGAAAACCTTGCACTATTCGATCAAATTCCCCATTGTTTCATCATGAAATTCACAACTGGTATCAAGATTGAACCAAAGAGGGCGAGATTTCATTGCTTTGGTCATTTTGGGTGTCATCACCGAATTTCAAGTAAAATAGGACCATAATTGAATGTAAGTCATTGGGATCAGATCAAACTTCCTTTGAGCATGACTCTGATGTATTCTTTGACGAAGTTGTAATTGACAGTTCGAAATTATCTGAGCGGCAGAAGCAACATCAATAGGAAATTTCTTACCATCCTCCAGCATGGTAGCATCGTATCTACAAGGCATATGGGAGGAATTCTTATTGTTACAAGTAATCACCAATGGCTCTGGCATATTAAAACGCGGAATTATGACATTCACCCTTTCTCTAGTGATATGAATAAGTTTATGATCCAACAAAACCTGGAGATCCATCTTCACAACAGAACATCCACGAGGATTCTTTGAACAAATTTTGCAAGAAGCATGATTATGCTCATAATGGGTAAGCCTACACAAATTGACGTGCATATCCATCAAAGATCCTCTTATTGAATTCACGTTAGAGATACAATATTCTCCAAAACATCCTTCCACAGCATTTCCATACTTGGGTAATAAACTCATTGAGATATTGGGTCCAGAATTTTCAAAAGACAAAATACCACTTTGTACCAACTTTTGTACTTCAGCTTTCAGAGTAAAGCAATGTTCAATATCATGTCGGGTGACCCTTGATGAAATGGACAAAGACGATCAAACTTAAACCACCATGGGAGATCCTTTGGGATGGGCGGTGGAGTCCTTGTTTGTACCAGATTCTTTTGTATTAAAGCAGGATATAATTCAGAATAGGCCATCAGGATTGGGTCAAACTGATCCACGTGTTGTTTACTTTTGCTAAGAGATCCTCCTTGTTTCTCTCGCGAAATAAAATTAGCATCTTGTTCCTTCTTCTTGGGCGAACTCTCCCCGAACTTTTTAGAAGTGCTAGGAGCATTAATGGGAGTCACAAAAATGGGCATTGACATGATTTCTGAAATCATGGTCCTTTGAAGCGGAGTCTGAAAAGGTTAACTTTAAGTAGCAACCAGAGTTTCAACCAAAGCAGAGAGTCTTTCCATACCAGCCCTCAAAGCAATCACTTCTTTACGCACTTCATGGTTTTCTTGCTCAATGTTCTTCATCTTCTTTGTTTGATTGGCTCGAGTACCATAATGATGGATTAGCTTGTCCTTCAATGGAGGAAGAAGTAAGAGTGAGAACCTGAGATGCAGAGAATGTGATGCTAATGATGTATGCAAGTGCAAATACAGACGAGTTTCAAGGAACTCAAAAGTCATGTTTCCAAACACCTTAAAGTGGACAATACTTTTGATAACTGAAAATCTCATTTTATTAAAAATAGAGTATAATTTCAAAATCCAATGGTAAAACCTATGATGTTTTTAAACAAAAGCTTTGAATTCCATGAAACATTTATGAACATGATATTTATGAGTGCATGTATGCTCAAACATAGGTACACACAGATCCACATATACACGTATACATTCAAACAAGCAAAGACTTAGGTTTGAAAATCAACGAGCCTGGAGTAATGGTCTACCCATCCAAAATGGTGTGGACTAAGAGTTTATTGTACCTGTAGAACAAGGGTTCTAAAAGGTTCCCAAAGTCATTAGGTCATCTTTCAGATATTATCAATTTCCCAAATACTCGATAGTTAATTATATTCTCAAGAGTCAAGTTATGTTAAGGGTAACTAAAGGTTCTCAGTGTCACAGGCTCCTAGGTTGAAAATAGTAAGTGTTTTCACGAATACTCGTTCAACAATATTGTTCTCAAGAGGGCATCTCCTCCACGCTCACCGTACCAATTTGTTGTGAATCGTATGTATTAAAACAAAGTATAAATAGTTTCTTTATGATCAAGAAACACACAAGGGTTAGGGTTAACAAAGATGACAAGGTAAAACAACAAGGAACAACAAGGATTAGTTATAAACTGCTATTCTTTCCTTACTCTTAGAACAAGATTACAAGTATAAAAGAATAACAAAATGACCTCTCTCTCTTGAATATAGGATTTTATCTTCCTATTTTTACTTATGCCAAGATTGAGAAACTAGCATCCTATTTATAAGAAAAATAGCACACTAAGCTAATGGGCTTTTTAAAAATTATCCATTACAAGCTAACTTAGGGTACAAAATAACTTAAACAATTGAGCTTACAAGCAAGGCCCAATTCAACATGCTAGCAACCCTAGCAATATTGACTAATGCATGTTAGAACAAACTTTGACTATAACACGCATTACTCCGATAGCAGCATGCGAACATACTTTGACCTCATGCTTAATTCCTGTCGAACCAGAAGCTACCCTTCGAACATACTAGAGTTTGATCCAACATCTCACAAATCTCCATCTTGGATATAACTCTATAACATCAAGAAACTAGCTTTCTTCATGCAACTTTATCAACTGCATACAGTGGAAAAACTTGCAACTAGGCAACGTCTTGGTGATCATATCAACAGCATTATGATCTGTCGAAACCTTCAGCACTTGAACTTCTCCATGCTCGATTACCCCTATGACAAAATGCAACCTCACGTAAATTTGCTTGGTTCACTCATGATAGGCTGAATTCTTCGATAGGTGTATTGCACTTTGACCATCACATTTAACAGTGATAACTCGACCTTGAAGTTTTAGCTCCTTTGCAAAACCTTCAAGCCACAATGCTTCCTTCACAACTTCAGTTAGGGCAATTATTCTGCTTCAGTGGTTGATAAGGCAACGACCTTATGAAATGTTGCTTTCCAACTGATTGTTGTTCCAAACATAGTGAATACATATCCAGAAATAGATTTTCTGGAATCCATACGACCTGCATAATTAGAGTCGACATATCCTTCGATTGCTGCTTTACTATCTTCACCCAAGACTCCACCATAAATTAAGACTCTACTCAGAGACTCATTTATGTACCTTAGAATCCACTTCAATGCTTTCCAGTGAGTCTTTCCAAGATTCGTCATGTACCTGCTGTCACACCCTAAATTTGTCCTCCCTTTTTTTTCCAAATATTTTTGCATTTTTTATTCTGTTTTTGAATTCTGCATTGCCCGCTTAATTTCATACCGACAAGACACGAGTCCACACATGATTGGGCGTTTTTCAAATCTCTGTTATTTCGCTCAATGAGGGCGTGACACGTGGTCTAAGGAGGTTATTTTTGTAAATAGTAATTCCATTTTTAATTTTCCTCTTTTGTTTTCAATAAATTAATATTTTTTGAACATATTTTGTTTTTATTTATTAATAGTACTAATAATTAGAGTAGTTTTTTTTATAGTTTTTTTTAGGAATTTAATTAGAATATTAGAATTAGTTTTGAATTTAGAATTTTTATTAGATTTTAGAAATAGATTTTCAATTTAGATTTTTAACTTAGAAATAGAGTTTTATTTAGAAAATAGATTAAGACTTAGAAATTAAATAGAATTTTAATTTAGATTAGTTAATTAGTTTAGATTAGATCAAATAGAATTAAATTTTTTAGAATTAGATTTGATAATTAATTTAGAAATAATATTAGAATTAGAATTAGAATTTTAGTTTTAATTAGATTTAGAATTTAGTTCATTTATTAGAATTGTTAATTATTAATCATTATTGATTGTTAAAAAATAGTACATAAAAAATTAAGGAAAATTAAAAAAAAAAACAGTATAAGAGGGCGACATACACGTTGCAACAAGGGGCACCTACTATTCATTATCTTTTTCCACAAAAAACCCTAAAAAAAATTTATGTCCACTAGTCATCATCTCCGAGAATCAAACCCTAACCTAGCCGCCATTTTCCACTATTTATCTCCTTCTTCAAGTTCGAAACCCAGAACTTTCCTCTTCCACAAACACAACCAAAACTGAAACCCATCAGCGAAACCATCCTTGTTCATCTCCGATCCAATCACAAACCCACGCCTCCAAAACCGCCGTGAATCACAACCAATTTCTTTTTCTTCTTCAAACCAGTTCACAACTTATCTCTTCAAACTCCGCGAAACCACCCTTTTTCTCCACCGAAACCCATTTTCAGTGAACTCCGCACCTTCTCACAACCCTCCAACCTCAACTCCCTTTATCATTCATAAACTCAAACCCTTTTTTCACCAACAATACTTTTGTTCTCCTCCTTCTTCAATGCATATTATGCAAAAACAAAACCAATATTCACACACGAAAGAATGTGAACGAAAAGACATATAACTCCCAAAACTCATATGGCGTTTGGTTTTAGAGGGTGTTAACTTTGATTAAGTTTTTAATGTAGAATGTTGGAATGCACGTCAGATTTTTTTTCTTTCCTTTTTTATTAGCAAGGATTTGTTTTGAATCTTTTCACCTGATGGTGTGGTCTTTGGGTTTCAAAGCCCAACGACACCTCCTCTCATTTAAAAAAAAAAAATATATATGAGTAAATAAATATGTATTTATATAAACTAGTTTCTTAGATTTGTGAATATCTTTTTTATAAACTAATTTTTAGATTTGTTATTATGTTTTTTTTATTAAACTAACAAGCTTTTTTTTGTTTTTCTTAGAATTTTTAACTTGGAATATGTTTTCTCTCAAACCAAAAATTTCACTTACATTTCTTTATTTATCTGGTCGATGACGAGACTTCCATAAATCGTTATTAGTCAAACTATTGATAAATAACGTTGGATCTGTGACCCACCTCTTTCTCTCCTCGTTTCTCCTTCATTTCAATCTTTGTTTTCGAACCGATGAAGTCTCCGATTCGTCAAAAGTTAATCCTCGAGAATGTTGAAACCTTCGTTATTCCAAATCTAAGGAAAATGACCATTTGGGTCATTTTCTCTACTTTGAGATCGTGATAGGTTCCCTTCGACTAATTAACATGAAATTTACGATTAAGGCAAGGTTTGATTTTATTTTCGAATTTATTTCGATCTTATACTACTTTTGGCGGTCGATGAAGTCTTTACATTTGTAAATGTTGATTTATCGAAGTTGCTAATCTTCATGATTTCAAATCTGTAGAAAATGATCATTTGGATCATTTTTCTATACTTTAGGATCGTGAGAGATTATCTTTGATTAATCGATGCAAGTTTATGATTAAGACGAGACCTTACTCCCTTTGATCTTTTTTGTTTCATTAACTACTAACTTTCGACTTTAATCACTCTTAATATCCCACCATTTTTATATTCCCGCACCTATTTTCTGTTTATAGTATCTCGTTTGTTACCTTATGCATATTATCATCACTTTTCATACTCCATACTATCATATTGTACATACTGTGATCTAACCCTCTACTTGCTTATTTTATTTAAAACACTTTAATCAATATCGAAAGCATAAAATCCTAAATTGGTGGACTGTTGGTTATATATCATGTATATTATCTGTATCCTGTATATTCGTATTCACCTCCCCGTCTCTTTCGCATATTTTCAAAACTTCTTCTTTTACAAATTTTTCTCCTAAAACCTTGGTCCCGTACCGAGTGGATTTTCAATTTTCTTTTCACAACAAAAACTTGAATGCTTGTGGAGTGGTTAGGCGTAGGCCTTCTCCTATCCCGAGTGCTTGACATTACCGTTAGGGTTCACTGTCGCAAAGCACTTACCATTCAAGACCAAAAATATCCTTAATAATAGAATGAAGTTCTCTTCGTATTGAACTAAAGAGAGGGGATTGAGTGTAGACTTCTTCCTCTTCGAGTGTCAGGGTACTCACTGTAGAGTGTGTGATCTCGATACTCGTCTTTCAATATGAAGACGCGACTATATTCGCCACACCTTTTCATAACAAAACTTTGAGATAAAGAATTGGGTACTACCCGCAAGGGGTTACTATCCGAGGACCTATTTCACCCCTAAAAACAAATTCCACAAACCAAACGTGATATCTTACTTCGCATGGCGAAAACTAATATTTCAAAAAGGATATGTTACGTTCGTTCTACTGCAAATAGGTCATGTCTAAGTCTCCGACGAGCGAGCAATAATACACCTAAACTGCTAGAATGCGCATGATAACATCATCCATAAAAACATTGGTTAACCGTAGGCCGAACTACGACTGCTCTGATTCTTCACTTCTTGTAGGTGAAGATACGTAGGCACGAGGGCCACAATCCTTGCCGAGCACACTTCTATCTTTTGACCCGTGGTTCCCTGAACTACGTCGACTCTGACTTTCTCATATTTGTTGAGAATACGTAGGCCTAGGACCACGAAGTCCTACTGAGTCTCTTCTTCCCCCGTTACCTCTTTTTCCCCTGTTTCTAACCCATCTCTCTACCTTTTGGAACACTCTTTATAAGCAATATCTTTAAGCAAATAACTTCACACGTAGACAAACAAATGGTTCCCATCGAGTACAATGGATGTGAGGGGTGCTAATACCTTCCCTTCGCATAACCGGCTTCCGAACCCATTCTTGGTTGCAAGACCATCTTATCCATATCTTTCTTAGGGCTTTCTTGATATTTCTCTTTCCCCTCATGGGATAAATAAAGTTCGGTGACAACTCTTCTATCTTTCATTTTCGCCTCTCCGTTGTTGTATTTTTCGAATAGTGATAGTTGGCGACTCTGCTGGGGAGAATCTTAGCGAACCGAGCCTAATTTGTTTGTTGCATTTGTGTTTTATTTGTTTGTATTGTTTTATTGTGATGTCATTTTCTAACCGGTTGGGTTTATTGGGGATGGTTTGTAAGGGTAAAAGCTTTCTACCCGAGCTTTCTAGTATACACTAAGATTAGGAGGTTGTTTCTATCTGATCTGCGAGACGTAGGACTCGTTGAGTTGGTTTGTATTCCACCGCTCAGTTGAGGCCCCTTTGGGATGATTATGTCTTACGTGTAGTCGTAATGGCGTCTTTATTTCCGACTTGGGAGTCTGTGATTCTGAGGACCTTCTGTAGAAGCCTATTCTAAAGGTTACTAAAACATAACTTCGTGCTCATCCTTTGAATGGATTACCGTCTTACGAATCGTCGTTATGATGGAAAACTTTTGAGGGTTAGTGCATGGGACTTTGTTTGGAAACTCTTGGAATTCCCTGTTACAAACCATTAGATTGCCCATCTGAGGGTTGCGTTACCTTGCAGGACCTGTGACCTTGAACCTGCTGTTGTTTTGTTCTCATATGCATTCATAAAGCGTTGCATTGCATAAGCATTATTATATATCAAGGGACTTAAGAGACTGTGATTATCGCAGGTATTGGTGAATAAAATGACTAATCAAAGAAAAAAGAAGCACAAATTCCTTGAAGTTCAGAGAACCAAAGTTGGGATTGATTTAAGATCTTTTGATTGATGTGCTGAAGACTATCAAGATCAATTTTCAAGGGAAGCATGGGAAACTACTTGATCTTCTCCATTCTAGAGTAGATACTTGGGCTTTGTTCGTCATGGCTCAATTTTATGATGCACCTCTCAGATGCTTTACCTTCCAAAACTATCAGTTGGCTCCTACTCTTGAAGAGTATTCTCACCTATTGAATATTAAGATTAAGGATCAGCCTATCTACACCAGTCTGGAAGAAGAGTCGAAGCCTTCCTCCATTTCTCTTGCTCTCCATATGACTAAGGGAGAAGTTGAAGATGGTCTAGCCAATAAAGGAGGTACTCAAGGATTTCCTTTGAAGTTTCTACTTGACAAAGCCGCCCAGTACAAGACTGTCGAGGATTGGGAAAGGTTGTTGTTGCTCTGATGATCTATGGGATTATTCTCTTCCCAAACATAGACAATTTCATAGACATCACTGCCATTACTCTCTTTATACAGAAGAATCTCATTCCTACTCTCCTTGCTGATACTTACCACTCTATTCATTGGAGGAGTGAGAAGAAGACATGAATGATTCAGTGTTGTTCTCATCTACTGTTCAAATGGTATGCTTCCCATCTACCGAAGGAAGGGCCTTTTATGGAAAACAAGGAGAAGCTGGAATGGTCTCAATGCATTATGTCTCTAGTAGCTGATAATATTGCTTGGTATTCCCATGAATACTACAACATGGAGATCATTTTTAGCTGTGGGGAGTTTGGTAATGTGCCTTTGATTAGTAGGGCTGGTTGCATCAACTACAACCCAGTCATGGCATTACGTCAGTTGGGTTATGCTATGGAAGATGAGCCTGAAGCAGAGAAAGTTCAGAGTTTCTTTTTGCTCACCACAATTGAAGATCCTGCGTTTGTTAGAAAAATTGATAAAGCATGGACCAAAATCCATACGAAGGGGAGAAGAGAGTTAAAAGAAAAGAATTGTGTGGATAAAGAGCCTTACAACCGATGGTTATAAGCTAGAGTGGTTGAGAAGTTGCTACCATTTCCTCAAGAACCATCCATGCGAGAAGAACCTCCTACTCCCACTCACGTATCTATGGAAGAGTATTGGAAGCTGAAGCTAGTGGTAGAAAAGTTGACCAAATAAAATTAAGACCTTCAAGCTGAAAATCACCAAGCAAGTGTGTAGAATGGCCAGTACAAGAGGAAAATGGAGTTTGAACAAGACCAAGTGGCTGAGAGCAGCAAGAAACTAAAGCTAGAAATGGATATGAGGGTCATGTATCAGAATGGTTTCGAAAGGGTTGACGCATCGGTGAAGAATCTCCGACAACGTTTGAAGGAAACTAAGGACTCTTGTGATAGAGCGTGGCATTTTTTGAATTAGCTTCTGCTGAAAAGAAAAAGACAAGGGAGAAGCTCGAGGCTGACATTGAGGATCTCAAAGAGCAGTTGAGAGGTGTTTTAACCTTAGCTAAAGATGAACGACGACTCAAGGAAGAAGCATTGAGAGCTTCATATGTCACTCCTGGCATGTGGAATAATAAATGCTTAGAGTTGGAGACCGCTCAGGAAATAACCACTCTGTGGAAGAATCATTTTGATGCTCTGAAAAGGGATAGTTCACAGTGGCTCAAGAAGGAGGCTCAGCTCAATGAACTGTTGGATACACATGTGGATTCTCTCTGTTATTATCAGCTGACTCTAGACATGTGTCGTGCTAGGTACAATCATATAGTGGAGTATTGTAATCTCATGATCCATGATATCCCATGAAGGTTGGAGAGTGCGATTCAAGACTTGGAAGAGAGTGATGTCCCTCCTTCCGTCCATCACTTTATCTAGCTCTGTGATCAGATGGTTAGAAGATTCACGTTCGAGTCAAAGAAGCTTGAAGAGCGTCTCCGAAAGAAGGATTTTTAGTTATTCAGTATTTCCTCTTGTAGCATGAATTGTTATGTTCAGCTTATTCAGCAATCGTTTGTATTGGATCTTCTCTCAAAATTAATGAAAGTTTGCTTTTTGGTCTTAATTGTGTATTCTTTACTATTCATTTTCAGTTCTATAATACCGATGATAATCATAGGTCTCAAAAGTCTCTTGAACATTGCATATGCTTACGCATCATTTTTGCATTCCCTGAAACCCAACCTTACACGCCGCTTACCCTTTCGCAGTAAAAAAAGCTGACTTCCTGACATCAGTACAACACAAGACATGATTAGAAAAGAGTCGTGGATCAACTAGAGGAAAACCAGGCTGCTATGAGTCATCGATGAAAAGCTATTAATTCACTTCTTTCAGGATAGTTTGACTGAGGCCTCTCTGGAATGGTACATGCATCTCGAGCGCTCCAATGTAAAGAACTGGAAAGAGTTAGTGGACGCTTTCGTGAAACATTATCAGTACAACACTGACATGGCTCCGAATCGAACACAACTCCAGAGTCTGACCCAGAAACCAAACAAGTCTCTCAAAGACTTCGCTCAGAGATGGAGAGGATTAGCTGCAAGAGTACAACCGCCGTTGTTGGAAAAGGAGCTAACAGATATCTTCATGGGTACGTTGCAAGGACCAATCCTTGAGCATCTGGCATCTACTACTTCCATGATGTTTTCTGAACTTGTCATGGCTAGAGAAAGGCTAGAGAGCTTAATGAAGTCAGGAAAGATTCAGAACGCTGGTGGATCTTCAAGTGGGATCAAGAAGTCATATCAGGGTTTTGTTAAGAAGAAAGAAGGAGAAACTAGTGTTGTGTCCACAGACAGAGGGAGAACCCGTCAGGGTTATCACCATGTTGTTGTCGTCGCTCCACAACAAACGTTGTCCATTCTAGCAAGTCAGCCTGCAGCTCAGCAGAACCGACAACAACAATTCTATCAACCAAGACAGAATCAGTACCGGGGTCAGCAAAGACCGAGAAGACCAGAAAGAAGGCTTGATCCAATTCCATCAACATACACCATATTACTTCCATTCTTGTTGAAAGGAGATCTTGTTCAGCTTTGGGAATGAGGGACCCTCCGGCCGTTCTACCCTTCGGTTATTATGTTAATGCGATATGTGAATTCCATTCTGGCGCCCCAGGCCATAACATTGAGAATTGCAAGACTTTGAAATACATTGTACAAGATCTTATTGATTCAAAGGCAATAAACTTCACCAAAACACCCCGAACATCAAGACTAATCCAATGTCGACTCATCACTCAACAAACATGATTGAGAGCTTTAGAGGGATCCGATTAATTTTGGACATTGAAAAACTGAAAACCCCTCTTTCCGCTATTAAGGAGCAGTTCTTATTGAAGAACGTTTATCCTGGCTATCCAGCCAATTGTCACGTTTGTTTGAGCGGACCTCAAGAATACGCTGATTTGAAGAAAGGCATTCAAAGCCTGATTGATCAAGGCGTATAAGTAGCAGAACAACTTTCAAAGACTGAAGAAGTCGCTACTCTTAACATTCCGTTTGAGACATTGGAGATACTATATAACGATAAATGTGGGTTATGGGTTCCTTATGATAATATGACTCGTACTCCGTTGACCATACCGTGCAATGAGGAAGAATGGGACAACGTGTATAGATAGGCTTTTGACCCTGTGCAGATCCCATATGATGAGACATGTGTGATTCCTTACGGTCGAGATGGAATACCTTTAAGTATACCTTACGATACGGTTGAGATGCCTATGTCTCCACCATCAATGAACCAGCTTGTCATTTCGGCGCCAACTCCATTTCCATACGAGAGCGCGAATGTTGTACCTTGGCTATATGACAAGATTGTTTTTCTCAACGGACAAAAGGTGGAGGAAGAGGATATCTTGGAAGAAAAGAAGACCGCAGAGAACATCGTGGGAACTGGTGGCGTCACCAGAAGTGGTCGGATTTTTGCACCAACCTCACCACCTGTCAACAACAGTGGTAATACAAAGAAAGATACTATTAAACCAAGCACCATTGAACAGGGGCAGTCCTCCAAACAAAGGGAAATTCCTAATGATAAAGCAGAGGAGTTTTTAAGAATCATTCAAAAGAGAGATTACAAAGTGATTGACCAGCTCAATCAGACTCCTTCGAAAATATCCATGTTATCATTATTAATGTGTTCGAAAGCCCATCAGGAGGCGCCGTTAAAATTTTTGAAGGCCGCTCACGTGCCGCAAGAGATATCAGTAGTGCAGTTTGAAGAGGTGGTGGGAATATAGCAACATGTCATATTTTGAGCTTTAATGATAGTGAATTACCTCCCAAAGGTAAGAATCATAACAAGGCCTTGCACATTACCATCGAATGTGTAGATGTTGTATTCTCTAGAGTGCTAGTC
Source organism: Lathyrus sativus (assembly GCA_963859935.3). NCBI lineage: Eukaryota > Viridiplantae > Streptophyta > Magnoliopsida > Fabales > Fabaceae > Lathyrus > Lathyrus sativus. The sequence continues at coordinate 455,903,138 of OZ012739.1, read as the reverse complement.
GACACTGGGTCATCACTGAATTTACTCCCAAAGAGCTCATTGTGCAAGCTGTCAATTGAAGGACTTGTGATGAAGCCAAGAAACCATTGTAAAAGCGTTTGATGGAGCTAGGAGAACTGTGGTGGGCGAGGTTGATCTCCCGATCAAGATTGGACCTCATACTTTTATCATTACATTTTATGTAATGGATATATATCCCGCCTACAGTTGCCTTCTTGGTCGCTCGTGGATTCACTCAGTTGGTGCCGTAACATCAACCATGCATCAGAGGATTAAATTTATGATTAATAATCAAATGGTCATCATTGAAGGCGAAGAAGATGTTCTTGTGAGCCATCTTGCTTCTTTCCGCTACGTGGAGGTAAAAGACGAAGTGCATGAGACTCTATTTCAAGCCTTTGAAGTAACCAGCGTTGAAATGATTCACGAGAAGCCTATATTTTCAATAGTAACTTGGAAACATGCAAGGACATTGATAGAGGAAGGTCACCCGCGAGGATGGGGTAGTGTATTGGAATTTCCTGTTAACAAAAATGGAGCTGGTCTGGGTTACAAACAGAAGAACGCCTCTGATAGGGGCGAAGGACTTGCAACTCCGTTAGTTTTTACTAGCGGAGGCCATATCATCGATGGTCAAGTCACATTTCTGGAGACTGAAGATGAAAGTCATGAAGATTTATGCATGGTGTATCCTAGGGAACCTAACCAGACTTTGAACAATTGGAGGATCATCGAAATTCCCGAAGTTACTCTTGTAGACGAGTAATTCCTTGTTTTTTCATTTTACCTGAAAATCCTATGCTCTGCCCAAGGCATATGGATCATGTTGTAGGTCTTTTTTATTTTCAAAGCACAACTTATCATCAATAAATAAACTTTTGCATCCAATTGCGCTCTCTTTCTTTCATTTTTACTTTTTGCACACAAAAATATTTTTGAAAGACAATGTTTTGTTTTCACTCTTTTTCATTTTTTCCAAAAAAATAAAAGCATGAAATCATTCATCGTGCAGATCTTCCCATGTTCCTGTTGATAACGACTTTGTTATGGTCCAATATGACTTTGATAACCCGATTTACCATGCTGACGAAGACTGCGATCTCCCAGAAGAGCTAGCTAGATTGCTAAAGCAAGAGTTAAAGGTCATTCATCCGTACCAAGAAGAGGTTGAAGTCATCAACATGGGAACCAAAGAGGTCGCCAAGGAGATCAAGATAGGTGTCGCCTTGGGGTCAGAGATCAAGGCGAAGTTGGTCACATTGCTTCGAGAGTATATTGACGTATTTGCTTGGTCCTACAAAAATATGCCTGGTCTGGATGAAGATATTGTGGTGCACAAGCTGCCCCTCAAAGAAAATTGCATGCCGGTGAAACAAAAGTTGAGGAGAATGAAGCCAGAGATGTCCTTCAAGATTAAAGAGGAGGTGTAGAAGAAGCTAGACGCTGGTTTCCTGGCAGTATCCAGTTACCCATAATGAGTGGTGAATATTGTCCCAGTACCGAAGAAGGATGGGAAGGTGCGAATGTGTGTCGATTACAGAGACCTCAACAGAGCAAGCCCGGAAGATGATTTTCCTCTACCGCACATTGATGTGTTAGTAGACAATACAACTCAGCTCTCTGTCTTCTCGTTCATGGATGAGTTTTCAGGCTATAATCAGATTAAGATGGCGCCAGAAGATATGGAAAAGACGACTTTCATCGCCCCATGGGGAACTTTCTGTTACAAGGTCATGTCGTTTGGACTCAAGAACGCAGGCGCAACATATCAACGAGCTATGGTCACTCTCTTTCATGATATGATACATAAAGAGATTGAATTATATGTAGATGATATGATTGTGAAATCCCAGACTGAGGAAGAGCACCTCATTCACTTGGAAAAGCTTTTTGCTAGACTGAGAAAATTTAAGCTGAGATTAAATCCCAACAAATGCACTTTTGGTGTAAGATCTGGTAAACTGCTAGGTTTTATTGTGAGCCAAAATAGGATTGAAGTCGACCCAGATAAAGTCAAAGTTATCCAAGAGATGCCAGCATCTAGGACCGCGAAGTTCTTGTCGAGTCTCTTCTTCCCCCGTTACCTCTCTTTCCCCTGTTTCTAACCCTTCTCTCTATCTTTTGGAACACTATTTATAAGCAATATCTTTAAGCAAATAAACTTCACACGTAGACAAATAAATGGTTCCCATCGAGTACGATAGATGCGAGGGGTGCTAATACCTTCCCTTCGCATAACCGGCTTCCGAACCCATTCTTGGTTGCGAGACCATCTTATCCATATCTTTCTTAGGGCTTTCTCGATATTTCCCTTTCCCCTCATGGGATAAATAAAGTTCGGTGGCGACTCTTCTTTCTTGCATTTTCACCTCTCTGTCGTTGCATTTTTCGAGTAGCGACACCTGCTTACAAGACTTACTGCATATTCTATGTTGGGTCTAGTACAGACCATAACATACATCAAAGAACCTACTATGTTAGCATATGGAATGTTATTCATATAAGTTCTTTCAACATCTGTGTTGGAACACTGATCTATACTCAGCTTGAATTGAGGGTTTGTCGGTCACAACAGGATTTGAATTCGACATACCAAACTTTTTGAGAACCTTCTGTAGGTATGCCTCTTGAGATAAGTATAATTTTGGCTGCTTTCTATCTCTTCGGATGTCAATCCCAAGAATTTTGGATGCAGCTCCCAGATCCTTCATGTCGAACTCTTTATTGAGTTCAACCTTCACCCTCATTACATCTTCGACATTATTGCTTACTATTAGAATATCATCCACATAGAGCAACAAAATAACAAATGAATTACCCAGTCGAAATCTGAAGTAAACACAGTGGTCGAACTGACTTTTGATGAAACTTATGCTTGTCATGAACTTGTCAAATCTCCAATTCCAATGTTGAGGAGATTATTTCAATCCATATAAGGATCAATTCAGCTTGTACACATAATCTTCCTTCCCTTTTTTGACATATCCTTCAGGTTGCCTCATCAAGATTGTTTCATCCAAATCACCATACAAGAATGCAGTCTTCACATCCATTTGTTCTAGTTTAAGTTCGAATTGTGCTACTGTGGCAAGCAACGTTCGAATGGATATTTGCTTCACAACAAGAGAGAACACATCATTGAAGTCGATACTTTCTTTCTGAGTGAACCCCCTAGCAACTAATATTGCCTTGTATCTCTTCGACGTCACTCCTCTGATTCATTCCTTAACCTTGAAAACCCATTTACAGCTGACTAACCTGGCTCCAACAAGTTTCTTGATCAGTTCCCAGGTGTTGTCATCATGAAGAGATTTCATCTCATCATTCATGGCCTTCATCTATTTAGTCTTCTTTCGATTCCTCATAACTTCCTTATAGTCTCTAGGTTCTTCGTCTAGAGCCTCACTTACAGAGATTATGGCATAAGCTATAAGATCTGCATACCTAAGTCTCTGAGGTGGCTTGATGACTCTTCTTGACCTGTCTCTTTCTAGCAGGTAGTCATTATCAGTATCCTCATCTTCGACAACATCTTCTGCGTCTTCTTCAACTTCATCTGGGGTATGCAATTCAACATCAACATGTTCCACCTCAACAGGAATCTCTCCCTATTCCAGCTCTTCGTCAACATTATCAGTTTTCTTAAAATCCATCTATGCTTCATTGAAAACTATATCTCGACTGATGATACACCTCCCATGACCTGGCTCTAGGCACCATAGCCTATAAGCTTTGACTCTTTCAGGGTATCCCATGAACATGCATTTCAGAGCTCTAGGTTCGACCTTGTCTTGTCTAATGTGAGCATAGGCCACACAGCCAAATACTCTCAGTCTTTCGAGAGTAAGTGGATGTCCCAACCAAACTTCTTCAAATGTCTTCATTCCCAAGGCAGTTGAGGGACATCTATTTATCAGGTAAGTTACCGTCGAAACAGCTTTCGCCTAAAACACCTTCTTCAATCCAGTACTAACCAACATGCATCTAAACCTTCTAAAGATTTTTTGATTGAATATTTCAGCTAAGCCATTTTGTTGAGGAGTACCTGCTACAGTCTTATGCCTTTTAATCTCAGACTCAACACAGTAACTGTCGAACGCTTCGTTGCAAAATTCAAGGCCATTGTCGGTTCTCAACCTCTTAAACTTTCTACCAGTTTGAGTTTCGACCAGAATCTTCCAACTTTTGAAATTCTCAAAAGTTTCATCCTCCGTCTTCTGAATGAATACCCATAGCTTTCTGGAATAGTCATCAACAACGGGTAGAAAATACCTTGCACCTGAGTGTGAAGGATTCCTTACAGGCCCCCAAAGATCAGCATGAATGTAATCCAGGGATCCATGTTTACTTTGCTTGCCTTTGTTAAACTTCGCCCTACATGATTTACCAAATACACAAGATTCACAAAACTCTAACTTTTCGACTTTGTCACCTCCTAGCAGGTTCTGCTTCCCCAATTCGACCAGGCCTCTTTCGCTGACATGGCCCATTCTCATGTGCCATAATGCTGTCTTCGACATAGGTTTCATGGATGCAACATTAGTCAAACCACTTACAACCTCATCCTCAAGGGTATACAAGCCTTGTTTCTTCACGCCTCTCAAGACTTCCTTCGACCCCTTCATGACTCTTAGGATACTTTTCTCTCCTTGAAAAATGTATCCCTTTCTGTCGAATTCACCAAGAGAAATCAAATTTCTCTTCAAATTAGGTACATACCTAACTTCAGTCAATAACCTTATTGACTCATCATGGAGCTTGAATCTCACAGATCCAATACCTGCAATTTTGCAAGTTTTGTTGTTTCCCAGCAGCACAGATCCACCATCTTGATCACATAGCTCCTTAAACAATTCTCTGTTTGGAGTCATGTGCTAAGTGCAACCTGAATCTATAATCCACTCTTTTCTCGAGTCGCCACTTGAAACCACAAGAACATCAAATGAATCGAAGTCATCTTGAACAATGGTTGTGTTGCCATTACCTCCATGATCTCTCAGGCGTTCAGGGCACATCTTTCTTGTGTGACCCTCCTTCTTACAGTGATAACATCGAATACCAGATGTTTCGCCACTATAAGATTTCTGTTGACTTTTACCTTTCTTCTTGTCGAACTTACCATCCTTTCGCAAGAATTTTCCCTTAACGGCCAAACCTTCGCCGACCGTCGAAGGTTTATGCTTCTTTCATTCGTTCAAGTCCTTAGAATACAAGAGTGATTGAAATTCTTCAAAGGTCAGTGACTCCCTTCCATACAAGAGAGTTTCTTTGAAGTGAGCATGTGTTTTAGGCAAAGCACACAGCAACAACAATGCTTGATCTTCATCATCGATCTTCACATTAATATTTTCAAGATAAAAAATCAGCTTGTTGAACATATCCAACTACTCAGCCAACACTTTGTCTTCATCCATCTTGAATGAATACAAAGTTTGCTTCAGGTGGAGTCGATTCACCAGAGATTTGGTCATGTACAAACTTTCAAGTTTCTCCCATAATTCCAATGTTATAGTCTCCTTTGATACTTGTTGAAAAACCTTATCACCAAGGCTCAACAATATTACGTTGTGGGCTTTCTCAATCATGCCCGTCTTTCTTTTTACCGTTAACACAACGTCCATGGTTGTCTCTCCCTTCAACGCTTCCAAACAACCCTGTTGAACCAGGAGGGCTTTCATCTTCAAGCGCCACAAATCAAAGTCGTTCACTTTGGTGAACTTTTCAATCTCATACTTTATTGAAGGCATCTTTTCCATGCTCACCGCACCAATTTGTTGTGAATCAAATGTCTTAAAACAAAGTATAAACAGTTTCTTCATGATCAAGAAACACACAAGGTTAGGGTTAACAAAGATGACAAGGTAAAACAACAAGGAACAACAAGGATTGGTTATAAAATGCTATTTTTTCCTTACTCTTAGAACAAGATTACAAGTATACAAGAGTAACAAAATAACCTCTCTCTCTCTCTCTCTCTCTCTCTCTCTCTCTCTTGAATTTAGGATTTTATCTTCCTATTTTTCCTTATAAGAAAAAATAGCACACTAACCTAATGGGCTTTTTAACAATTACCCATTACAAGCTAACTTATGGTACAAGCTAACTTAAACAATTGGGCTTACAAGCAAGGCTCAACTCAACATGCTAATAACCCTAGAAATATTGACTAATGCATGTTAGAACAAACTTCGACTACGACACGCATTACTCTGACAGCAGCATGCAAACATACTTCGACATCATGCTTAATTCCTGTCAAACCAGAAGCTACCCTTCGACCATACTAGAGTTCGATCCAACATATCACATTTTTAATTCATGTTATTTATGTTATTTCCATCGTGTATCTCTCTTCATCTTCATCTTCTTTCTTTATTTCCGCTGTCAATTCTATTTATAATTATCAAAAATAACAATTATTTTAAATAACAAAGATTTTATAAATTAGTTTTGACTTTTAAACAGCACAATCCAACCCCTTTCCTCTTGTGTTTGGAGTCACTTGGTCAACAAGTGGCATCAGAGTTTAACTCCTATTATAAGAATAATCGTCTCATAGGATAGCAAGATAACTCCAAACACTTATTCTTTGAACAAAAGACTTTTCATGAATACACCTCCACTATTTGATGGTGAAAGGTTTAACATATGGAAAGAGGGAATACAAATATATTTTTTTTATTCTATTAATTGTGATATATTGAATTTTATTTTAGAAGGTGATTTTGTTCCTACTCATTTTGTTAATAAAGAAGTACTAGCCAAACCAAATTATTTGTGGACCACAGAAGAAAATAAAAAAGTGCAAAAATGGTTTCAAGCTAAGTAGTTGATGACCAGTGCGTAAATACAATAGAATTTTGTTATGTTTTTATCTGTAGCACGACTAAAGAAGTGTGTGACACCCTTAAGAAATCTATGAAATTGAAACGAAAATGGAAAAGGTAAATACATGTATCCAAGAAAATGATACATCAAGTACAAGTGAAAGATAGTTCTCAAATATTGGAATTAATATCATAACTTTTTTTCCTAACAAATTTCTAAGATTTAAGAATTGGTATCAGAAACCTGATTCAGTAGTTTACTGTGAAGATAATATTTTTGATGAATTTCAGGAAAGATCAAATAAAAATAAAATCATCATAAAGCTTAAAGAGTTAGTTCAACTGCTTAAGGATGAAGAAAAGAACTCAGGTACATCCAAAAAATCTTCATCGTCATTTGAAGAATTACCTTCACTAGAAAAGCTACAAGAAGAAGATTTTGAGAAAACATCACCACGAGTATCATATAAAAAAATGGTCATTGTATATGAAGGATCTCTCGGAGAGTCTTCATCGAAAAAATTCTATAAAGAATTATTATATCAATAGTTCATTCCAACTTACAAAATTTTTGTAACATCACATGAAGAACTTATAATAACATGTAAAGAATTAGTTTGAGAAACATCTTTATCTTCCAAAGCTTCATCCAAAAATTAATTGAAAAACTCAAGTAAAGCTCTTCTAAAAGATCAACTAAAGATTAAGATGAAGAGGTTAACATTTTAAAGATTTAAAGCTACTTATCAAGATGATAACGAGGAAACTCCTCTATCCCATAAACAAATGTTTGCCTTAAGTATTAAGCCTAACAAGAAAAATGAGGAGTTGGAAAGAAACACCTTATCTTTAAAAGACCATATTGAATATCTTGAAAGTAATAATGACAAACTTGATATTGAATTGGATGATCTTAGAATATAATTTTAAAATTCAAGTAAATGTGAAACTTGGGATTAATTGAAAAATAAAAATGAAAACTTGCATAAAACCTTAAGTAATTTTGCTAAAGGTAAAGATAATCTAGACTTAATTTTATCTAACCAATGGGATTCTTATAATAAAAATGGGTTAAGTTTAAACTCAATAAATCTTTCATAAGTATTAGTCATGCTAAGAAGAAGATATATTGTCATGTGTATAAATGCAATTTCTTTCATAAGCATGGTCATCTTGAACCTTTTTATTTTGCCAAAATGCATGATTTAAGATGATCTAAAGGGTATGACTCAATACATCTTAAGTCCATTAACCCTAAAGGATCCAAAAAGATTTAGATTGCAAAGAAAAAACAAAATTTATTTTGCAGGAATTCTTTGCGGCTTCAAAGACCAAAATATAAATCAATAAAATTGTGCAAAGCATGAGTATGAAGACTCCTCTAAGAAATTTGACTTGATGCTTGAGGAATTCTTAAGAAGAAGTTTATCAAAAAGTTTTTTTGGGCAAAAAGATATCTCTTCAAAGAAGAAATGGTTTTCAAGATCATCTCTCGCATCAAACGATTCAGAGATATAAAAAAAATAAAAATATTAATGCTTGACTCCATATTTTTAAAAAGGTGGAGAAGTCTCTTCTCAAAAATATCTTGTGGTTTAAAGGCAAATCACCTAGTTGAAGAATAAACCTAAAAACTATAGTTATTCCTCTAACAATGACTTATTTAATTGCTTAGTGCATTTGATTATTCTTCACTAATTAAACTGTTGAGAAATGAAGTATTTTAACAAAGGGTATAAAACCAAATAAGGAGGAGTAGCAAAAAGAAAATTTGAACCCATAGTCCTTCAAAGTTCAAAATGGATAAAAGTGGTTGAAAATGACCTCTTAATCGATTAACCCTAGCATAGTAATTGATTAAGACTATGTCTTTTTCAAATTTGACGCCTCAAAGTGATATTCAATTGCTTGAAAAATCAAATCCTTAAATGATTTCTACAATAAATTATCTTTTAATAATATCAATGAAGAAAACAATCTTCATTAAGATTCTAATAGATTAAGAAAATATTTAATCAATAAATAAATATATTTTTAGCAATTTTCTCCAATCAAATATTTGGTTCTCATAAATTCATAATACTATTGGCTGGAAGATTTCGACTGGGAAAAGTTGACATAGAAGCTGACTTGTGGGTCGACGGACTAGGAAAGGTGGTGAAGGAAACGAGGTAAGTCGACGCCAGCAGAAGAAGGTTGTAAGTCGACTCAAGGTTATTCCATCGAAAGTGTCTACTAATGACCAAGGAAACCGACACGAAGTATGAGAACTTTTGAGCGGGAAGAAAATTTGAAAAGCTAAGAATGTGGAGAAGTTACAAAAGTGGTGGAGGGACACATGGCGCCACCAAGACCAACATAGAAGTTATTTTCTTTTCCTATTTAAGGCAATGCCCATATTCATTTTAGGGGCGCATTTTGTAACATTGTAAGGTAAAAACACTCTGAGTACCAAGCGTTAAGAGAAAAGAGTTCATTCCTGCAAAATGTATGATCGCGTCCAAATTTCCTTTTAAAAGCAATTTACATTACCAAACTTTAAGATATCTTGATTTTTTACTCGATTATTTTATTTGTCTTTCATTTGGTATATACATTTTTATTCGAATTTGTTTCCAATTTATTCTAAACAAAACCATTTTACCATCGTTGCATAGACTCGACCAGATAGTTATGAGACTTGTTTGGTCAGTTCCGCAAGTAAACCTGCGTTAGGAGATCAGAGGTTGTTCCCGCGAAAACTGTGTGCGAACAAATTTGCACACCTGGTGGGACCCGTTGGTTTGGGTGTATGCATTTACATAGTGGTAAGATGGGGATACCACGTCCAAACGAAGAACCGTCTTCAGAGAGAAATACGGTTGTGACGCAAACAACCAACGTTGGCGCTGACACTGTGTTTGTGGTTTCGACTGCACATAGTGGGCCTATCATGACACCGCGTCGACCTGAACCTAGGCCTATATTTACAGGAACTAGGGGGCAGTATGTGCCTAGTTTCAATATGCCCACGCCCCAAGCCTTTGGGATGCCAACAGAGTTCATGTCAAACCTGCATCATAGTGGCCCACTCTTTGGAGAAAGTTCCTCGTCAGCTTTCTCACCATATCAGGGATTAGGACCTTTGGAGAACTAAGTTACTAGACCCCCAGGGTTTAGTTTTCCGTCACATTCGATTCCAACTTTCACCTCAAGTTCTGTCGCCATTATGAAATAGCAGATGAATGAAAGTAATCACGAAATGGTTCACATGTTGACCCAGCAAATGGGCACCATATTAAGATAATTAATACAAGATTCGACCCAAAATTACCAACAATTAGCGACTAAGATGACACGAATAGGTGATTTTTTAGACGCTCCTAGGGCCCCAGGTCAACAGACGTCGCCGCCTCGACCGAAGACGCCAATTCGACAAGAAAAAGTCTTCGATAAAACAATTGACCAGCAACCCCATGAGGTTGAACACACACCTAGGGTGGCCCAAATGCCTCCCATTATTTTAGTTCATAGGAACCAAGACCCAGACTATATGGTCAGACAGGTTCGACACGAAGCCATGGTTGACAAACCAAACTTAGAAATTATGGTGGAACAGATTATGGTTCGCAATAGAGTGAATCCAGGACTTTGACGACCAACATATACATCCCTACTACCAAACTTTGTTTTGTAAGCAAAACTGCCTAGGGGCTGGAAGGTTCCAAATTTCACCAAATTCACCGGAGAGACCGAAGAGTCCATCATTGAACATGTTGTCAGATATCAAACTGAAGCTGGTAACATAGCGAACAACGAGGACTTGAAAATGAAATATTTCCCAAGTTCCCTAAAAAGAATACGTTTACTTGGTTTACCACATTACCCCCATAGTCTGTCCATATCTGTGCACAATTAGAAAGGTTATTTCATGAACAATTTTACATGGGACAATCAAAAATTAGTCTGAAGAGCTAGCCAGTGTCAAACGAAAGGCCACTGAGTCGGTGGACCAATATCTTAACAGGTTTAGACTTTTGAAAGTGCGATGCTTCACGAATTCCCTGAACATGAGGTAGTCGAGATGGCGGCTGACGACCTAGATTATTCAATCAGGAAAAGTTAGACACATAATATCTCAGTGACATGGCACAGCTAGCTGATAGGGTCCGACAAGTCGAACGCTTAAAAAATGAAAAAACCTAGGCTAATAGATATCACAAGAAAGAGAAAGTTTCATATGTGGCTACTGACGAATACTCTTCTAACGATGAGGAGCTCGTTGACGAAAGTGAGGTTAACGTGGCTGAACTGAAGCTAGGGCCTCCGTACACGTGTAAATTATTAAAACCATCAAATGGAAAAAATCCCGTCGAAACTGAAAAAACAGATAAATACATCATGAAAACATATACTTTTGATGTATCTACGTGCGACAAAATATTTGATTTATTAGTTAAAGACGGTTAGATTATTGTCCCTCCTGGGGCAAAAGATCCCCCTTTAGAACAAAAGAAGAAAAGGGGATTTTGTAAACTTCATAATTTCCTTGGTCATAAGACATCTCAATGTGTTCTTTTCAGGGATTTGGTGTAGAAAGCTTTGAAGGAATGTCGACTTCAATTTGGCGAAAGGACAAAGATGCAGGTTGACACAGACCCTCTGAAGGTCGAAGAAGCCTTATATTATGAGCTGTATGACTGCATGATGGTTGAGGCTACTGAGGGTCTCAAAAAACACTTAACAACCAAAGCTTTTGAATGCATGATGGTCGAGACTACTGATGGTCCCGATAAGAAGTCTGAGTAGAAACTCAAGACGGTTTACCCTCAAGCTGGCGAAAGTTTGACGGATTTCCAAGAAAAATACAGGGTGAGCGGGTCAAAGACTGTGTTATGCCCAAGATGTAACTTCGTCTTTGATGAAAAAGATGCTGAAAAGTATGAAATGGGTAGGAAAGTAGCACTGCCAGATAGTAAGCCACTAGTCTCAAGGTTTGTGTTCGACCAGAACGGTGCTCCTCATCGAAACGAAGAGTACAGGAAGCTGTTCCAGCAGGCGCAACCCAAGACTTTTGTGTCGCCATCATACACTCCACAGGATAAGTAGGTGGCACCCGTGAGCCAGAAGGTGAGCAAGAGGCCGAAATAGAAGGTGTTGGATCTAGAAAAGGAGGCAAAGGTCTCCAATAAGAGGACTGAACCCATAGGCTATGTGGTTTCCCAAATTATAAAGGGAAGAATCCTATGATAAGGACCTAGTGGAGGCGGTATCAACAAAATAAAAAGGCTACCAAAGAGGCTTCGACTTCACAACTGAAGCCTGTCAAAACCTCTGGACTGAAAAGGTAATATCCAAAGGCAAGGTAGGTTGAGAAGGAGAAAATTGTGACGAATTAGACTACAGAAGTGACCGTGGAAGCTTCAGGAGAGAAGGGGGTGGTGTCAACCCAGATTTTGAAGTACACATCTGGGGTTGAGAATAAGAAAGAACCAGAGTACACTCCTCAATCAGATGAGGAAGAACTAGAGTACATTCCTCAGTCAGATGAGGAATATACCCCATCACCAGAAGGATATTTTGACGAAGACATGTAAGGCGACACCAATGATGACACATACGATGAGGATTTCGTTGTAAACTGCGGCATCGTGTTAATATTGTCGGCAGAATATGATAGGGTGTTGGAAGTCTCTGAAGCAGAAGAAGATTTCGTGCCAGACGAGACTACGGAAGACAAGCCACTATGTTACTATGTGATGAATAGTGGCATGGTGGAAGAATGGACGACCATGTTTGAAAGACCTAGTCCTGGAATGGTGTACCATTTAAAGTCATTGTTCATAAAAGCAAAGGTTAATGGATTGGCAGTCAACAAAGTGTTCGTAGACAGAGGGACAGCTGTCAATCTAATGCCTCATAAGTTGTTCAAGATGATTGGGAAGACTGAAGCTGATCTCCGACAACATAACATGGTTTTATCTAATTATGAATGAAAAACCAGCAACTTCTTGGGGTTGTCCAAGTTGATTTAGCTGTAGGTACAACTACCCGATCAACACTCTTCATGGTCATAAACTCAAAGGATAATTTCAACCTATTGTTGGGTCGAGAGTGGATCCATGGAATAGGGGCAATACCGTCAACTCTACATCAGAAATTAAGCATTTGGAGGAAAGATGGCATCATCGAAAATATCAAAGCCGATCAGAGCTATTATAAGATTGATAAAGCAAAAGGTACAAAGAAATCTTTCGACCAGCACCTAGAAAATATGGCACCTTGTGACGATGGATCAGGGTCTTATACTTCTGTCGACACGGGCTGCAACCTAAATTTAGACCCTGATTATGGATTCATTTGGGAGGTTGCTGACGAAACAATGAAGCTCGCATAAGGACTTCCACCCATAGGGTGGCCAACAATTAATGAAAATGACTACTGAGTCAGAGAGCTTAACTTAAATTTCGGGCTATTTAGCTGAAAATAAGCGAAAGTCAGTACTAGAAGAAAAAAATGACAAAATGTAGCTGGTGAGACCGACATTAATGCATATTTAATTAGTCGACAAGGCCATACAACAGTTTCGGAAAGCCAGAGGCTTGATTACATCTATGACAATTAGCCTTTGGGGTTTGAGAAAGACCCAACCATTGAGCTATAGAAAATGCATGCGCAAGACCCACTCGAAGAGATTAACTTAGAAGATGGGGTAATAAAAAGACCTACCTATGTGAGTACCAAGATTGGGTCGAAGATGAAGGCCAAGTTGATCAAGGTATTGAAAGAATACAAAGATTTCTTTGCCTGGGATTATGGCGAAATGCCTGGTTTGAGTCGGAGTGTAGTGGAACAGTAACTACCAATCCAGCCAGTAAAACAACAGCCACAATAATTCTCTCCAGAAATCACTCTTGTTAGACGACGATAATGATCTAGAGGGGGGTTGAATAAATCACTTATTTAAAACAGAGTCAGCACTTAATATAATTTAATTTTTAAAATTTTTAAGCGGAAGCAGCCGAGGAACTATACTCGTCTAAATGAACTGTTACCGAAAAGATCGGATATATGTTACGCTTACAAGGAATACCGATAAAGACAAGAATTAAAATTAATAATTTGAACAAAATCAATAGGATTTTGTTCACTCAAAGTTGGACAATTTCCAATGCTTGTGAAATATAAACCAAATTGAAAAACAACTCAAATGTTTGTATTCACGTAATTAGTGAAGGAACCACATTTGAACAACCCTCTGGTCTTCAAATCTTGCCCGACTGATTTCAAATACCAACAGTTTCAACACAAACCTTCCTTCCATAATCCTCTGGTTAACGCTACTAAATTGACAGAATCTCTCGTTCTTCAATAACCTTCGCTCGGCTGAATCTGTGAAGGAACGATTTGTGCAAAACCCCCCAAAATCCAAGATTCTTGGAGGACAAAACTCTAAAGGTTTTATTCAATAAAAACCCACTGATTTCTCAACCCAAACTCGATACACTGATCCTAAGTTTGGACGTTATCACCTCGATGATGCAGAATGCACAACAAAAATGATTATGTGTAGTTGTTGAGAAAATGCAAGAAAGAGGATGAAGATGATGAGAACCATATCAGTGTATACTTTCACTTTTCTTGTTGTTCTATGTAGAATGAGCTATCTCATTATATATGCAAAGTTGTAACAAAATAACAGACATAACAGTTACTTTGAATGGTAATTATAACAGAAATTTTATGAGAAACGAGCGAGCGATTGACCTAAAACAAGGGGCGTCGACCTGAGCTCTCTCGAATTCAGGATTATGCAGAAAAACACTCTTTGCATTGACCAGAACAGATTAATGCGTCGATGAAAAGTACCTCAATTTTGACAAATATAAATACATACAGTAAATGAGTTGACCAGAGGGTCGACGCGAGCTCTCCTGAGAGAAAAACATGAAATTTGACTTCTGTATGAGTCGACCTAAGCATGCTTTGAGTCGACTCAAAGACTCAGAACTTGCAAAAATGCATATTTTAATATGTTTAGCTACATCAAAGTATCCTAATGCATCTCTAACTCGACCAACATGATCAAAATTATATAGAACACATATATTGTTTTTCCTATATGAACCAAGAAACATTTTGACAAATGTTTGCCACTAAAAAAAAGACGTATGCATATGCGACTCGATGATACCGTCCAAAGTACACTTTTCTAACTATATATGTTTTGACATTATTAAAACAAGTATAACCAAGTATGAGGCACTTTTTCCTCATATACTCTCCCTTTTTTATGATGGCAAAATAGAAGAAATATAGTTGAGCATAATGTGTAGTATTATCATCCCCCTTACTCTATGCATTTATCTAGAAATGATCTGCATGTTTGATCAATCTTGTAAAGTGATTTGTTATTTCTGCTTGGTTTCTTCTCCCCCTTTGATAACATCAAAAAGAAAGAAGATATAGGTCAATGAACGACATACTATAATGAGATAAGCATATTCACCTAATTTGCAACAGGATATCATTAACAAACATTCACATATAATAAAGTTAATAAAATCATATAGAAGGATAAATAAATAACGCTGCAAATGACCAAAAGAAATATGTGCTATTACAAATATTAAAGATTAACAAAGCTTCATATCTTAATAGTTAAAACAAACACAAGAAGAGATTAACACTAGAATGCACTGAACACTATATAAAATAACATGCACAATGATATCGAAGGACTCCTCAAGGCCTCCTCCCCCTAAAGTGATGGCCCCTTCCGCGAAATGGATAGTCATGAGGTGTAGGAAGTTGTTGCTCATCTATCTGTTTTGTAAACTATAGGACAACTCGATTAAGAGTGTTGAAACCGGTAGTAAGAGCACGGTGTTGACCTGCAGCAAATTCAACTATGCCATCAAACCAACCCATCACTCCTGTTGCGAATGAGTTAAAGTTATTTGTGTGAGCTTGAAGTTGGTTCTGCAAATTTTTGAACCGCTCATCCTGGGCAGTGATAAAGTTTTTTTGTTTGAGCTGCATGCTCCTTATCATTTCGAGGAGTTCTTCATTATTCTGTTGGGGACGCTGAGGTGATGGAGGCATGTAATTCCAATCCGGGGTCTCTTGATAATCCCAATTTGTTACTTGAGGCATGTGATTTTCACCTAGTGTAGTCCATCCCATGTGTTGCTAGGCACCCCATCCTTGATTTCCATCAGATTCCAAATGGGGTGATTGATCTAGCCAACCACTGTTATCTTGTTCATCAGTATCCATATGATTTCCACCCTCTTCTGATTCTTCTTCTTCTTCTTCATCATCACTCTCGTCAAATTCCTGCAGACGAGAGCTTGTTGCCTTAACAATAAATCTGTAGCAAGAGTCGTGAGGATCCCAAATATAACCCATCATAGTTAGAGTCTTTTGATAAAACTCTTCTTCAGTTGTCAAGGTTGTGTAAGGGATACCGGGTACTTCCATATTAGCATTATTGAGGACAGATTGGATGAAGGAGCCATATGACAGTGCGGTTCCTCTATTAGAGTCTTTCAAAGAGTAAATTCTACTCGCAATATAGTGAGGCTAGTTAATCTTGATCTTCTTTTTCAGAATGTAAACCAAGTGAACCTCAGCTTGGTCAACCCGAAAATAACCACCTTTCTTGGGTCGAAGAATGTGCGAGACAATCCACTGTAAAATTCTGTCAACCGGCTTCAACCTACCAGTTGTGACTGATTTCAGAAAAAGGTCGCTAGCGACAATGTCGTCAGCATATGGTTTCTTCAGCATAAAGTTCATGGCTTCCTTGAACTCATACTCGTTCATGGTTCGAGTATCTGTGACCTTAATCAGCGGCTCAGCAGTCAGAGGAGACATATTGAAAAGATTTTTCTAGACAGAGTCATTGACATATACCTTATTATTTCCAATCTTAGTACTGAACTCAAAACCTTCGAATTTTCCTTGAAGACCAATGTAGAAAATTCTGATCAAGTCCTCATTATATTTATTATCGCATTCCAAAACTTTGTTGAAATTCTGAGCATCCAGAAATTCAAGTACTTCTTGGATGTGCGTTTTTTCAGCAGCTTTTCGATAATAAACATATTATTTGACAATTGATCTTTTACTCAGATTTTTCTCATAAAGTTCACTGTATTCATGAGGTAAAAGAGATAGAGCGATTACCGATAGAGTAGCTCTTGAAGTACCAGCTTGAGCGGATGGAGCTCTGGTTGTTCTTTTCCATGTTACTCTTCGTGTAGCCATAAGAGCAATTCTTTGAAGAGGATGAATAGTAAAACAAAGTTTTTAGTATTTGAGGAGAAACTCACTATACTCCTTGACTATATAGTGAAATTAGGTTTTGAAAGGGTTTTTGGGAAGAGGAGATGTAGAGAGTAGCCTTGAGTAGGTGCAAAGTACCAATGTAAATGCTAATGATGATGTTTGAATACATAAAAAGAGTGAATGCATTAAATGGGTCAAATAGTTTGAACGTTTCATCAAAATAGAGGTTTTTTCAGCAAAATCGCGTGACACATCGACCCATACAGGTTTTGCATCGATGCATACTGTGAAAATATAGATAATAAGAAATGTTCAAAGTTTGAGTCGACCTAAGGGTCGACCTGAGTGGACCCGCTTCTAAATTATGAAAAATTGTCATTTTATGAGTCGACCGAAGTTTTGTGTAGGTCGACTCATCCAGTAAAAAACAACACAAATCATCAATTTGAGTCATACAAGCATCACAAAGACATAAATTGATAGATAACACATATGTCAAAATTCAAAAGGATAAAACATGCTTAATCATGCAATAAACATCTATAATAACACATAACTTGATACATCAACTTACACATATAAGGTGAATAAGAGAGTTTGATAATAAGGAAAGATATTACCTCAACCACGATCGATGATAGATGCCCTCACATATGGCTTAGTTACTTCTTCATTTTGTTAGATAAAGATATAGACAAAGCACATATATAGAAAGCATGCAATAATAAACTCCTAAACACGATTCGAGATGTCGAGAACGCCTAGTTCCCTACGGATGTGAAAGAAAGGCTCTGTAGCGAGTGGTTTTGTAAAAATATCTGCAAGTTGATTTTTGGTATCAACGTGCTCAAAGATCACATCACCCTTCTCAACATGATCCCTAAGTAAATGATGATGTATTTCGATATGCTTGGTGCAAGAATGTAATACGGGTTCTTGGTTAGATTAATGGTACTTGTGTTATCACAAAAAATAGGAACGCGCTCAGGCTTTAGATTGAAGTCGAGCAATTGTTGCTTAAGCCATAAGACTTGAGTGCAACAACTACCGGCCGCAACGTATTCTGATTTTGTTGTTGACGAAGCAACATAAAATTGCTCTTTGCTATACCAACTCACTAAAGAATATGAAAAGAGATGACACGTGCCACTTGTGCTTTTCCTATCCGATTTGCAACAGGTAAAGTCGGAATCAGAAAAGCCAACCAAGAAACAATCATTACCCTGGAATACCAGAGCCCATACTTTGGAGTATCAGAGAAGTATCTAAGTATACGCTTTACGGCTTTCAAATGAGATTCCTTGGGACATGATTGATACCTTGCACACATTCAAACACTAAACATTATGTCGGGTCGAGATGCGATAAGATAGAGGAGTGAGCCAACCATACCTCTATACTTCTTCACCTCCACATCCTTACCATTCTCATCTCGATTGAGATTTGCACATGTCACCATCGGAGTGTCAATCGCCTTGGATTTTGCCATGTCAAAGCGCTTGAAAAGCTCAAGACAATATTTTGCCGGGCTCACAAATGTACCCTCTTTGAGTTGCTTGATTCGCAACCCAAGGAAATAGTTGATCTCCCCTATCACGCTCATCTCGAACTTTCCCTGCATTAATCTAGAAAACTCCTTGACCATATTCATGTTAGTTGATCCAAAAATGATATCATCAACATAAATTTGCACCAAGATTAAGTGTTTTCCTTGACGTTTAATGAAGAGAGTTGTGTCAACCTTTCCTCTTGAATACCCTTGATCAAGTAGAAATTTGCTAAGAAGGTCATACCAAGCCCTAGGGGCTTGTTTGAGTCCGTGCAAAGCTCGTTTTAACTTGTAGACATGATCAGGATACTCATGGGATTCAAACCCAGGAGGTTGGACTACATAAACCTCTTCATTAATATATCCATTGAGGAAAGCACTTTTTACATCCATTTGAAATAATTTGAAATCTTTTGCACATGCGTAAGCAAGCAAAAGGCGTATAGCCTCGAGTCGGGCAACCGACACATAAGTTTCCTTATAGTCGATTCCTTCCTCTTAGTTATACCTTTGCGCGACTAACTGCACCTTGTTACGTGTTATAACTCCATTTTTGTCCAATTTATTTCTAAACACCCATCGTGTGCCAATTACTCGATGGCCTCGCGGAGGAGGGATAAGGTCTCAAACCTCATTTCTTTTAAACTGATTCAGTTCCTATTGCATTGATAAAAACCAATGTTAATCGAGTAATGCCTCTTTAGGATTTTTAGGCTCAACTTGAGAGACAAAAGCAAAGTGATAACAGAAGTTACTTAGCTTAGATTTTATGGTCACTCCCTTTGAGATGTCACCAAGAATGTTGTCGATAGGATGGTCTTTAGAAGACTTCCAAGCTAGAGGAAGGCCATCGATGTTAGTCGGTGAACCTCCTCAATCTCCTCATGATGGTGATCTTTTTCCTCCTCAGCTTTCACTTATTCAAGTTGATCAATTCCTTTCTTAGTTTCTTTGAGTATGTCTTTAGAAGATACACATGCACCATGAAATGAAATACCTTTTCTGACACTTTTCGGATAAGTTTCATCAAAAGTGACATGAACAGATTCTTCAATAATAAGTAACCTTTTATTATATATCCTATATGCTTTACTTGACTGAGAGTATTCCAGAAAGATACCTTCATCTGCCTTGGAGTGAAATTTACCAAGACTCTCCTTACCATTGTTTAACACGAAACACTTACAACCAAAAATATGAAGATGAGACACATTTGGCTTCCTCCCTTTCAGAAGTTCATACGAAGTTTTGTTAAGAATAGGACGGATGAACACCTTATTCAAAACATAACAAGTCGTACTAATGGCATCGGCCTAAAAATATTTAGGAAGTCCACTTTCATTGATCATAGTTCTTCCTAGCTCTTCCAAAATTCGATTTTTACGTTCCACGACCCCGTTTTGTTGAGGGGTACGCGAAGCAGAAAAATTATGATCAATTCCATGTCTACCACAATATTCTTCAAAAAGATGATTTTCAAACTCACCTACATGATCACTCCTAATTAATATAATGTTTGTGTTCAACTTATTTTGAGAAAGTTTAGCAAATTTTTCAAAGAAGGAGAAAGTATCGCTCTTGCTAGTCAAGAAGATAATCCAACAAAACCTAGAAAAATCATCGACTATAACAAAACCATAGTAGTTACCACCTAGACTCTTAATTCTAGATGGTCCAAAGAGGTCCATATAAATAAGTTCAAGAGGTCTCGTAGTTGACGCAATGTTTTTAGATTTAAATGAGATCCTTGCTTGCTTCCCCATTTGGTATGCATCACATAAGTGATCATTTAAAAACTTGATTTTGGATAAGCTAATAACTAGGTCTTTAGAAACTATCTTATTTAGAAAGTTAAAATTGACATGCGTGAAACATCTATGCCACAACCATGAATTTTCACTCATAGTGACGAGACATTTGTCGCTACTCAATGATATTTCACTCAAATCCAGCATATACACATTATTTACCCTCATGCCATAAACACATCCCCATTTTTATCATTATTTTCAATCATGCAACAATCCTTTGAAAATGATACTTTGTATCCCTTGTCACACAATTGGCTAATGCTTATGAGTTTGTGTTTAAGGCCCTCAACTAGCAATACATCAGAGATAGTAGTAGACGAGAGATTACCTACACTACCTTGATCAAGTATTGCTCCCTTGTTATTGTCTCCATAGGTTACAATTCCCTTATTGTTTGCCACAAATTCAATGAATAGAGATATGTCTCCTGTCATATGTCTTGAGCATCCACTATCAAGAACCCATCTTCTCTCTGTAGGCTCAAGACTTTGTACCTATAAAAACAATCAATGAAAATAGGTACCCAATTGTTTATTGGGTCCTTGGTTATGAGTGGAATCTTGGTTGCATTTAGGCAACCATTGATAAAATCCTTTAGGAACTAAAAGTATCTTAATCCTAAAGCAACATTTAGCAATGGTATGACCCCTTTTGCAACAATACAAGCAAGTAAGGTTAACCTTTGTATCACTTTTGTTACCTTGGTTTTTTTTATCACATATGTATATTTTTGATAAGGATTAATCATGATTTTTTTAAAGTGTGATCTATCAATAGGAAAAATGATCTTTGTTTCTAGAGCCTTGTCAAGTTTGGCTTTAAGAGTTCTAACCTATTTTTCCAAATATGACAAGTATCACACCCAAAATTTAACCATCTACTTCTTTATTCCTCAACATCTACCTTTGTTACTTCCGCCATGGATGCCTTGAGAGCCTCCAATTCCCTTTTGGAATCGAAGATCTTTTTCTCCATGTGAGTAAAATTTTGTTTGTTTGAGGCCAACCGTTTAAAGGCTTCCTTGGCTTCATGGTGTAAGGTGTTAAAGGCATGTTGTAATTCAGAATGAGACAATTTAGTAGAGTTTTTGTATTTAACATGCCGTACCTTTTTATTTTTCTTATTTTGATGAGCAGAGAGACAAAGGTTGATGGACTCTTCTTCGTCACTTGAACTATCATATGAGGATGACTCACTATCTCTTTCCCAAGCGATGTAAGTTCTTCTACGCTTACCTTGTTTCTTTTGTGAGTGATTACTTTCCTTTCCTTTGTCCTTCTTCATCAATGGACAATCCAGCTTATAGTGCTCAACTTTTCCATAATTAAAGCATGAACCTCTTGCTTTACTCCCCTTATTGTTTTCATTCTTGGAAGACCTTGATTGTCTTTTAAAATTGACAAGATTCTTTTCGGAATGTTGGATACCATTCTTATTTACATAGCGATTGTATCACTTCACAAACAACCTCATATCCTCATTCGTTTCTGCATCATCATCATCAATCGAGTCGTACTCACTTAGCTCTTTTGCGGATGACTTTGAACAAGAAGCTTTTAGAGATATAGACTTCTTTTTCGTAGTTTTGGTTTTTTCCTTCTTTTCCTTTTTCTCAAATTGCTCGAGACTAAGAAGCACTTGCTCATGTTCTTGGATCTTTCCAGAAAGAGTTGTAAGATCCAAAGTTATAAGATCATTTACTTCCTTTATGGTCGTGACCTTTGGTTGCCACTCCCTAGTAAGACATCTTAAAACTTTGTTAGTAGCAACATCATTGGAAATTGGTCTACTAAGTGAATTTAGTCTATTGATTAAGTGAGAAAATCTCTTTTACATGTCGGTAGTGGTTTCCCCTTGCTCTATGTGAAAGAGATCAAACTCTTGAGTCAAAGTGTTGATTCTAGCTAGTTTGACATCATTAGTTCCCTCATGTGAAACTTGCAATGAGTCCCACATAGCTTTAGCAGTCATACAATATGAAACTCTATAATATTCATCAAATCCCAAGGAGAAGATCAGAATATTTCTAGCCTTCCAATCATAATTGTACTTTTTCTCATCTTCATCATTCCATTGTACTTCAGGCTTAGGCACAACAACGTTATTTTCATCGGTCATGGTGATTTCCCTATGATCGTTCAATATAACGTTCCATACCTTTTTGTCAATGCAACTTATATGCATGCACATACAATCTTTCCAGTAACTATAGTTCTCACCGTTGAAAACAGGTGCTTCATTGTAAGCCCCTTTTGGTTCGTTTTCCATATTCTAAGAAGTTATATGCGAAGCACAAAATGAACCGATACTCTTGATACCACTTGTTAGACGACAATAATAATCTAGAAGTGGGAGTTGAATAGATCACTTATTTAAGACAGAGTCGGCACTTAATATAATTTGATTTTAAAAGTTTTAAGAGGAAACGACCGAGGAACTATACTTATCTAAATGAACTGTTACCGAAAAGATCGGATATACGCTATGGCTATATGGAATACCGATAAAGACGAGAATTAGAATCAATACTTTGAACACAAATCAATAGGATTTTTTTCACTCAAAGTTGTACAATTTCCAATGCTTATGAAATATAAACCAAATTGAAAAACAACTCAAATCTTTGTATTCACGCAATTAGTCGAACACTTGGTGTGCGAAGCACCTCAAGTAAAATTCAATAAGTGAATGAAGTGCTATGCTTTTCCGATTACAATCAAACGGATTGTAATGAGGTTTCTAAAAACGTTTCATCACTAACACACCATAATTTTAGTCAACTAATATGTTTTCACACAAATTCAAAATTCAGTAATGAAAATAGTAAAAAGAGAGAACACCAATTTGTTGTGGCAATTCCCCTGTCGTCCTCGCTTGGGGTACGTCTACCCTCTATTCTAAAAATAGAATTGAGACCTGTATATATAACCTATTGCAAATTGTTTTTACAAGATAAGCAATAGAATTCAAACACTCAATCGAAAACGTTGATGCTGAGCCTATGCCTTCTCTTCCCTTGATTCAAGATGAATCAAGTCCTTCGAACATGATGAGTAAACCGATTACGGCACCACCTTTGAACAACCCTCTAGTCTTCAAATCTTGCCCAAATGATTTCAAACACCAACAATTCGAACCCAAACCTTCCTTCCATAATCTTCCAGTTAACGCTACTAAATTGACAGAACCTCCCGTTCTTTAATTATCTTCGCTCGGCTGAATTTGTGAAAGAACGATTTTTGCAAAACCCAAAAAATCCAAGATTCTTGGAGGACTAAACCCTAAAGGTTTTATTCAAGAAAAACCCATTGATTTCTCAACCCAAACTCGATACACCGATCCTAAGTTTGGACGTTATCATCTCGATGGTGCAGAATGCACAACAAAAACGATTATGTGTAGTTGTTGAGAAAGTGCAAGAAAGAGGATGAAGATGATGAGACGAAATTAGTGCATATTTTCACTTTTATTGTTGTTCTGTGTAGAATGAGCTATCTCAGTATATATGCAAAGTTGTAACAAACGAGCGAGCGGTCGACCTAAAATAAGGGGGGGTCGACCCGAGCTCTCCCGAATTGAGGATTATGCAGAAAAACACTCTTTGTGTTGACCCGAACAGGTCCATGCGTCAATGCAAAGCACCCCAATTTTGACAAATACAAATGCACACGGTATGAGTTGACCGGAGGGTCGACGCGAGCTCTCCTGAGAGCAAAACATGAAAATTGACTTTTGTATGAGTCAACCTAAGCATGCTTTGAGTCGACTCAAAGACTCAGAACTTGCAAAAATGCATATTTTGATATGTTTAGCTACATCAAAGTATTCCTAATGCATCTTTAACTTGACCAACATGGTCAAACTCATATAGAACACATATAGTGCTTTTCCTATATGAATCAAGACACATTTTGACAATGTTTTCCACTAGAAAAATGACGTATGCATATCTGAATCGATGATACTATCCAAACTACACTTTTCTAACTATATATGTTTTGACATCATTAAAACAAGTATAACCAATTATGAGGCACTTTTCCTTCACAACTCTAAAGATCAAGCAGGAGGTCGAGTGACTGCTCAAAAGTCGGTTCATCAGAACTGCAAAGTACGCCGAATGGATAGCAAACATAGTTCCTGTTATCAAGAAGAATGGGACACTGCGAGTTGGTATAGATTTCAGGGACCTGAACAATGCTACCCTAAAAGATAAGTATTCAATGCCTGTAGCAGAAATGATGGTTGATTCAGCCGCAGGTTTCGAATATTTGAGTATCCTCGATGGGTACTCTAGCTACAATTAAATTCTCATAGCCGAAGATGATGTTCCCAAAACGTTGTTCATATGTCCTGGGGCCTTAGGAACATACGAATGGGTTGTAATGCCATTTGGTTTAAAAAACTCTGGAGCAACTTATCAAAGAGCCATGAATGCTATATTTCATGATTTTATTGAGAAATTCATGCAGGTGTACATTGATGAGATTGTCATAAAATCCTCATCGGAGAATGGTCATTTGGACCACCTTCGACGCTCATTTGAAAGAATGAGAAAATATGGATTGAAAATGAATCCACTAAAATGTGATTTTTGTGTACATGCAGGAGATTTCCTTGAATTTGTAGTCCATAAAAAGGCATTAAGATCAATCAAAACAAGACCAAGGCAGTTTTGGATCTCAAGCCTCCTTCGACGAAGAAATAACTCCAGTCTTTGTTGAGGAAGATAAACTTCTTAAGAAGGTTTATATTAAATCTAAGTGGCAAGACGAAGGTGTTCTCGCCATTGCTCAAGGCCAAGAAAGAAAGTGATTTTCACTAGGGACGGGAGCAGTAAGAGGCTTTCGATACCATTAAAGAGTACCTCACAAGGCCCCTCATTTTATTGCCACCTGGTATCAATAAAAGCATGAAGTTGTAAATTATTGCATCGGACGCAACCATAGGAAGCATGTTAGCACAAGAGGATGATTGTGGCGTCGAAAGATTCATTTATTACCTTAGTAGAATGTTAATAAATATTGAAACTAGGTACACTATGATTGAAAAGTTGTGCCTATGCTTGTACTTCTCATGTATCAAATTAAAATAATATATTAAACCAGTTGAGGTTTGTATTTCGTCGCATTTTGATGTTATTGAGAATATGTTGTCTAAACCCATTCTGCATAGTCGAATTGGGAAATAGGCACTAACGTTAACTGATACTTCTTAATGTATGTCCCTCTAAGGGTAATGAAAGGTCAAATAGTGGCAGACTTTATTGTCCACCACGCAGTGGTCGAATCGTTGTTGTGGATGGTCGACATTGATCCTTGGAAGTTATACTTCGACGAGTCAAGTCATAAGAATGGAGCAGGTATTAGGATTTTGATAATATCCTCGCACGGCATTCCTACTAAATTCAAGTGTAAGGTCGAGGTAAAATGTTCTAATAATGAGGTAGAATATGAAGCCTTAATCACTGGCCTCAAAATTATTAAAGATCTGGGTGCCAAGAGAGTTGACATAAGAGACGACTCTGAACTGGTGATTAAACAGATCACGAGAGAATATAAATGCGTCAAAGAACACCTTATGGTATAATTCACGATGGCGAAGCGACTTTTGGAACGCTTCGAGGGTGCCAGTATTACACACGTACCCAGGATAGAAAATCAAGAGGCAAATGATTTAGCACAAATTGCCTTTGGGTACAAAGTGTCAGAAGGGAAGCTGAGAGACTTCATTGAAATTAGGGAAAATGTGGTGTTGAACGTGCTACCATCATCAGGCTTATCAAAAGCTAGAGGGGCAAGCGTCTTGATAAAAAGCTTAATTGAAAGTTTAGGAAACTGTGAAATCTTCGCTGTCAGTAATCTATCACCGTCATATTGGAGAAGACCAATCATTGAGCATTTGGAAAATCCGGTAGGAAGTGCTGATAGGAAGATTAAGTACAGAGTTTTAAGTTACGTCCTAATGGGGAATGAGTTGCTGAAAAAGACGCCAAAAGGGGTGTTGCTAAAATGTCTGGGAGACACAAATGCATACCTAGAAATTTTGGAAGTCCATAGTGGGACATGCGGGGCTCACAAAGCTGGCCATAAGATGAAATGGTTGTTGTTTCCACAAGGTGTATATTGGCCAAGCATGCTCATGGATTGCATGGACTTTACAAAGGGGTTCCAGGATTGTCAAAGACATGCAAACGTTCAGTACATACCAGCCAACAATTTACACACAATCGTCAAGCCATGGCCCTTTCGTGGATGGGTGTTGGATATCATAGGTGAAACTCGACCAGCCTCGTCGAAACAGAAAATATTCATTCTTATAGGTATATACTATTTCACAAAATGTATAAAGGTTGTACCTTTGGTAAAAGTAGACCAGGAGACTGTGATCGAATTTATCCAGAATCATATTTTGTATAGATTCAGGATCCCTGAAACCATCACTACGGGTCAAGGTTCCGTATTTGTTGGCCAGAAGATGCAAGAATTTGCAGCAGAAATAGGTTTTAAGTTGATCACTTCAACACCGTATTATGCTCAGACAAACGGTCAAGTCGAAGCCTCCAATAAGGTAGTAATTAGACTCATCAAGAAACACGTTGCTAAGAAACCCAAGAATTGGCACAAGACGTTAGATCAAATTTTATGGGCTTGTCGAACATCCCCTAAGGAGTCGATCAATTCAACTCTGTTTCGTTTGATGTTCGGTCATGACGTTGTTTTGCCAGCAGAGATTTGTTTACAATCAATTAGAGTGCAACATCAACATGACATTTCTTGTAAGTTCAGCCTTTTGGGCCTGATAGTCGGATATTTGCTTGTCGAAGACGCGATGCTTGTTGGAACACTCTTTCTTTTTTGTTTCAAAGTCCTCAAATTTCTTCTAACTGAGAGAGTTGAGATACCACTCACGCTTCATCTCATTGATCTTCACCCTAATTTGAGCATCGGCCTATTTACAAACAGAGAGGTCCTTTGCCAGCTGGGTGAAGAAAGCCTCGAATTTAATGAAGTATTTGGCCATGGGAGCAGGCACTCGAAACTGGAAAAGTTCGTCCAGTATATTGAAGATATCATATACTATAGCTGATTCCTCTGCGACGACGGCCAAAAACTCATCCTCGAATAGGTATGTCCTCAGTTGTTGGAGTTTGAGGGCAAAACAATAGTCCATTTCTGGGTTAAGAGTGGTCGTCAAACCAGCAGGGGGTGCGTCCACAGACGACTTACGAAGCTTAAGAAGAGCTTTCAAAGTCTTTGCTAGGTTTGACTGCTTCATCGCTAGAGTTTCCTCCAGAGTAAGCGTCCTTTCGACAGTATGGCCACCTTCAGCAAAACTTATGGGAGTCGGAGTGTCCTTGGCAACAGTTGGGATAATCAAAGGGTTTTCCTTGCCGCTGGTAGCTGCACTGTCCTTACTAGCCTCATTGTTGGTGTTTTCAATAGGTGTCTTCGTCGCGGGGTCTTCTTCTATCGACGCCCCTTGGAATTTGTCAACTTTCTGAGGACTAAAAAGGGGGTATCGTTTCAGGCGGATTTCCAGCGGTAGCTGTGGCATTATTAGCATTTGCAACAATAGTGGAATCGGCCGCGGTATCCTGCAGAAGGAAGTGTAAGTAAGAAAAAACCCAGGTAATACATGGACCAAAAGAACAAAGACAATAAATACCTCAACATTATGTCCCGGAGGAGGGATTTCAGTGGCGACAGTTTGGAAAACCTCAGCCAGATTATCAGGAACGACAGGTTTCACGGTCGAAGTGACCGCTTTGGAAGGTGTCTTTTTGGTAGGAACTCTTTTCTTCTTGGCCATCAGGGTAGCAGGAGGGGAGTTTGACATTTCAGAAGGAAAGACCCCAGATTGGGTGCTTTCATCCGACATGCCACCTTCAGGAGTCAATGCCTTTTCAAGAACCTAACAAACAACAGAGTAAGTTGACAATAGAAGATAGGTGCAAAGAATCATCAAAACATGTGGTACTTGGGGATTCAGGACTTTCTGTTTCTTTGCTAGCCTGGTCGAGGTCGATGCAGCAGCTGGTTCCCTTTTCCGACTCTAGGGAATAAGCACAAATGATTAGTTGTTGGAAATTAATAAAATACAGGAGAAGAGCAAATAAGGTACCTTCTTTGAGGTGTACTTTGTGGCTCCAGCTTCTTGGAGATTCTCGATAGATATAGCAACCGTCGAAGTAGGGACTTCACCAGCAAGGGCAACAAAGGCATCGACCATGTTCTCCAAGAAAAGGTCACATTTGAAGCATTGGGTTTGGTACTCTGACCACCAGACCTTAAAACCTTCTGTTGTAAAGAAGGATGGTTGAAAAGCAAAAACAAGTAACTCAAGGCGTTGAGTCGGCCTAGAAAACTTGAGGAAGTTCTTATGGTCTGTCAAGTTTAGTCGTCTACCAGCCCACACAATGTCAGAGGAATTTTGCACCAAGGACTTTGGCAGCAGCTGGCTCAAACCAAATTGACGGGCCACTAAGTTAGGCTGGTAGTTCATAAACCCATACCCTGTATTCCCCGTCTCAATTCGAAACGATAACATGGTGGGAGTTAGAAATGCCCTCCATATAGAATTCGACACTGCTACCGTTTTTGGGGAAGCGCCGGGGAATGGATTTTTGAACCATGATGAACCAAATCGTCGATGCACAAAGGGAGCCATTCCAGGGACAAAGTGTCGCTACTGCGAAAATCGGCGCCGGCTGACAGAAGAGTCGCCACCGTGCGTTATTTATCCCTCAGAGCGGGAAAGGAAACGCTCGAAGTAAACCTCGCAAAAAACGGGGAAAGGTATGGTCATCGCAACCAAAACCTGGGTTCGGGAGTCGGTTACGCAAGGGGAAGGTATTAGCACCCCTCACGTCCATCGTACTCGATGGGATCCACGCTTGGTATTTATAAGGAAAAGGGTGTATTTATCTATCTACGCTAATGGTCGGTCTGAAAAGAAAAGAAAAGGACAGGACTCGACAGAACATACGGTGTTCTGGGCCTACGTATTCCCTCGTGCAATGGGAAAGTCAGAGTCAACGTAGTTCGACTACCTATGACTAAACGGGGAAAAGGTTGCTCGCCAGGACATCGCGTCCTGTGCCTACGTACTTCCACACAGCATGGAAGATCAGAGCAAACGTAGTTCGACTAACTACGGCTAAACTGGGCGCTCTCACACAGCAGTGAGAAAACAAACTGGTCCTAAAGGTTCGGGAACTTACAACTACGATCTGGTCTCAAATGCGCTCGGGCAAGAGAAAGGGGAAACAATTAGTCGTCAACGGGAAAGTCTCGATCGCACAGCCGCGAGAGAACAAAGGTTAGTTGTTAGTGTGCTCGCTAGGATATCGCATCCTATGCCTACATATCCTCGTCTGGTACGAAGAATCAGAGCAGCTGTAGTTCAGCTAACTACGGATCAAGCTACTCAAAAGCTACTACTGAAAGGAAAAGGAAAAGACACCCTAAAACTATGGCTGAAGAAAAGGGGAATCTACCTATTGATATCACGCCTGGTTGAACATCCTAATGTCTATCATAACGACTCCACAGCGGAGAAGTCAGAGCTCCTAAGGGATCATGGCAGCAGGACTAAACGGCAAACAAGAAATGCTACAAAGTAAAGAAATACTGAAAACATGCATGAATGCAACAACTAGACAAACAAGGCACAGAGGCCGCAAGCCACAGAGGCAAGGGAGCTCAGCTCTACCAAATGCCAACAAGCAAAGCCACTCAATAACAAACAAGCAGAAGGAGGACCACCTCAACTTCTCATGCACACAAAGTCTACTTCTAAAATGCACCTACTTCAGAACTATCTAGATGAATACCTAAGTCTAGTGCAACACAACACCACACAAGTCAAACAACACAAAGAGACTAACCCTGAGCAGGGCTCCTAAACAAAACCTGAAACAAACCCCTAATCTATCTCTAAACAAAACTCTATGCAACAACTTATGCAAAGATCTAAGCAAAACCTCTAATCAAAACCCCAAGCAAAAGGAATCAATCCCAGTCTCCAAGCTTCAGAACAAGCTTACCAGAGAAAGGGAGCTAAGTAAGCAGACCCATAGTGTCTTCCTCAGGAAAGCACTAGGAGGTGTATACTCAGGAGTCATACCCTATGTGGCTCAACAACATGTGATCAGTTTACATTCCTCCTCAGGAGAAACTAAACTCACAAGCAGGCTCCAACATCACTGGGTACTTGAGAAATCCTAGATAAACTAATGGAACTAAGTGAATAGACCCCTAGGACCTTCCTCAGGAAAGTACTAGGAGGCTTCCACTTAGGAATCGTATCCCATGTGGCTCAACAACATGTGATCAGTTTACATTCCTCCTCAGGAGAAATTAAACTCACAAGTTGGCTCCAACATCATTGGATACTTACGAAAGAGGTGAGAAGAAAGAATGAAAGTCATTCATAGTGCCTTCCTCAGGAAAGTACCATAAACTCCCTTCAAACTTCAGGATCTCGAACCTCACAAACGGGGAACAAGCTCTTAGACTAGGTCTTCGATCCAATGCATCCTTGCAAGCTCCAACAGGACTCCAACCAGCTCCCATCTTTGAGAAGGACCCACAGGCCATCAAACCACAAGAGACTATCTCTGAAGTTCAACCACAGTTGAACTTCAAAGTCAGAAGTCGTCAAGACTTCTCCTATCCTCAAGCTCAGACTAAAACAATATCAGAACATCCTACAAAAATCTATCAAAAACCTATGGGAAACCTACATGGCTCTATGACAACATACTAAAAAATCAGAACAAAATTCAATACCAGATGAAAGAACCAAAACCAACAAAGCAGGCATATCCACAAACCAATTATTCAATATCAAAACAATACAAAAAAATGCAATTAAAATGAAAATGCATGATTAAGCTAATGTTTTTGCACTATAAAATTCTACATTGAATTACGAGTCTACAGAAAAAAGAACGGAATTATTTGACTGAACCTACTATTTTTTATGGATTTTCTAATAATATGCATAACCTAAAAAATATTTAAAAAGGTCAATTAAATGGAAGAAATGCTAAAAATAGTAAACAAAAATAAAATGGCATTTTTATTTTTATTTAATTTTCTAGACATTTTCATGAAGTGGTAGGAAAAAGAAGAATTAAAAAATCAATCATTTTCATTTTATTATGAATTTTATAATGTGCAAGAAAATATTAAAAGAATTTAAAAAAACCAAAATTGGGAATAAAGTGAAAGGGGGGTTCAAACAGCATGCTTTCCAGGTTGAATTTCTAAATGGGCCAGAGGTGGGGGGTGTACATAGCAAAGGGCGTAGGCCCAATGAGTCAGAAATCTGATGGAAAATAAAAAAGAAGGAAAACGCGCAGGGGGGTGCAATCAGTGAATTCTTCATGTTCATTTCCATTGGGCTTACGCACCAGGGGGTGCGAATAGCACTTGGGCGTAAGGCCCAGCCCAATCTGTCTATCTCCTCTCTCACAGGGGGGTGAACGAGAAAAAGGGGGTTGCGTTTCAGCAAAACGCGATTGGGCCCTGCACCCAGCCCAAACCCTAACTAGAAACCCTAATCAACAAAACCTTACTCCCCTTCTACAAACCCTAAACACTGTTCATCTCTCTAACCTAGCCGTCTTCAACCTTTCATCCTCCTCAGACTTTCTGCAGATCCTCGTATCTTTCTTCTCAAACTCACCTCTCACACAACTCTCTAACAAATCAAAGCCCTCAAGCTCTCTCAACACTCAAACAAATCAACGAACAAACACAATAATCTCATCATCAGTATTCTCTCACATTCACACACAAATCAAACACAAACCCTAACCAATCGCTACTCACAGTGAAATAACGTAAACCGAAGCTGTGTCATCAACATAGAAGAACATGCAACAAGATCGGAGTGATGCGTACCTGGATGAAGCAGGAACAGGCTGAAGGATCCTTGAAGTTCGTTGAAGGAAGACGCTTGAAGATCGTGATAGATCTGATGAAGGATGCACGCCGTTGAGAAGATCTCCGGATAACTTTCTGGAAAAAAGCAAGAAAGGATCGAACGAACGGTGGATCCTCTGAAGGTGTTCTTGAGAACGACTTGAAGATGTTGACGAACGAAGAAGGTTCAGATGGAGATCAGAAAGATTTCTGGAAAAAATCAAAGGATGAAGGTTCCTGATTTGAAGATTCCGTGATGAGATGATGACGAACGGAGATGTTCTGGGGATTTTCTGAGTTTTCCTTGAAGGATGGTGGAGGTTGGTTTCTGGAGATTCGTATGAAGTTTCCGGCGAAGTTTGATGTTTCCGGCGAGGTGATGATGAAGCTGGACGGAGGAGATCGGAGGAGAAAGGAGAAATTCTGGGTTTTGTTGCAGTTTCCGGCGAGGACGGTGGCCGGAGACGGTTAGAGTGGCCGGCGGTGTGGTGGTCACCGGCTTTGCATGCCGGTCAAGGGCGTCTCCGGTGACGCGTGTGGTGATGACAGATGTCTCTGTGGAGGCTTGCAGGTGCAACGCGTGGCTTGCATGCACAGAGAGAGAGAGAGAGAAAGTGGTGGGGCACGTGTGGAGAGAGAGGAGAAGATGGGAGTGTGATGTGGCGAAGTCTGGTGGATTCTGAGTTGTGGTGGGGTCCTTTCTGTGTTACGCGTGGGGCCAGCCCCTTTCAACACGTGGCTTCTGAAGCTTTAAAGCACTGAGATGCCTGGAACCTTCTAGATCCTTCTGGACGAATTGGGAATTTGCTGGATTATTTTGACAATTTCTGGACAATTGGGCTGCGAATTGGGCCTTTCTGAACTGGGCCCAAAACGAAAATCATAAAAAATCTCAACAAAAACTGAATTAAAACCTAGATTAAAACCTAATTAAAATCAATTAAAGCCTACTTAACTAATTAATCTGACTAATCTAAAAATTAAACTATCTTAATCCTAATTAGACCTAAACATGATTAAAATCCTAATTAATCCCTATTAGTCCTAAAAACAGAATTAACACCTAATTAAACTAATTACCCTAATTAAATCTAAAAGTGATTAAAAATCTAATTAACTCTATATTAATAAACTTCTACTAATTTCTGAAAAAACCATTAAAGTTCTATTTAATTCCTGTTCAACTCTATAAAATTCCTATTAACAATCTATACTATTATTTAATATCTACTTAAAAAGAAAACTATATTAAAACCAATTTTATTTATTTCTTATTTATTAAAATCCCTATTAAAAGAAAAATCTATAGTTTCTATATTTTCTAAAACAAAAAAAAACAATTTAAAATCCAATATATTCTAAAAATGACTAAAAAACTATTAACTCTATTTAAAAATCTATATAAAATTCTAAAAAATGATTTAAACTATTACAAAAAATACAAAAACCCTATTTAAATTCCAGAAAAATCTATAGAGCCTATTGAAAATCCACAAAAGTCTATTAAACCCTAAAAATGCAGACAAATGCAAATGACCCCCATAAAAGAGCGCACGAGACCAGATCGAATCGAATAGAGAACCCCGGGAATCAGAATATCCCAAAATCACTATGCAAGCTAAAAATCACCGGGGAGCGCACAAATTCCCGAAAATAAAACCCTGATGATCTGGACTGGATCTGCCGTATCTGATAGACGAAAATCAAGCTGTAACCCCGATATCCTCTGCCTGTGCACAAATATCATGCGTCTGATTGGCGAATATGAAATTAAACCACGAGTCAGATAGGAGAATCGGTTGGTCAAATTTTAGGGTGCAACAGCTGCCCCTATTCAAGCGACTTGGACCTGAAGGGTTTGAAGAGCGCTCAGCCTTCAAACATTCGGAGGTACGAGACGGTTGAATACAAATAAAATCCGAAAATTTGCCAACCGCGAGAATATACTGTAAACTGCTTGGGGAATAAAGTCCATAACCGAGCCCAGTCATTACGGCACCAAACTGATCAATCCTCTGATAAAGAACTCCTGATTTGAATACCCATTGCTTGTGATGCCCTATATAACAAGCTCGAAGGTCGCCACAAAACACCTGATCCTTTCACATTGCCTACTGATAGGCAGGAAGAGAAATATACTCACATCGTCCAACGATGGACGGGAAGACACCCTGATTGAATACTCACCTCGTCTAATGATAGACGGAAAGACACCATTAATTCTCCATACTCACATCGTCTAAGGGTAGACGGGATCATCCTGATTGATGAAACAAATCAATTCACATCGTCTAAGGATAGACGGGATCATCCTGATTGATGAAACAAATCAATATTCACATCGTCTAAGGATAGACGGGAAGAAATAATCTCCATACTCACATCGTCTAAGGGTAGACGGCATCATCCTGATTGATGAAACAAATCAATTCACATCGTCTAAGGATAGACGGGATCATCCTGATTGATGAAACAAATCAATATTCACATCGTCTAAGGATAGACGGGATCATCCTGATTGATGAAACAAATCAATATTCACGTCGTCTAAGGATAGACGGGAAGAAATAATCTCCATACTCACATCGTCTAAGGGTAGACGGCATCATCCTGATTGATGAAACAAATCAATTCACATCGTCTAAGGATAGACGGGATCATCCTGATTGATGAAACAAATCAATATTCACATCGTCTAAGGATAGACGGGAAGAAAGCATTAATCTCCATACTCACATCGTCTAAGGGTAGACGGCATCATCCTGATTGATGAAACAAATCAATTCACATCGTCTAAGGATAGACGGGATCATCCTGATTGATGAAACAAATCAATATTCACATCGTCTAAGGATAGACGGGATCATCCTGATTGATGAAACAAATCAATATTCACGTCGTCTAAGGATAGACGGGAAGAAATAATCTCCATACTCACATCGTCTAAGGGTAGACGGCATCATCCTGATTGATGAAACAAATCAATTCACATCGTCTAAGGATAGACGGGATCATCCTGATTGATGAAACAAATCAATATTCACATCGTCTAAGGATAGACGGGAAGAAAGCATTAATCTCCATACTCACATCGTCTAAGGATAGACGGAAAGACACCATTAATCTCCATACTCACATCGTCTAAGGATAGACGGGAAGACACCATTAATCTCCATACTCACATCGTCTAAGGGTAGACGGAAAGACACCATTAATCTCCATACTCACATCGTCTAAGGGTAGACGGAAAGACATCCTGATTGATTCAATTCAACACCATCCCTCAAATTGCAGAATCCTTTCGTCTACTGGGATTGATGGAAAGAACAATACCCTTAAAGGGGCCACATCATCAGTATGGACCGATGGGAAGAAAACCACCTTCAAAGAGCCATGTTGTCAATACGAATCGACAATCACGAAAACTGAACATTCTTCGAAGAGCCCCGACATCAATAAGGATTGACGGTCAGGAAAGTCCCTCTTGAAATGTCATCTCATCCAATAAACAGAAAGAAAACCACTATCCGAAATATCATTTTGAAACCCCTCAACAATCGAAGATAGCCGGAGAAGACTCGCTGGGGAAACACCCCATCTGTATGATCTGACAATAAGAAACCCACTGAACAATGACCTGAAACTTCACATCGTCCACTGATAGACGGAAAGAAAAGCCACTTGCTAGAGAAACCCCGTCTTGAACCCCACTGAAAATCACCCAAAACTTTACATCGTCTACTGATAGACGGGAAGAAAAGCATATCCTGGGGAAACCCCTTCTTGAAACCCTACTGCAATCACCCGTAACTTCACATCGTCTAAGGATAGACGGAAAGAAAACCACGTTCAAACTCAAGACGTCTAATGATGGACGGGGAAATCCACTTATTGGGGGAACACATCGTCAATATGAATTGACGGGAAGAAAAGTCTGCCAATACCAGATGACCGACTGATCAAAGCATAACTGTTGTATGATCTGAGATACAAATAATCCGCTGAATCGTCTGAATACTGCTGCTGGATAAATGCCCCCTGAACTGATCACAGAGTAATTCACGCGCCATGTGAGGCTGATAGAAAACCTGACTTATGCTTCGTATGCATATGCATATGCTTTAATCTTTTCACGGCGTAATGCTCCATTCTGGATGGAAATGCTACGCATTTTGACAATGACATGCAAGTATGATGCAAATATGATGATGCATGCAATATGCTAATGCAGGCTCGAGCTGCCGGAGAAAGCTGGGTATAGAGAACCACTTCAGCAAAATAAATGCTGAAGACGAAGCCAACTCCGTTGGGGATAACCCGGATATCACTGAATTAACCCAGCAAAATAAATGCTGGGAGAGTGAAATCGACTCCGCTGGGGGTATTGGGGACTTAACCGAACACCTCGACGAAGTAATACCCTGCTGGGGAATATAACTCCGCTGTGAAATAGCAGACGTGCCGAGTACGATTGGACTTCTCTGGGGATAGCTCACCTGTACCGACGACGAATTGGACTTTGCTGGAGAAAATAGAGGGAGTTTTCCTGCGTACTGATGAAGCTCGGATCTGGAAACCGATGCGCCAACACGGATGGGCTTCACAGTGATCGCCAACATGGATTTGAACTCTTAGGCTACCTGTGATGGGTCAGGTACAACTGACGTTGGCAAACACTCTGTCTGAATACGCAGCCTTTTAGTTGACATGACTTCCCGCATTCGTCTTGCTTTCGATAATTGACTGAATCCGCTCGAATGACTCTGCATAACCCTGCTGATACAGGGAAGAACAATCCCTTTGCTTTTGATATGCCCCAGCTTACGGGATCTTCGTGGGGACAGTCCTTAAAAGGAAATCTGCAGATCTGTTCCCTGGT
This sequence comes from Lathyrus sativus, assembly GCA_963859935.3. Lineage (NCBI taxonomy): Eukaryota > Viridiplantae > Streptophyta > Magnoliopsida > Fabales > Fabaceae > Lathyrus > Lathyrus sativus. Next base: position 455,865,867 of record OZ012739.1, on the reverse strand, counting down.
AGTCTAACATGACATGCCCTGGCGTTCTGAACTTCCGAGAGATACTTCACCTCAAACGCTTCTCGAACAACCTTTGCGCGCTTAAGATGGTCTGCCCCTGACCGCAATGACCTCGCTCCTGATTATTTGATTCAGAGTAGTGCCCCTGACTACGCCGTATTTGCCTGAATCTCATCCTGATTGCCCCAGGATAACTAACTTCGAAAGGCTGACTTGACTGGGGATCACAATAATAGCTTGCCCCTGCTCTCGGAACATTTGGGCGCTCTGTATTCTATCTTGACCGTACTTTCCACTGTAGGAAGCTTTTCTGCTGTCAAGCGCTTACTCGCAAGTAAAACAAGTTGTTCTGCGTAACAGATGTATTAATGCAACACATATGACAACTTTGACATCCAATTTGTTCACTGGGAAAAGGAAAAAACAGTTTATGGCATACAATGCACAAAACATTTATCAACATTAGTACCAACATGGTAAGAGGAACCCTTTTAAGAGTCAGAATCGACGCGACCTTTACCGGAGTATGCTTTCGAAACAACCTGCTTCAATTAGGACTTTTGGAGGTTGTAACGCGGTCAGGTTCACGGTTTTGAAAGAAAGGATAAAGGCTCAAAGTTTATTTTAACCCACCCATTCTCCTTGATGTTCTCCCATCCTACGTTCAGCTAATTCAACCTTAGCGCTCACCTCTCAGAGGTTGAAAGATAGGAATGATAGTTCGAGAAACTATGAGTTTTCGGAGCGACAGCCACTCACTTTTCGTCTTTGACACTTGAGGTCACACGACTCGTATTTCCATCGAGGATTTTTCTTTTGATCCTTTTCATCTTTTTCTTTTCATATCCCTAACTTTTGCCTGGACTGACTCCTTTTGAGTTTCTTTTGATTTTTTAAGTCCAGCGGGATGCCCTCATTTTTTGCCTAAGTCATTTGTTTTGAAGTTTTCTTGACTTAGCGGGCTTTTGATTCTTTTTCCCTTCGTTTTTTTTCGGACAAGTCGTGTGACACTGGTTGTCTGACTCTTTGGGGAATGATGTGACTGTCCCACTCTTGATTGAACCATTGAGGTCTTTTAGGCACGACCTCTAGGGACGTGATTGATCCTCGAACGGACACTCCTTTTGCAATTTGGACGCTTGGTCAAATTAGCTAACACTTACCCTGCCCCAGGTTAAAGATCGAGGGTTTTTCATTCACAGAAAGAAACTCCTACTACAAGGCTCAAAGGGGTTAACAAGGGATTATCTTCCTTATATCTCCGGTGTTTAGGGATTTGAAACAATGCATGTACATCATCAACAGGTTTTATTTCAAAAGCATACAATATCGGCAGTTGCATGTCGGTCATTTTCGTCATCCTCCCCAAATTCTTCTTAACCAAGCGTTGGACATTTGTAAAAACAGTTAGTGAACACGAATGGATTTAATCAAAACATGCATATTTATTTCATTATCATCAATTGAATGAAAACAACAAGTCTTACAAACAAGATTACAAATTCAAACAGGAAAGCAACTACAAATGTAAAGAAATGACAAGATAAAACAAAGAAAAATGCTAGCTTCCGAGAACCGGGCTTTCACATCTGTCCTGCTGCTGAACCAGCTATCTTTATTAGAGACAATTCGATGCTGTCCTGATCTGCTTTCAACGACTCAACCAAATTATAGAGCCCTTCCTCCTTCATTCAGATGATTTTGGGACCTCCCTGCCCGAAGCTGATTGCTGCACTATCAAGTAGATCCTGCACTTTGTGCTTAAAAGCTTTACAATTCTCAATCGTATGGCCAGGTGCCCCAGTGTGGAATTCACAAGTAGCCTTGGCATCATACCCCGGTGGTGGTGCCCCTGTTAAGGGAGCCATTGTCCTTTTGTGCACCAATTGGAGCTGAAGCAACGTTTGCAAAAGCTGTGCATATGGAATAGGTGGAGTATCAAGATGACGGCTTGCCAGAGGAGCCCGATTCTGATATCTTTTGTACCCCTGGTTATTCTGCTGCTGAGGCTGCTGCTGCTGGTATCGGGTTGACTCTTGAACACCCTTCGTATCAAATGCAACATCGGTTTCTTGACCTTCAATGTATTGATTAACGCCCTCCTTATGCTTAGCCATTTTCTTTCTCAGATCTGCCCCAGGAATAGGCAACAGTTGTGGGCCTGGAGATTCTGACACCATGGAGTCCAAGATACGCTTCTGACCCACCGCAACCTTAGAAACATCTGTCATCTTAGCATCGACTGAGACAGGAGCAATACGCACAGCTACGCCGCTCGGCGTGAATTCAATATCGTGCGAGTCAATCAGGTCTTGAACATTGTGCTTAAAAGCATGACAACCCTCGATGTCGTGTCCGGATGCCCCTGAATGAAACTCACATTGCTTACTGGCATCGTACCCATGAGGAAACACTCTCGTTGGTGGTTCCAACGTTCTCTTTTTAACCAGATTAAACCTCAATAAAGCCTGCAAGAGCTCAACATATGTCATAGACGGCTCCTCAAATATTCTCTTTGGCTTCCCTTCCTGGATCCTCCGTGGAGCTGGATGTATCTTCTGTTGCTGCTGCTCAGGTTCCACAGGCACAGGTGGCGCGAGCTTCTTCATTGCGGCTTCAAATAGCTGATCGTCCTCTTTCCTAAGCACATTCTTGACAACCTCCATGATCAAGCTCATTTGGGTCTTCAGCTGACTATTCTCCTCTTTGAGAATCTTCTGCTCCAGACGCATCTCTTGCATGTCTCTCATCATCTGCCCCAGCTGGCTTCTAACTTCAATCAATTCAAACTGATTCTGTTCCATATCTCTGAAGGAATTCCTGCAACAAACTGGACGACGAGGAAATAAGACCCACGGTTCTGATGTACCTGTTAAATCATAATGCAATGCGGAAAGCAAACACATATTCGATACAAGATAAAGAGAAACTCAAGCTATAAGCACACAGACGAACATCTCCCACACATGTACAACCAACAAAAGCAGCACGTTAGCACAAATGAGTACGAATACAATGACCCCAGCCAACAATCCTGGTGGTGGTCGGCAAACACTAGTGCATAAAAGCTAAACGGATTATGCAGAGAAACAGATGCGACCCCCGGCACAGAAACTTCTAGAAACTTCCCCCATAGTCAACTGAACTCTCTGATTGACAATCTTCAGAGCACACACTTCCTGTGGAGTCTTCCATGACATTAACTGACGAACCCACACAACTGGAGGATGGAAAATCATTAATCTGAACAAAACCCTGAGGAGTGATGCAAATACGGCTAGAGTCTAACAGATCCTGAACCTGACTTCTAAGCACCTTACAATCATTTGTTGAATGCCCCTGTGCCCCAACATGGTACTCACAGCGGGCGCTGGCATCAAAACCTGGAGGATACGGTGGAATCACCGGCTTAGTCTCTTTCGGCACTATCAATCCACTTTTGACCAGATCTGGCAACAACTGACTGTACGACACCGGTAGCTGAGTAAACTGCCTTTCAGGTTTCCTTGGTCTGCGTGGAGCATGCTGACGCGATCGGCGGTAAGATGATCGTTGACTTGAAGTGTCTGAAAACTGATCCTGAGATGCCAGAGATTCCGAGGTGGCGTCATCTCCTTCCCACTCTTCTTGAGAACTGACAACTGACTCAATCTTATCAACTGGGAAGTGAGGAACATCTCGAAACTTTCCACTCCTGAGTCCTCTCTCAACAAGCTCTCCCAGTCTCATCAGGCCCACAAAGTTTGTGCAACTGAACAATTTGTCAAAATAATGGCCTTTCAGAGTACCCAAGAAGATGTCAACCAGTTCCCTTTCCGGAAGCGGTGGTTGAACACTAGCAGCCAATTCTTTCCATCTTCGCAAATACCCTCTAAACGATTCATTCTCCGCCTGAGATAACTCTTGCAGATCTACGAGACTAGGAGTCAAATCTAGGTTGTAATCGTACTGCTTCAGGAAAGCTCTGGCTAAGTCCACCCATGATCGAATCAAATTACTCTCTAACTGCACATACCACCTCAAGGATGCCCCAGTCAGGCTATACTGAAAGCAATGGATCATCAACTTGTCGTTTCGCACAAACGAAGTCATCCTTCGACAGAACATCATCAAATGCAGCTTCGGACAGCTATCTCCCGTATACTTCTCAAATTCCGGCACTTTGAACTTGTACGGCAACACCAGGTCAGGAACCAAACACATGTCTACCGCATCCAGGTTAACGGCATCTTTCGTTTCTAAGGCTTTTATACCTTCTTCCAATGCTCGGAGTCTTCTATCCTGTTCATGAGCTCTTGGATCTACCATCCCGGCCATTGGAATATCTCTCCGGTAATTCATCACAGGGAAAGCAACACTTTGATTGTTAACAGGAGGATAACGTTCATTTCGGGCAACGAACTGCTCATGTCGATCTCGGTTCTGGACAGTAGGCTGTACAACTTGGTCTGCCGTAAGGTTGTTCGCTTGCGGGAAGCCTTCCATAGAATCATACTGATGGTTGGACGCCATAGTAAACCTTGTCAAGGCGTTAGGAGCCTGTAAATTGCCTTCAGCCATAGCTACCAATTACCTGTAACTGACTACACTGCTTGATTCTGCTCAAATCTGCTTCAGCCCCTTGGTCGTCTTCGACACTCCACTCTTGCCCCAACCAATCCCCGAGAATCACCCTCTGGTGAAAACAAAGGCTGGATAAGTGCTCTGGCCTGCTAGAGAAATGCTATGCAATATGATTTATGCAAACAGAAATACAAAAAATGCCAACGTGCATGTGTGCATTGGAGATATTTCCCCTCCAATTCCAGTGTCAGTGGTAGCAAGACGAGATAAACCATAAAGACAATATTTAGAAAAACCCTCATATATTCGTTAGAAATAACAGTCTTGTCAAGAGGTTACATAACTATGCTTCATACAACTGATATGATAAGGAGGATCCCAGCCAACATGCCTGGTGGTGATCTCAACACAACAGAATACAAGAGAAAAAATCAAGCACGGGTACGGTTGCGGAAGTTCTCGACCATCTTCTTCGTCTCTGCGTGATCCGGTTGATAAATCAAACCTTCTATCAGCCGATCCCTCTTCCTGACCGTCCCCTGGATGTCTCTGACAAAGTCTTCCCAAGCCTTATCATTGGCACCGCCCCCAGGTTTGGGTCTCTTGGCATCTGCTCTATGCTGGAAATCTTCCAAATTCTTCACGGCATCAGCCAGCTTGCGCTCGGCCTCGTATCGGCGGCATGCTTCTTCTTCAAGCTCTTCAGTCTTCACTTTGACCTGTTCTTCTAACTGAGCTACCTGTGTCTTCAGCTCTTCTTCCCGCTCCTTGCGCTTGGTCATAGTGAGATCCCAGTGCTCTCTGAACTTAGCCAGCTTTGTGTAGGCCCTTTCCAGCTCTTGCTTCTTAGTGGCCAACACACTACTAACTGAGTCTACATCTAACTCCAGACGCTTCTTGGTTTCAGTCAATTCCAATAGCGTAGTCTTCAGATGTTTCAGAGTTTCGGCCTGTTGCTTAGAAACATATCCTGTTTCAATCTTTTCATGATGAAGCTGGGCATTCTCCTGCTCTAAAGCTTCCTTAGCCTTTGCTAGCTCTTCTTTCTCGGCCATCAGCTGCCTGAATACCTGTATATCCACTGTGGTAGGCTCCTCCACCGGAGAAGGATGCAATGGCTGAACCGCTGGATAAGGCATAAGGAATTTCGTGGCTCGCTCATGAATCCATTCCGCATATGGGCCAGGAACTCGAGTATCCCCTCTGCTACCTGAAGGCTTCCCTCTCTTGTGCAAGCTCTTCCATGCCTTCTCGAGCTTGGTCAGCATCTCTTTCCCTATTGCCCCGGTGAGATACAGAGATTCCTGTATCTCCTCGGGCTTCGGCGCTCCTTGAGGTACATACCCAAATTGCCTGATCAATAAGGAAGGGTTGTAATTGACACACCCTTTCCTTCCTATTAACGGAACATTCGGGAATCCTTCGCATTTGAGTATGACCTCAACTCCGAATACCTCTTCGTTAACCCATACCACATCCTTAGAAGTTAATCCCATTAAGCGCTCGGGCCATCCTAGAGAATCGATAGAGGTGACAAAAGGGCCTGACTTAGGCATATGACTGGTGAACCACCTGCACAGGAGAGGTACACAACAAGACACATTCCTTCCTCGCCGCTTTTCGTTCTGGTAGTGGGTAGAATGGTGGATATCTCCCAGCAAAGTAGGAACTGGGTTCTTCGCAGCCAAAATATAGAAGGCATCTGAATCAACAAAATCAGGGATGTTCGGGAACAACACGATGCCATAAACACATACAGCAAGGATGACGTCAAAAATACCCCAGCTACCCTTCTGGGCATACTCCCGAGCCTTCTCCACCAAGACATCCAACGGAAATCCCCATACATCTCCTCTTCTGATCATCTTCCCAGACAGCTCAGACTCTCTCAAGCACAGGATGGCAGAAAGCTCAGCCAGATTAGGCTTAGCATCCGTACGATAAAAAGGCATCTGCTCGCGGATCGGTATATCCAGAAGTGCAGAATACTCCTCCAGGGTAGGAGCTAAAACAAAGTCGGGAAATACAAAACACCTGAGCTCCGCATCATAAAACTGTAACAGAGTAAAAATGCCGCTGATCTCGTAGGCTGATGGCTGATAAACATAGGTCAGAATCCTCCCATATCTCTTTCTGAAGTCACCCATTACCCTCTTCTTAGCAATAGTAATCAATTCTAACAATAGACTGATATCCGGCGACGGAAACTTGTAGGGCAATACTCTCTTCAGGGTTTCCATGTCTTGCTAGGAACAGACACCAGAACAGGAAGGGAAAATATGTACCTGCAATACACACACGTTAGTTGAATGCAAAATGGTAATGCGATGATGCAATATGATAAATAATGCAATCTGCGAACACAGGGGATATGCTGTAGCCTGAAGAGGAACATCTCTGTGATCAAGAACAGAAAACCACCACGGTCACCAGAATCTCATGAGACTAACTATCATCTGATACTCAAAATATCAATCCCCTGGTAAGAAAACCATCTGAACCTCTGTATCTGGCGAGAAAACCATCTGATAATAGCCTCAACCTCAGATAAGAAACCCATCTGATCCAAATGATACACCTGGAGATTAATCAAGAACACCATCTGATAACTACTGAATCATGGTTTCTGAAGGCCAGTTTTCCTGTAATAACCCAGTCCCCCTCACAGGTATGGTAGACCTAATCCACGAACAAAGGTACAGCGTCCTATGCGGTCGTCAGCGTCACAGACTTTCATGAGTGACGATACGATTCCCAGAAGGAGTGGCATCATCAAGTCATGAAGAGGCCTCACTTAGTTGACTTCCAAATGATCGGTCCCCAGAGTCGACAATCCTCACGTCTGGACTCCCCTCAGATCCTCAGGACCGGAAAGGAGCACCTCTGCAAGAATCTCGTCTGAGCGTAGATTTCGTAGGGAACTGTGCCTGCTCAGCAGACAGGTTCGTCTACTACTCTCCACAACTATATCTAGGTGCATACTCAAGCCCAGGTCCGGCTTCTCACTCACAGTAACCTCCCTTGCCCACAGCAATAATCATAATAATATAATGCTGGAAAATAAATGCGGAAAGGTAAAGGTACGGAAAAGTAAAGTGCAGAAAAGTAAAACACAATATGCACAACACCCAACAAATAAACACCCAAGCGCTAGGATTGACTCGCGTAGGGGATGGGAAACGGTCCCAGCATAAGGGATGGGAAAAGTCCCTAGATGCTATAAGTCCCCAGCAGAGTCGCCAGCTGTCGCTACTGCGAAAATCGGCGCCGGTTGACAGAAGAGTCGCCACCGTGCGTTATTTATCCCTCAGAGCGGGAAAGGAAACGCTCGAAGTAAACCTCGCAAAAAACGGGGAAAGGTATGGTCATCGCAACCAAAACCTGGGTTCGGGAGTCGGTTACGCAAGGGGAAGGTATTAGCACCCCTCACGTCCATCGTACTCGATGGGATCCACGCTTGGTATTTATAAGGAAAAGGGTGTATTTATCTATCTACGCTAATGGTCGGTCTGAAAAGAAAAGAAAAGGACAGGACTCGACAGAACATACGGTGTTCTGGGCCTACGTATTCCCTCGTGCAATGGGAAAGTCAGAGTCAACGTAGTTCGATTACCTATGACTAAACGGGGAAAAGGTTGCTCGCCAGGACATCGCGTCCTGTGCCTACGTACTTCCACACAGCATGGAAGATCAGAGCAAACGTAGTTCGACTAACTACGGCTAAACTGGGCGCTCTCACACAGCAGTGAGAAAACAAACTGGTCCTAAAGGTTCGGGAACTTACAACTACGATCTGGTCTCAAATGCGCTCGGGCAAGAGAAAGGGGAAACAATTAGTCGTCAACGGGAAAGTCTCGATCGCACAGCCGCGAGAGAACAAAGGTTAGTTGTTAGTGTGCTCGCTAGGATATCGCATCCTATGCCTACATATCCTCGTCTGGTACGAAGAATCAGAGCAGCTGTAGTTCAGCTAACTACGGATCAAGCTACTCAAAAGCTACTACTGAAAGGAAAAGGAAAAGACACCCTAAAACTATGGCTGAAGAAAAGGGGAATCTACCTATTGATATCACGCCTGGTTGAACATCCTAATGTCTATCATAACGACTCCACAGCGAAGAAGTCAGAGCTCCTAAGGGATCATGGCAGCAGGACTAAACGGCAAACAAGAAATGCTACAAAGTAAAGAAATACTGAAAACATGCATGAATGCAACAACTAGACAAACAAGGCACAGAGGCCGCAAGCCACAGAGGCAAGGGAGCTCAGCTCTACCAAATGCCAACAAGCAAAGCCACTCAATAACAAACAAGCAGAAGGAGGACCACCTCAACTTCTCATGCACACAAAGTCTACTTCTAAAATGCACCTACTTCAGAACTATCTAGATGAATACCTAAGTCTAGTGCAACACAACACCACACAAGTCAAACAACACAAAGAGACTAACCCTGAGCAGGGCTCCTAAACAAAACCTGAAACAAACCCCTAATCTATCTCTAAACAAAACTCTATGCAACAACTTATGCAAAGATCTAAGCAAAACCTCTAATCAAAACCCCAAGCAAAAGGAATCAATCCCAGTCTCCAAGCTTCAGAACAAGCTTACCAGAGAAAGGGAGCTAAGTAAGCAGACCCATAGTGTCTTCCTCAGGAAAGCACTAGGAGGTGTATACTCAGGAGTCATACCCTATGTGGCTCAACAACATGTGATCAGTTTACATTCCTCCTCAGGAGAAACTAAACTCACAAGCAGGCTCCAACATCACTGGGTACTTGAGAAATCCTAGATAAACTAATGGAACTAAGTGAATAGACCCCTAGGACCTTCCTCAGGAAAGTACTAGGAGGCTTCCACTTAGGAATCGTATCCCATGTGGCTCAACAACATGTGATCAGTTTACATTCCTCCTCAGGAGAAATTAAACTCACAAGTTGGCTCCAACATCATTGGATACTTACGAAAGAGGTGAGAAGAAAGAATGAAAGTCATTCATAGTGCCTTCCTCAGGAAAGTACCATAAACTCCCTTCAAACTTCAGGATCTCGAACCTCACAAACGGGGAACAAGCTCTTAGACTAGGTCTTCGATCCAATGCATCCTTGTAAGCTCCAACAGGACTCCAACCAGCTCCCATCTTTGAGAAGGACCCACAGGCCATCAAACCACAAGAGACTATCTCTGAAGTTCAACCACAGTTGAACTTCAAAGTCAGAAGTCGTCAAGACTTCTCCTATCCTCAAGCTCAGACTAAAACAATATCAGAACATCCTACAAAAATCTATCAAAAACCTATGGGAAACCTACATGGCTCTATGACAACATACTAAAAAATCAGAACAAAATTCAATACCAGATGAAAGAACCAAAACCAACAAAGCAGGCATATCCACAAACCAATTATTCAATATCAAAACAATACAAAAAAATGCAATTAAAATGAAAATGCATGATTAAGCTAATGTTTTTGCACTATAAAATTCTACATTGAATTACGAGTCTACAGAAAAAAGAACGGAATTATTTGACTGAACCTACTATTTTTTATGGATTTTCTAATAATATGCATAACCTAAAAAATATTAAAAAAGGTCAATTAAATGGAAGAAATGCTAAAAATAGTAAACAAAAATAAAATGGCATTTTTATTTTTATTTAATTTTCTAGACATTTTCATGAAGTGGTAGGAAAAAGAAGAATTAAAAAATCAATCATTTTCATTTTATTATGAATTTTATAATGTGCAAGAAAATATTAAAAGAATTTTAAAAAACCAAAATTGGGAATAAAGTGAAAGGGGGGTTCAAACAGCATGCTTTCCAGGTTGAATTTCTAAATGGGCCAGAGGTGGGGGGTGTACATAGCAAAGGGCGTAGGCCCAATGAGTCAGAAATCTGATGGAAAATAAAAAAGAAGGAAAACGCGCAGGGGGGTGCAATCAGTGAATTCTTCATGTTCATTTCCATTGGGCTTACGCACCAGGGGGTGCGAATAGAACTTGGGCGTAAGGCCCAGCCCAATCTGTCTATCTCCTCTCTCACAGGGGGGGTGAACGAGAAAAAGGGGGTTGCGTTTCAGCAAAACGCGATTGGGCCCTGCACCCAGCCCAAACCCTAACTAGAAACCCTAATCAACAAAACCTTACTCCCCTTCTACAAACCCTAAACACTGTTCATCTCTCTAACCTAGCCGTCTTCAACCTTTCATCCTCCTCAGACTTTCTGCAGATCCTCGTATCTTTCTTCTCAAACTCACCTCTCACACAACTCTCTAACAAATCAAAGCCCTCAAGCTCTCTCAACACTCAAACAAATCAACGAACAAACACAATAATCTCATCATCAGTATTCTCTCACATTCACACACAAATCAAACACAAACCCTAACCAATCGCTACTCACAGTGAAATAACGTAAACCGAAGCTGTGTCATCAACATAGAAGAACATGCAACAAGATCGGAGTGATGCGTACCTGGATGAAGCAGGAACAGGCTGAAGGATCCTTGAAGTTCGTTGAAGGAAGACGCTTGAAGATCGTGATAGATCTGATGAAGGATGCACGCCGTTGAGAAGATCTCCGGATAACTTTCTGGAAAAAAGCAAGAAAGGATCGAACGAACGGTGGATCCTCTGAAGGTGTTCTTGAGAGCGACTTGAAGATATTGACGAACGAAGAAGGTTCAGATGGAGATCAGAAAGATTTCTGGAAAAAATCAAAGGATGAAGGTTCCTGATTTGAAGATTCCGTGATGAGATGATGACGAACGGAGATGTTCTGGGGATTTTCTGAGTTTTCCTTGAAGGATGGTGGAGGTTGGTTTCTGGAGATTCGTATGAAGTTTCCGGCGAAGTTTGATGTTTCCGGCGAGGTGATGATGAAGCTGGACGGAGGAGATCGAAGGAGAAAGGAGAAATTCTGGGTTTTGTTGCAGTTTCCGGCGAGGACGGTGGCCGGAGACGGTTAGAGTGGCCGGCGGTGTGGTGGTCACCGGCTTTGCATGCCGGTCAAGGGCGTCTCTGGTGACGCGTGTGGTGATGACAGGTGTCTCTGTGGAGGCTTGCAGGTGCAACGCGTGGCTTGCATGCACAGAGAGAGAGAGAGAGAGAGAGAGAGAAAGTGGTGGGGCACGTGTGGAGAGAGAGGAGAAGATGGGAGTGTGATGTGGCGAAGTCTGGTGGATTCTGAGTTGTGGTGGGGTCCTTTCTGTGTTACGCGTGGGGCCAGCCCCTTTCAACACGTGGCTTCTGAAGCTTTAAAGCACTGAGATGCCTGGAACCTTCTAGATCCTTCTGGACGAATTGGGAATTTGCTGGATTATTTGGACAATTTCTGGACAATTGGGCTGCGAATTGGGCCTTTCTGAACTGGGCCCAAAACGAAAATCATAAAAAATCTCAACAAAAACTGAATTAAAACCTAGATTAAAACCTAATTAAAATCAATTAAAGCCTACTTAACTAATTAATCTGACTAATCCAAAAATTAAACTATCTTAATCCTAATTAGACCTAAACATGATTAAAATCCTAATTAATCCCTATTAGTCCTAAAAACAGAATTAACACCTAATTAAACTAATTACCCTAATTAAATCTAAAAGTGATTAAAAATCTAATTAACTCTATATTAATAAACTTCTACTAATTTCTGAAAAAACCATTAAAGTTCTATTTAATTCCTTTTCAACTCTATAAAATTCCTATTAACAATCTATACTATTATTTAATATCTACTTAAAAAGAAAACTATATTAAAACCAATTTTATTTATTTCTTATTTATTAAAATCCCTATTAAAAGAAAAATCTATAGTTTCTATATTTTCTAAAACAAAAAAAAACAATTTAAAATCCAATATATTCTAAAAATGACTAAAAAACTATTAACTCTATTTAAAAATCTATATAAAATTCTAAAAAATGATTTAAACTATTACAAAAAATACAAAAACCCTATTTAAATTCCAGAAAAATCTATAGAGCCTATTGAAAATCCACAAAAGTCTATTAAACCCTAAAAATGCAGACAAATGCAAATGACCCCCATAAAAGAGCGCACGAGACCAGATCGAATCGAATAGAGAACCCCGGGCATCAGAATATCCCAAAATCACTATGCAAGCTAAAAATCACCGGGGAGCGCACAAATTCCCGAAAATAAAACCCTGATGATCTGGACTGGATCTGCCGTATCTGATAGACGAAAATCAAGCTGTAACCCCGATATCCTCTGCCTGTGCACAAATATCATGCGTCTGATTGGCGAATATGAAATTAAACCACGAGTCAGATAGGAGAATCGGTTGGTCAAATTTTAGGGTGCAACACAAAGGAAGTTGCTTCTGCAAACATGTTGAGATATTTCATGAAGAGGGTTTTGTTGGGAGTTTCCTGAGTAGTCATCAAGGCGATTCGAACGCCTTCTATGGGACGTTCTTCATTCAGACGTTGCATTGCTGCAGACACGGGGTAACCCAGCTGGTGCTTGAATGTGGTGTTGAGCCAAAGTGGCAACAACTACATAGGCCCTGAAACATTCAAGGCTTTGGTGGTCTAGTTAAGGAGTTTTGTTTTCAAGGTCGATAGACCAAGAGAATGATAGAGAGAGGATAGTAGAAGCTTACCCAATGATAGTAGGACAACCAAAGAGTAAGGAAAGTGATATGTTCTTCATCTGACACTTCGTCAGAATCTTTATCGTGATGATCCTCTATATAGTTCTGAAAACCGGCACGTTCGAAGTAGAAAGTGGTGTCCGTTTCCAGGGTCAGATCAAAGGTTTCGCCCAGAGAAGAAAGACTTGTGATAGTCGCCACGTCGAAAAGTGTCGGCGTCAACATACCATAGGGGAAATGGATGTGTTAGTCGACCCCTTCTAGAAATACATCGACGCTAGTGGTAGGCAAGGGTTAACCCTATGAGCATTCCTAGATAGTTGAATGGTGTTGAAGATGCCAGCTGTCTTTCATTGCTCTTGACACTTGCCTTGGACCTTGTTAAGCCAGGAGATGTAATCTTTGTTGCCTGGAGTAGGCATCGACCTGAAAATATGAGCTTTTGGAGCCATAAACTTGAGGTCGAGGGTGCCATCTTTCTGAAAAGCTGGGGGAATGGTGGGAAGGTATCAAGGGAAAAATGCTTGAAGTTCCTCATGGTTGGGTTTCATATCAGGGTATGACCCATGGAAAGCATGCAACTTTCCAGCCACCGCGAAGGGTATAATCATCTGGCGTTGCCAGGTCGCTATCATCGCGTCATCGGTGGACGTCAGATTCGGAAGAGGCCTGAGGGATTCGGCTTCAGTGAGAACAAAAGCGATGGGGTTGTTTCTGGTGGTGTGAGTAACGGAAGTGGTTGAGGAAGCCATTGAAAGAGAAGATTAAAGGAATTCTAGGAACGAAAGCTTGAAGGAAAGGAAAGTGTGAGAGAAGTTGGAAAAGAAAACCAAATGTGGGAAAGAGCTATTTATAGATAAGTTGCATGCAGTTGAAAAGGCAAGGGGTTGTTCTGATTCTAGAGTGAGTGGGAGTGGGTTAAAGCCCATAACGTAGGACGCGACTAGGCATGATTAGTTTTCTTAGAAATCATGGCGCAGAAAGGAACCATTATTACATCAAACTGTGGGTGACGTGTGGCTAACTTGACAGAAGGAAAATGATGGTATTGTTGGGTCAAAACCAAGGTGCAGTCGAAACCTTACAGGAAACCAAAACGCCAAGTTTCTCAGTCGACACAGTGCTCAGTCGAAACTGGGTTTTTGAGGGGGCATCTTGTTGGCTGAAAGATTTCGACTGGAAAAAGTTGACATAAAAGCTGACATGTGGGTCGACAAGCTAGGAAAGATGGTGAAGGAAACGAGGTAAGTCGACGCCAGCAGAAGAAGATTGTAAGTCGACTCAAGGTTATTCCGTCGAAAGTGTCGGCTGATGGCCAAGGAAACCAACACGAAGTATGAGAATCTTTTAGCGGGAAGAAAATTTGAAAAGTTAAGAATGTGGGGAAGTTACGAAAGTGGTGGAGGGACACGTGGCGCCACCATGACCAACATATCAGTTATTTTCTTTTCTTATTTAAGGCAATGCCCATTTTCATTTTAGGGGCGCATTTTGTAACATTGTAAGGGAAAAACACTCTGAGTACCAAGCGTTAAGAGAAAAGAGTTCATTCCTGCGAAATGTATGATCGCGTCCACATTTCCTTTTAAAAGCAATTTACATTATCAAACTTTAAGATATCTTGATTTTTTACTCGTTTATGTTATTTGTCCTTCATTTCGTATACACATTTTTATTCGAATTTGTTTTCAATTTATTCTAAACAAAACCATTCTACCACCGTCACATAGACTCGACCAGATAATTCTGGAACTTGTTTGATCGATCCCACAAGTAAACCTGCGTTAGGAGATCAGAGATTGTTCGCGCGAAAACTGAATACGAACAAATACACATATAACATATTACCTCTGATCTTATTTATAAAAGAAAAATTTACTTTTTAAATTTATTATATATATATATATATATATATATATATATATATATATATATATATATATATATATATATATATATATATATATATATATATATATATATATATATATATATATATATATATATATATATATATATATATATACTTTGATTTATCAATAAATTTAAAAAAAATCATATTTCTCTTATAAATAAGATTAAATAAGATTAGATGAAGTACATGTGATTAGTCACGAATTCTTCTATCAAATCAAATTAAAAAACACTTTTCAAAAGCTATAAAAAGGTGTGCACTCTTTCCACTTTTCAAAATTTTCATTTCTCTTGCTTTGTCTTTCTTTTTCTTGTCGTTACTATCATTATCATCATGGCATCAACTAAGATTCCTTTTGCTGGAAATTCCTCCAAGTCACAAGAAGATCATCATGGCATATTCTTTCTCAATCACCAAAAACCTATATAGATGGATCTATCTCTAATGTGTAAGAAAGTCTATCTTTAGGCCTACTCAAAGAGTTTTTTCTTAAGAAGCCAAAACCTTCGTATCCAAAATTAACTAGAATATTCTACACGAATTGTAAATCTTTTAATGACAAAAGTACCGTTTCTTATAACATATACTTTCGTGTGCTTCTTACACGTTGCAAAACTCAATGAAAGATACAAGTATGTAGGTGAGGACAGGTAAATCTGCTATCTAGCATATAGTATAAAACAAACAACAATGTTAAGGGGACACACCAATTGGCACTAACACCATATAAAATAATAAAATATGGTGGCTTAATTTTTTAAAATATGTGAGTATAAAAATTCATATAATGAAGTACGGTCTATGGCATTATTGTCAGATCTTGTGTTAGTGTGAAGCAATGCAGTGCAGCCATTGCTCTATATATAAAATTATAAATACAAACAAGGAAGTACAGTGATTAGGCTTATGATGAATATTCATACATAATTTAATGATTCATACTTTATACATGTGTTTTAAAATGAGCGTTGGTTACAAATATTATATCTATATTTAAAAATGCAATCAACTATCAAAATTCTTCCAATATTTATTATTAGCTATTGACGTGTTTTATATTATTTTAAAGAATTTAATTAACATGTACTGATAGTATAAATTTTTTTACATTGTTACCGCTGATTTATCTAAATATTTATTTTTATTTTAATCATCTGAAAAGTAATATTAACAAATAATACTAATATATTAATAGTGTAAATGTATTTGAGAGTAGTATAGTGAGAAAGGAAATTTATTTATTAAAAGTAAAAATAACATTAGTTTTGAAACAATTTTTTTTTTGCTATTGATTGATAAATTGGAATTTAGGTGGAGTTCATTTTCAAAATGGTGGAATGTATCATTTAGGTGGAATTTAAAATAGGATGTACAATTTCGGTGGAATTCATTCTTTAAAGTTAAAGTTAATAAAGTATACAATTTTTTGAATAAAGAAATTTAGAAAATAAATTATTTTAAAAATAGTATTATACTTTGAAGTTTATTATTCTAGTCCGTCATATTAGTCTTGGCCGACCATTATAAAAAAAAGTTACAATTCTTTTAGAATATTTAAAGTGGATGAGAACTATTCCGTTGACGAATATATAAAATCAAAACCTTTAGTATATTTAATGACTTTCTGTAATTTATTAAATTTATTATTTCCTTTATATTATAAATAGAGAGCACGTCAATGCAGGTATTCATTTTCAAATTTAATTTCAATTCACTCTTCTTCAATACATACTTATTTAAGTGTTAGAGTGTTACTTTGTCAGTCGTTCCTCTCTTCTCTGCACCGAAAGCTCAAATCCGCCATTATCTTTGATCCTATATCCATTTCTGGTTTCAATACAGAACAATGGCGTCATCTATGGGAATGAACTTCTGATTATCCATTTCTGTGTTTCCCACGATTTCATATTCATTGACTCGAAAGATTAGTCTCTGCAGTTACACGCAGATGATACCCTGGTTTTTGTCGAAAAATTAAATTATTATAATTAGAGTTTGTTTCAACTCGACCCTACAAAACCAACTTGTAAGGTGAAATATGTTGCTCCATATAAAATTTGTTTAAGCTATCAATAACCAATGCAAGACTTAAGATTTTTCCTATACACCTCTCATGCCCAACACTAATTGGTTTGGTGCGTGAATATAATGGTGGGTGATACATAGCTTGATAGATATGATCTCATACCATATTATAAATATAGTTTGATCTAACACACCCTTATAAAATTGACTTGTAAAATGAGATCGTCACTCTACATAAACTTTTTTAAGCTCAATCTCTAACTAATATGAAACTTGAGATTTTTTTAATATTGATGAAATTGTTGTTTCGTGTATAAAACATGTGAATAATTAACAATTTTAAATATATTGCTCTAGACCGGCCAAAGGCCCAAACAACAAAGGCTTAATTCATCTCAAATATAGTCCACTTGATCCAAGGTATAAAAGTAATTTCATACAAAAAATAAGGTACAATCTGATCTCCATTTTCCACTACACTCATCTTGAATCTTAAACTTACTTAGGTGTTAGAGTGTTGACCTTGGAAGTCCACCCTCGTGCCATATTACTAGAGATCAACACCACCAGTTCAGGATCCTCAATTTAGCAACTGCGTCTATTTCTGGTTCCAACACTGAACAATGGCACCGTATATGGGAATAGACTTTAAATTCCTACAATTTCATGTTCACTCTCAAATTCATCAGTTTGTTACCTTCTCAGGCCACAGAATCATGAGCATTCATAATCAAACAAAAAGTGCATTCGCGTTCTATCCAATCAAGCATCATTTCAACTTTGGTTTTCCGAATTTATGAATATCTAATTCGTGCAAAAACTACACGAAGAAAATGAACGAGTGATCCTAGATCCAAATTCCGATTTATGCTAGAATTATCAAAGATTGGAAGTAATTGCCTCCAAAATCATACTGAAGATTCCTAACCAACCTTCAGATTTCACATCACCTAAAATATATGTTGCTAACGTTATACTTATCATGACGAATTCAAAGACACGAAGAGTACATGGTTGTTGCTAGCATAGATCAGTTACCGAAGCACTTTCTCCATGTAATAAATAGAGACCCCCTTAGGAAAAATATGATAGATCATGATGAAGATCGTACTGGGACTAAAGCTAGCCAATCGCGACAAAGTGAAGCAAACTTTTAGCATATGAATATCTGCGGTTAAAGTAGTAATCACCATGGATAGTGCTACTCACCACCCTGACACGAATTGAAATGAAGATGTTTGGGCACAAATAAGTCCAAGGAACGAGGAAGTTAAGCAAACTGCAGTTACGGGCCAACTGATGATCACAACAGTTTCCATTGATGGAGGAGATTGTACGAGATAACTCATAAACAATGTCATATGAGCATCAATTCTCAGTTTGACGTGACCAAACTACCAGATCTCTGTGGTCGGGCCTACATGATAACATGAATTCAATGAATACACACAGGGAACGGAACCCCAGACCCTGTTCGCAGGGAAGCGAAGTCTCATTAAAGACACCTCTGGTTGGCATTTAGATCTAATTCCTCGCCCGACCTCATCGATCTATATGGAAATTATCAGGAGAATGAAGTGAGCCAAACTTCATTCGCGAGGGTCGAGGAGACAAGACTCTCAAGGAATATCACCTATGTCTGACCATACCTTTGGTCATAGTAGAATTCGACTGCAGGCAAGAAGACAAACTCCTACATCTCCTATAAGCATACTATAAGTCACGCATAGATGGATTATGGCGAGTATATGCACCAAAATAAAAGGAAAGAAGAGGTTTCACCGCCATGTTGGTCAGGAGGTATTGCGCCAAACTATTCAGAAAGGAGGTTTTGTGGCTTTAAACTATCTGTGGTCGTCAGCAAGCCACGTCCTAAACAAAGTCGATCAACCCATGATGCCCGTAGATTATAAAGATCCAGAGGCATCCGAGGTGGGCCATTGCTTCATCTAGCATAGAAAGATAAGGTTCTTTACACTCATGCTTCAGCTAGGTGAAAATATAGAGTTAGAATCTTTTTTAAAGTAGTTGCCCAGTTCATGTAATTGATATGTTACTTGTTAAACGCTGCAACCACAAAGAATGTTGCATGTTCCATGCAGGATGGCATGAGTCTTTCTTTAAAGACATGTTTCACGTTTAAGGAGCACTCTTCTCAATGTAGTTGGCGTACCCTCTCCCTCGGATCTAGCCAATCCAAGGGCATTAGGCGGTGGAGCTCAGGAACATCTACCTTGATTTAAGTCATACATCAGAGGCATGAATGAAGACCATACCCTTGGTCAGGGAATAATCCTTGATGACATGAAACAGAGTATAAATCAATGGACACATCTCGCTAGGTCCAAGCCCCGCCACGAGGAAAAAGAATAAATACACCCTGAATTAGGGAATGATAAATACAATAAACAAATATACTTTGAATCAGGCAATGCTAAATACAACAAATAAATTCACTCTTAGTAAGGGAATGCTAATTACCATGAACAAACACAACAACCAAACATGGTATCAAACATAATTTAATGTGGTAAACCGTTGTCAGCTCTAGTGGAGAAAATGCAATAACTCGTCTCAATCAAAGCTAGTGGACAAGAGACTCTGATCGAAGCTATAAGGTTCAAAGAGCACACCAAGAACCTCGGCTTGACGAGTCACATCCTCCTCATAAAAGTAAAGCCTCTAGGGTTCTTGCACCTTAAAGCAGGCAACATCTTTCAGCTTCCACTTGCAACTAACCAGAACCATAATACAACCTTAAAGTAGAACCAAACACATATTCAAAACTCAAAGTCAAATAAATCCACAACTCACTGAGGTAAGAATATAGTGCATAAATATTTTCATTACATCCAAGGCAGAATGGCCTGGAAAACATTACATGAATGATAAAAAAATGCAAAGGAAAATAAGAAGAAATCAAGCTATAATGCCTGAAATTAAAGTTCCTAGATCACCCCTGGAGTCCCCTTCTAGAGAATCCTTAAAGGGGTCCAACACCTCAACAAGAATAGTGGTCTCGAGACAAAATTATTGTGTTCGTTCCACGACCTAATCTCATACCCTAAGCATATCCTGTATAGTCCGGTGAAGAGAATTATGGAACGTCTCCCTCAGTCCAACAACCTCTCCCTCAAGATTATTCAAAGCCTCGACATGAACTTCGACTTCCTGCTGAAGTGTCCCCCGATCCTTCTCCATGTTGTGGTTTATATTAATAAAAATGTTAGAAGCTTTCTGACGTTTTTTCTCTTCTGCGAGAGAGGACTCCAGTTCAGTGATTCAGGCAGCCAAGGTTGCATGGGAACCATGGATCTTTGTAACTTCTTGCAAGGATTCAGCAAGTTGGCCTAGTACTACAACTCAGTTAACTCCTTTTGGAAATCTAAGCATTTATGCTCCATAGCTTCACACTTCACCTTCCAAGTATCTCTCTCATTAAAAGGATTACCAGCAACCAAGACATCCCCTCTGTTGTCGGTAGAAAAGGGAATAGAGAAGAGTCTCAGTACATGTTAAAGGTGACCTCAGAGAGGAGTTTCATCTTCTCTGCCTTAGGTAAGCTTCAGAAGAAGGACAGATCTTTCGTCGATACAAAATCAGTAGCTTCATCAGGAGTGCGAGCAAGCCGAGAAGGAAAAATAAGAGGCATCTGTAGGAAGGGAGTTATTTGTCCCAAAGGAGCATCCCCGATCAGATAAGGTTGCTTAGGATAACCCTTTTATAGGGGGGTTGCTTTTCATTTGTTAAAAATTGGAGATGGGGGTGGATCCTCCAAACTCAAAATTGCAATGGTATTGATAAGATGGTGGACCCCATTGATAGCAGTCTTGGTGACCGAGATGAGAGTAATGGTTGAAGCATGAGCAGTGGTCGTAGAAGGGGGAAGTCGCGACTTGTCCGGTAGGAATGATATTAATTCCTTGAGAACTAGAAAGCTTGTATACCATCTTCAAAATATCTATGTTATCTACAAAATGAAATCACAGATGTTAAAAAATTTAGGGGTTCGTCCTCACCAAAAACCCTCGTTCTTCTCCTCCTGGATGATTGCACTCACGATAGTGTAACTATCTATCTGCTTCTCCCTCACCTTGGAAGAAGGCACCTCACTTAGGCCAAACCCTTTTTCATATCCAAGTCATTGAAACCAAGAGCGTAAGACCCCATTCATCACCACCTCGTCGTGGGACGGGGAGAGAACCTATCTTGGTGCAGTAGAAATGGACGTCATAATGGAAATGGGGCGAGGACCAATACTTAAAGAATATGCCCTTATAGAAACAAAAAGATCTGGTTGGGGAAGACAAAAAGGTGATATGAGCCTCTAGAGTAATGGGTTTCAACTACAAGAAATTCCTCATAAAATCTCTCAAGGGTTGTCTGGGGGGAAGCTAATAAGCTCTTGGTCACGATAGTTGTCTTAAAAGGTATGTACCATATAGAACAAGTTGAAGAAAAAATTGAGGGAATGATTCTAAGACTTATGTTAGGCACATAACTAGAATACCTTCAACTAAGCCCAGGAACCCAGATAAAGTAGGGAAGGGGAGACCTTTAAATGCTTTAGGATGACCTCTTTAAAATAAGAGAAGGCACCCAGAGTCTTATCCTATTGAACACGCGTTCATAAAATGGGACCAAACAGTCTCTAAAAGAACTACATATCTTTTTCTCCAGACTAATGGGAAGAACTGACCACTCTAAAGGGTCACTAACCACAATGCTAGTAGCATCTATCACTATTTCAGTATGCAAAACAGATGGGATACCCATTATTTACGCATCCACCCAACCATAGTTAACTGCCTCGGTTGGCTCTGCCAACGCCACACCTCTCCAGGCTATGTAGGCGGCTTTAGAATGCTCGTCGGGTGTGATATAAGAAACTAAATCAGACCTTCCTCGAAGCTCCAAGTGAGTCCTCACTTCAACAATTCTAGGTTCACGATTATTGGTTCTCAAGTAAATTTGGATGAAATCATCACTACATTCCCTCATCTGCTTGATTGTTTGTATTTCCCCCTTAGTCAAAACGAGAGGGGCATGGGGACCTCGGTACAATTTTCCTCTTCATCATCATTTGATAAAAGGGCTTCAAAATATTCAATTGAAGAATCTCATTCACCTAGGGAGTTCCCAAATGCTCTTTATGAGTCAGAATCATCAGATAGATATATAACTTCTGGGGCCATGTGATCATGAGCAAGGGGAAGGAGATGAGAATTAGGGGATACCCCCATTCCCATAATAGATGAAGTGTCACACTCATAATCACTCAGTAGGTGAACATTACTATCACCCATCTTGGCTAGAAAACAATAAATGGTGAAGGAAAAAAATTGAGTTGAGAAGGGTACTCGGTTAGATGAGATTGATGAAGCGAGGTAAATAAAGAAAGACGAAAACCTTGATCAAAAGACTATAATCCCTGATGAACACTTTTAGGAAGGAATAGATGAAGACATTTTCTAATAAGAGCAAGTATGAATGAACTTGAACTCCAAGGATTGCAAAAAATTTCCTCACGTCTCAATTCATCTTATTTATAGGCGAAGATAATTAAATGATCCAGATCAAATGCAAAAGCGAGATACAAAATCAACGACTAGATTTTTTCTTGGAAATACAAATATACTCGAACGCACTACAAACACCACCTTACCTTAACTAGTCACGTCAACCCATGTTTCAAAGGGAAGTAGTGAAATGTTTCAATGATTGAAATGCCTTTAATGTGCTTGCTCTCCACTATTTTTTTTAATTGACTCTAGGCATTTCATTTCTACTTCACAACATCTGTGGCGGCTACCCAAAATCACATAAGGCATCCTTGACTCTCTCAATGTCCAAAAAATCCTTGGGGAAAACTATTATGGGTCAGTCAAAGGCCAAAATAACTAAGGCTCAATTCATCTCAAATTCACTCCACTTGATCCAATGTGTAAAAGTAATTCAACACAGTAAGCAAGATATATTATTTGGTATCTATTTTTCACTATACTCATCATGAATCTTGAACTAACTTGGACGTTGTAGTAATAACCTTGTCGATCTACCCCCACGCCACCGTACTAAAGATCAACACCACCAATTTAAAATCCTCAATTCATCAATTGCATATATATTTTCTTCCAGATTTACTTTTATTTTATTATATTTTAAATACTTCAAAAACATTAAATGTCGATTTATTTAATTCAAGGACAAACATTGTTCTTAAGACAACTTAAGATCCAAAGACGAATTTTAGTATGATCTTCTACTTTAGTCTAATGGTGGAGTGTACCTACAAATCCTCTAACACTCGATTCAATATTATAATCGTGTGTATTTGAGATTATTTTGCCTTTTAACTTTTATAATAGACCTTTAGGATTTGATTCCATATAACTTTTTTCAAAAGACACTTGTCTCCAAGGACAATTGTCAATATGATATCATTATCTAATGACCTTTCTAGTTTTAGCATGTCTTTAGGACAACCATATCTTCTAGACTACCCTTTAACCACATGGTTTGAGTTACTCAAACCTTAATAGATTGAACGTCGGTTCAAACTACTGAAATAAGACGTAGTTTAGTCTATTAGTTCATTTAAATTAGGTTCATGGAAGAGTTATGAACTTTACTCTTCTGTATTTGGAGTTTTTTATGGAGGGTTCTTTTTTGAGTTTGATTTGACTCTATGATTGTTGTTGTTTATTCTTTTTGTCAGAATATGATGAGATTCGTCGAATCCCTAACACTCTTAAGAAGTAATGACTTACGAATAAATTCAATCTTATTATTTTCCAAATGTTTAATTTTATATTTGAAATTATCATAATTGATTTTGAAGGTGTAGAATTGATTTTGTCATATTTGATTGTTGTTCAATAGAATAGATTTTGTCTTTAAAATTGATTTTAACTTTAAGCTAAAATTTATAATGTTTGAGTATAACAATTTTTATATTATAGTTTATTAAAAATAAATCAACTCACCAAAATTTTCCAAAGAGGCTCTGAGTGAGACATTGCTTTTAGATCAAAATTTTAGTGCCCATGAGTATATTTTACTTTGATTAAATTAATTAATATTATTCTTTTAAACCTTTTAATATAGATTTTATTCATTATTCTCTCGCACATAATACTTGAGTGTTTCGGTTTTTTAGAAAATCATAATCGTTTATCCCAATAGACGTTTGGCACAGTGAGCAACAGGATCACGAAAAGCATGATTGGTAACCGAGGATCGAAATCCTTCAAACCCTCGCACTGGTGATCAAACATGAGGGCTTGGGGGGCAACTGCTCTATGTCGGCTATATCACCCTAAATCTGGCCATGTATTCGTTGGTTCAGTCACCCTGAGACGAAGTACCTCGATTGTAAACATACAAAGCAGTCACTCAAACGACTTCTAGAATATTTTCCTAACCACTGAAATATCATATACCTAACTACCAAAAATTCATGTCCTAAGCATATCCAATGGTCTTCCGCTTTTCATACTTGAAAGATAATGAGGCAATTATTCTTTTTTCATATATATATATATATATATATATATATATATATATATATATATATATATATATATATATATATATATATATATATATATATATATATATATATATATATATATATATATATATATATATATATATATATATATATATATATATATATATATATATATATATATATATATATATATATATATATATATATATATATATATATATATATATATATATATATATATATATATATATATATATATATATATATATATATATATATATATATATATATATATATATATATATATATATATATATATATATATATATATATATATATATATATATATATATATATATATATATATATATATATATATATATATATATATATATATATATATATATATATATATATATATATATATATATATATATATATATATATATATATATGGAATGTCGTCATTTCATGTATCAAGTTTTAAACACAATTTGAATACTTTTTCTTTATTAACATACTAATTTGAGTGTCAAAGTGTTAACCTTACCGATACTCCTCCTCTCTGTCGCGCCATAAACTCTTATCCACCGCAACTTCTGCCACGTAACAGAAAAAAAACAATAATTCATAATCATTTTATCTTTAATTCAAGCATAATATATTGTCTTAGTTTATGGGGTCAAGGAACCGATTTGATTAAAAAAAAATTAAAGAGTTAGAAATCACTCAAGAATATTGATGATATATTATGAAAGTCAAAATACAATCTATTTGATAAATTACTAAAGTTATCACACTGACATTCATTTATTTGTACTTCATTATAAAGATTGAATTGAAATGAAATTGTGAAGTTGAGTATATAACTCAGTCTCCAAAATTTTAAAAAGACATGTATTACATGAAAACCATTCCCTATGCTAATGTTGTCATGTCTTTCATGTATGACGTGATGTGCACTTTCCCCAATTTAGCTTATTTAGTAAGCATAATGATTAGGTAAATGGCCTATCAAGTTAGGATTCATTGACAAGTTTTGAAATGGATTCTCATATGCATCAAAGTATATTTTCAGAGAGTTTAGGTTAATGGCAACGTTAAAAGAAAGAAACAAAAAAGAGCTGAAATGGAAGGGTTTGTGGACTCTGACTATGCATATGCTGCCTTAATATAAAGAAATCACTCACTCCCTATACTTTTTTACTGCTTTTGGTATGAGAATCAGTTGGAAGGAACTTTTGTAAGAAGTGATGGTTTTATCTACAAAAGAAGTGATGGTTTTATCTTCGGTGACTCAAGAATCACAAATCAATGATAATGAGATGTTGAAATTTGGCTTTTAACCTATCTAGATATAAACGGAGAGATTTTAGTATATTTAAATTAAACTCTTAAACATTCTAATATTACAATTTGAGAGAAGTTAGATGCTAAGAGTATCAAGTGTATGCGTCTAAAAATGAGTGACGAGTCTGAAGCCTACAAACTCTATGATCCAGTTGAGAATAAAAACATGGTTAGTAGAGATGTTGTGTTTCTAAGAGTCTAAAGGTTGGAATCGGGGCAAGCAATAACACCGAGTAGAGTCAACTAGGAATATTTATAGTGATAAAAACAATGATGAAGACATCAATGAGACTGATGAGGATACTGAAAGAGAAGAAACTTCAGCGGGAGAAAATGAAAACAACAACAATGGTTCTCAAAATGAAGGGGAAATTGAAGAATAGGAAAATGAAATAGAAGATAATAAGCTTTGTAATACCCCAAATTTTACCCTTAGATTAGTCGATTCATGTCACATGTCATCTCATTTTGCATCAGCTAACTATTAACAGGTTACGTAGTTTGTTTCGTTTTGCAGGAACCACGACTGGTATACTTTAGCTGTTAAAGGGCGAAATGGTCATTTTCACGTTGTTTATTGACATTCCTTGAAGCTGAGTCATCATTAGAGATTTATTAAATGAATAGAGCCTCCGTCTCCGAGCTCCTTATTTTCTTTGAAGGTGAACAGAAATTCACGGTAATTTTGGCATCAGGATCTTTGAGATACGGTAATCAATTCAACGGGCTGAGCCAGTTATTTTGTCATGCGGGTTTGATTATGTTGAGATATTAATTTGGTTTGGTTCAAGTCAAATGCAAGGATCTGCTCTGCGGAATTTGGTTTCAACAGATATTTATTTCTCCGTTACTTCTGCTATCTGCCACTTAAATTCCTCAAAAAGGAAAAGCAGTATAAAATAAAAGCAGGATTGATTATATCTGTTTAAATGTAAATGTTTGGCCAAGTTGGTTCAGGGCACGGGATTTATTCATCAGGAATACCAATGGAATTTTTGCATGGAGTATGGATCCGTTTCTTCGGTAAAGGGATTTCTCTGTTCATTTTTCTTTTTTTAGTCCATTCAAGGCCGTTTCTGGTTCTAACCATCACGCACGACTTAATATGGGACTTTGACTGGAATTGAGGGGCATGACAGTGTTAAGTAGGGTGGCGTGTTTAGAACGATAAACTGATTCGGATAATTATTTTGGGGATTGATTCGTACGAATTATTTGGAAGTTAGTACATTGGTGAAGGTTTAATTGATCAACTGTTAATCGGTTGAATTTAATCAGAAAGTAATTTAGACAGAAAATACATGGAATTTATTCATGATATTTTTATTATTCATATTTTATTCTTTTACAAGGAGGAAATAATTTGAATATGAAAATGTAGTGAATTTATTCATAATATTTTAAATTACTAGGAGAAGTGGAATTTAGAGGAAAAACGTTATTGAATTTTATTTCATAATATTTTTTCTACAGAGTACAAAAAAGAAAATAAGTTACATATTTTTTCTAAGTTCCTAAATTCCTAAGTTCTTCATGCTCAACTTCTCCGATTAAATTCCCCGAGTATCCAACTTTCTTCGTACCTGTACACAGAAAAATCAGAAGCAGAGCAATAACAGGAAAGGAGTTAGAAAATATTTTGACACCCTCAGAAAGGTCTCATCACCGGGTGTTGGGAGGGTACGACAAATGCCGCAGCCAGCTCCCGTTCCAATCCTCGACATTGGCACTAAACCGATAGTATCCATTCTTAGTTTTGGTACAGCCGAGAAAGAGAAATAAAAAGAAGTTTTTAGCCGAGAAAATTGATTTTGCCAAAAGTGGATTTTAAAGCCAAACGGTTTGTAATTCGAATTTGTTCCATCAAGTAAATAACAGATATCCGTATCCAAACTGTTTCTCTATCAAGTAAATGTTTCAGAGATCCAAATCCACATCAAAAGAAGAACAAAATCCAGATTCAAACCGGAAATCCAATCCAACCTCAAAGCGGAAATAACGTAAAGCTCAACGGCAATCATCAGAGGAAAATACGAAAGATCTGTTAGGAATAATAGCTTAAGCTACTAGATCATCAAACAGCCATCCGCAAATTCTGCAAAAAACCCAAACAAAATCGCCGTAACATTCTTTTCGGAAAAACCCAGCAAACCAATTTTAAATCAACCGCAATACAGTTCAAAGCATCAACATAAGTATCACAGGTTCAAAGCAAAATAACAGCCGCCATATTCAAATTGAAAACTGGGTCAAATACCAACGAATTTAAGCGGATTTTCGGCAATAATCCAGAACCACAATCTCAAAGGAAAAAACCCATATAAGTATCATCAGAGAAAGAACATAAAGGGGGGGATCCGAAGCGAGATTGAGAAAAAATACAAAAGTCGGCGGTGTGTTAGATAGCATTAGAAATCTAACGGATTCAGAAGCCATGAACAACTTCATCATCATCCATCACCAGTAGCCCTCCAAAGCGAAATCCGCAACGGAAAGAGGGATTTTCAGAGAAGCCATTAGAGCTTCGTCATCATCAAACCATAAAGAAAAAGAAGACGGAAGTTTCGGAGCATTACGGACCTACGACTATCAACGGCGGCGGCGGAAACTCAAACGGTTCAAACGCCAGCTACAACCGCAAAAAGCCTCAGTTTCTAACATCATCGGCCGGAATCACGAACAACATAACAAAATCAACCACCGACGGCCCAATCGAGACGCAGAAGCTTCAGCATTGGCAATCACAGGAAAAACGCTCATTTTCGGTAAGAAATTTGTTTCTCACATGTTTTCCAGTTGTGTTTCAGGTACATGCATCGGGAAAAAAAAGCTCGGAGAACATGGTAATGGCTACCGGCGACACATTTTGGAGAGGAAGAGGATGAGGGTTTGAAACCCCAGGGTCAAATGACTCGTCTGTTTCTCTGTGTGTTCTATGTTCTTATACTTCTGTTTTTAATTAATTAATTAATAACTCAACCCATCGTTTTTCTAAACTCATAATTTTAATCTGTAAGTAGTGTTGGTGTAAATAATAATTGGCATTTCCCTAGTAACCTTCAAAAATTATATATATATATATATATATATATATATATATATATATATATATATATATATATATATATATATATATATATATATATATATATATATATATATATATATATATATATATATATTTGTTGAGAATAAGTTTTATAACTAGTAATTATTAATCTTAGTATGTAATTATTAATCTTAGTAGGTCCCTGTTTTTAATGAGAATGTTGCCTTAGCATAAAAAACATTAGCGGTAAAGTCAGGTCCATGTATTGGATTTTTAACAATAAAATAGTTCTTTCTTTTCCAAGTTTTAAATGAACACTTTTTCTATAAAAAAAAATTTGAACTTAACTATTTCTTTTCAAAATATAAAAAACAAACAATGGTAAAATTAAACTATTTTGAAGCTTCAGATTTATTTTAAAATAACCTCTAACCTTAAAATTAAAACTTTTTCTAATTTTTTTATATTTAAAATTCATCTTTAAAATAACTTCTAACGTTAAAACCATTGTTATTTAAAATTAACCAAAACCTAAAAAAAAAGAAGAGAAAAACATTAAAAAAAAACCATTTTTTATAATTTATATTTAGTTTATTTTTTGTTAACAACTTAAAATTATTTTTTCTGATAAGTAGTAATTAAAAACATTTTAGTAAGTTCTAGTTAGTAATTTTTTTTTAACTTATAGTTAATTTTTAATTCGAAATTAAGATTAATTATTTTTAATAAAAATTCAAAAAAAATAAAAGAACTCATAATCTAGCCGTTTCGATTTCGTCTAACCTCATTAAGTTTGCTTGTTTCAGTTTATTGTCTTCTCAATTATTCGTACTATTTTTGGGCATGGATGTAATTTATGCGAGGCCATGATTGCAGTTTTTTTATTTTCGCATTTGTTTTGGGAATTTGTAATTTACGCGAGTGGTCACGATGCTTTTATTTTCATATTTTTTTATGTCTGCCATGTAATAATTCTGTTGCTTGCATGTTTTTACCGTCATTTACCCTCCTAAGGAATTAGGATTAACAGTTTGACCGCCGAGTCAATAACCCTAGTTTCAACCGTTTCAAACCCTAATAGCCTAGGTGTCCCATTGTGGACGAAAACGCCTGTGGACGAAAAACCCCTTTACCCTAGATTTTAGGTCAAAGAGTCGCCGTACTCTGTTTAGGGTTTCCCGCCGTGGAATCCCTAATTTAACCCTAATTTAATTAACAAATTCAACATAGAAATAGGAGTTTTAAGACTCCACGCAAGCGTGTCCTTAAGATACGTTTACCCCCCTTTGAAACCTTGACCACAGTCAAGACGTTTCTAACCTCCCTTTCAAGGGGAACTACAATTACTCTGATTCCATTCCCATCAGGATATGTAGGCACAAGATGCGAAGTCTTGCCGAGTAAATTTAGGACTAACCCTTAGGTCTTTAGGTCACTCTATCCCTTAGCTCAATATATATTAAAGCAAATAATAAAATAAAAAAGCATACAATAAACAAAAGGTTCCTGTAGAGTACTACAGAAGTTTAGGGTGCTAGTACCTTCCCTAGACTTAACCAACCTCTTACCTAGGTCTCTCCCCGCGTTGTGTTTACAATGCAAAAATAGGTTTTCCCTTTTTGACCTTTTCCTTCGGATAAATCAAAAAGCGGTTGTGAATTGAATTGTGATTCAAACTAATTAATAGTTTGTTATCCTATTTCCACCGCAACAGAAAATGGCGACTTCACTGGGGAGACTGCCATAACTTTTAAGGGTTATCCCTATTTTGTTTATTGTATGATATTTTTCATTATTTATTCTCTTGCATATATTATTATTGTGCCTTGCTTGGGGGTACCCTGTTATTGTGAGATAAGTCCTAACCCGGACTTGAGTGACCTTATTATAGGAAGGTGAGATATTCGATGAGGCTTGCCGGGAGTGAGTCCCGACCAAGTTGACTCGAGAATCACCGCTCAGTTGAGACCCTTTCGAAAATGGTTCGGTTGATCGAGTTAGTCGTGAAAACTTTTACTATTTTCGATTGGAGTTTGTGATATTGAGGACCGTAGTTACCTTAACACCACCTTGGCCTTATGTAGGACGTAGTGCGGGAACTATGTGGGAGTAGTCCTACAATGGTTGCCACGCGATACTACACTCTAAAGAGGTTCTCTTGAGAATATTATTGACCTCCGAGTCAGTTGGAATGTTGATAATATCCGAAGGATGGACTGATGACTTTGTGCACTTCTTTAGAACCCTTGTTCTGCAGGTACAACTAACCGTAGTACATACCTTATGGGGATGGGTAGACCCTAACTCCTTGCATATACCTTCAACCTAGGACTTTGTATATATGCATTGCATCCATAAGACATCACATTGCATCACATGTCATGGAATTCAAATTTTATTTATGAATATTGCAGGATACCATGGATTACAAAAAAAAAAACAAAAAAACACTTTGAGATATTCTTTTAAAAGTCTTAAGTTAGAGGACCTAAGGAAGCTAGGAACTTTGGTTCAAGATCAACAAAGGATTCAAAAACAAGTATGGAAGGCCATTATCTCTGTTAAAACTTCAAGTAGACGAAGGTTTCCTTTCGACTTTGTTACAGTTCTAGGATCCAGATTATCTTTTCTTTACATCCCTCGAGTACCAGCTCTTGCCTACCCTAGAAGAGTACTCTCAATTGGTGGGGTTACCTATTCTGAAGGAGTCTTCCTTTCCCTTTCTTGGAGAAAGACCCTAAAGGACAAGACCGTTGCTAAAGCCCTATGCTCGAAGTTATCTGACATCAAGGACACTAATCACCAACAATTGTGAAGACTTTTCCAACGTACCCTTGCTTGGTTTTGATGAAGGATTTATTTTCCTCTGATTCTCCGCCTAACCGTCAAAATCATGAATAGTGCTTCCTTAGGGTCCTAGAACTTTAGTTGGTTATTTTCATCGAGATTTTTGTTTTAAGAATATTATTTGTAATCCATTTTTCAATCAATAAAATTTTTCGTTATCCCGCAATGCTCATAAATACTTGAATTCCATGAAGTCATGTCATTCGCATTTTGCATTTTAGCATCGTATTTTTGCATTCCATGTGTCTCCCGGTTTCTCATACTCGGTTCCCTCGCCTTCCAGTTTCGTCACCCTGGGTCCTCCGCATCAGTACAACACTAGAGCCCAAGCTCGAAAAAGGATGGAAGAACAAGCTCAAGAGATTGACCGTGTCAGCCATGAACTCGAAGATCTTCGAGGAAGTGTGGGGCAGATTATGGAGATGTTGCAAGCCCTTAAGGTGAAGATGGATAATCAACCTACCGTTGTTTCCGAAATTACCGATACTGTTGTGGATCCTCAACCAGCTGTTACTGTCGAGAACATACCTCCTCAGAATCGTCAATCCAGTTCAGTGGATCCTACTGTTGCTCAACCAGTTCGACGAGTTACTCCTCCGAAGTGCAAAACTCTGAGAAATCGCTCGATGGCTCCTCACCAACCTTGGAAACCTCAGCAGAATTATGTTCAATGTTATCCAGTTCAGTATGCTCCACAACCATATGTAGCTACTGTTGCACCTCCTATTTATCAGCCTGCACAAGTTCCTATCAACCGTCAACAAGTGCCCAAGGCTCCCGTGTGCCAACCATCAGAGGAGACGATACCTCGTCAAAATAGGAGACCGTACAAGCCTTGTCCTCCGATCCCAATGACGTTCACTGAGTTGTATCCTTTCTTAATGCAACAAGGTCTGGTTGTTACCCGAACTTTGGGTCCACCTCCCAATCCGATACCTGTCAATTACAACGCCGCCGCTCATTGTTTATTTCATGAGGGTGCGCCTGGTCACGATTTGGAAGGATGTGACGCGCTTAAGAATATTGTCAGAGATTTGCTAGAAAAGAAGGTCCTGTCTTTTGACGATCCTCAGCCGAAAGTCAAGACTCCTCTCAGGGCATCCCAGGGGCAAGAATGAAGCTCTACAAAGCCTGTTTTCAACAGATCTCAGCCAGTGACGCATACGGTGAATCAGCCGAAGCCGGTAGTTCTTCAGATGCCTAGTCCTTTTCATTTCAGCAATCCTCCAGATGATGCGACCCCGATCAACAGAGAATCTGGGAGAGTTATTCTGAGTGAAGATTTGAAGACCGATAATGAAGTAATGACAGACGTAGCTGGGGCAAGCAAGACGACTCCTTCCAGTGAGGCTCCGCCAGAGGAAACCACTACCATGCCGGTCTCAGACACGAAGACTTCATAAACACATCTTGAAGGGCTTTGAGACATTACATTTTGATTATTTATATGTTTATTTTCTTTGATTAAGCATAATTATCATGTACGAACTTGTTTATTTTGGAATAATTGATGCAATGCATGTTTGTCTTGAATAAATCCATTCGTTTCACTCATTAAAAATATTTTTCATAAACTTATAATGCCAATTTTACCCAATCTCTTGTTTGATAGAGAATTTGGAGGAGGATGATGAAACAAAACATCAGATCTCTTATCATATGCTTTCAACTGAAACCTGCTGATGATGTAAGGCATTGTTTCAAATCCCAAACAATGGAGACATAAGGATGATAACCCCTCTTTAACCCCTTTGAGCCTTGAAGTAGGAGTTTTCTTCTTTTCCAAATTAGAACCCTTATTTTAACCTGGGGCAGGGTAGTTTTTCAGTTAAACCAATCGAGCGTGCAGACTCTTACAAAGGAGGAGCGAACCTTCGAGGATCTATTTTATCCCTAACATCTTAGGAAGTTAGAAGTCGATGACCATACCTCTACTACCTAAAGAGTGGGGCAGTCACAAGCCTTTCAAAGGAGTCACATGACTTATTCAGCAAAAATAAAAAAAAAATATAGCCCGCTAAGTCAAAACCTGTGAAGGAGACTTAGGCAAAACTGGGGCATCCCGCTGGACTCCAAAAATCCAAAAGACGTCGTCCAGGCAAAAGTTAGGGAATGAAAAAAATATAACAAAAACAAGGGATGACAATAAAGAATCCCTAATAAAGAACAAAGTTGGGTGAACAATCGGCATTAGAAATAGGTGAATGACTGCCATGTCCAAAGCCTTAATGAGTTCTCGACCATATCAAACCCGATTGAGATATGAGTGCTCGTATCCAACTAACTGAATTAGGATTGGAGAACATCACGAAGAGGGGTGGGTACAATCACACTTTGAGCCTTTATCCTTTGTTTCTTAAACCGTGAACCAAGCCATGATACAACCATTAAAAGACCTAATTGAAGTAGGAATTCTCTTGGAAGCATACTCGACGAGATATCGTTTCTTGACTCCTACGAGCTATGCTCAAAAATTCATGTTGGCGTTATAAATTAAACTTATATCCTAACTAGTGATTTCGGTCACGAGTTACAGTGATATCTTTTTCAAAAACAAAAATTTCAAGACAAATATATTTTTGCATTGATAGTTTCAGGATAGCATTTCACGCGTGTCGGTTTTGCCTGATATCTTAGAAAATTACATATAGATGTCACAGATCCTGCTAAACAGGGGCAGATGGTTTCCAGTTTTCTCATCAATGCGAGCCTGACATTCTTAAGAGATATTTTTGAAGACTCAATCATGTCAGCGTCGATCTGAGCCAGTTACTCGAGATCTGACAAATCTCTCCAAGAGTTGGAAAACAGTGGGGCATCTGGACTCCATGTTTCTCTATAAAATCCTCTTGAGCTGACTTTTCCTCACGAAGCAGGTACTCTGGGGCATGATATTTTCAAAATGGCGACTACGACAAAGTCCATTGAGATCAAAGTTATCTTCGTTTCACGACATTCTTCATGCACCCGATGGATTTTACTCCCGACGGTCTTCATTCCCCAGTAAATCTCATATTTGTAGAATCTACATCTTAACCATTGCCTCAACACAATCCCCAGAGAGACTTTAAGCCGACACAGTCCCCAGCAAGACTATAAGCTGACAACACTTTGGGCTGAGCCGGTAATCTCCAAGACAGCAGAGATCATACCAGCATCTTCCCAGTAACAGTCCCCAGCGAGACTTTAAGCTGACAACACTTTTGGGATCCATCCGATAAATCCCCAGTAACTCTCAAGACTGCAGAGATATCCCCGGTATCCTCCAAGTGATATATGTTCTTGAACCCCATTCTCAGCGGAATTATCTGTTCCTCAGTGAAATTGCCTTACTTTCCTCAGGAAATACTTCCCAGGAGATTGCCATATTCTCCCTAAGAGGTCAAGATACCTTCCCCAGGAATGTCTGTTGATTTCTCCCCAGTAAGTCTGATGAACTCTCCGCAGGGAAGTTTGATATATCTTATCCCCAGTCGGATATACCTTTTCCCCAGGAAGCCGAGGTATTATTCCCAGGAAGTTGCTACACTATCTCCATGAAGCTGTCTAGCTCCACACCTTCCCCACGAAGCGGATATTTTATTTTATCCCCGAAAATCTCTGATCCCAAGAGTTCTTTGGCTGATTACGGTTCATGATAGCAATCCCTCCCGTGAAGTCATGACATCATACCCTCGTGCAGAGGTCATGGATCCCCAGTTGAAGTCGTGACATCGTACTCTCCAGTGAAGATGTATCCCCATGTGGAAGTCATGATCTTTTCTCCCTAGGGAAATTTTAACTTTGAAGCCAGATTCAGTCTTACCATCAATAGATGTACTGTTGCAGAGGTCACCGGGTATTCTTGTCGAGATGTTTATTTCATCTCATGTCTCCTCTCTCATCTGTTTTGTCAGCATAAGCATAAGCATGAGCATTACATACTCATTTTCATTTCATTGTCATACACATGAACATACACATTCGTATACACTTTAGCATACGCATTAGCATTTGCATGCTTGCTATTTGTTGTCATCCTTGTCGTTACCGCCGAGTAACTGGGTTTGTCCGCTCTCTCCAAGTAGATCGTCAGCCCTAAGCATAAAATACCTACTTGTTTCCAGTTTCCCCACAGAGTTCAACCCTCGTGGACGATGGCTATTTCCGTTACCTTTCCGCGTTAGGATAAGGTAGTCCCCATTCGAGTTCCTTTCCTTAATGGAGTTTTGTTTGTCCGTTCTTTCTAGCCTAATTCTAGATCAAACTTCAGTCCCGTCGGTCACTGAACCTACCTAGACGTGCATTTATTTTGTGTTATCTTTCAAGAAAAGCATTTACAATCCTTTGCAGATATGCGACAGTTCTTGCCCGAGAAGCTTATCACTACATTGCACAATAGATAAACAACAGTTCCCAGCCGAGGAGCTTATCACCTACATTACACTTTGCAATACACTCTCCAATTGATCTTCTCATACAAGGAGCTCATTATTATATTACAGTGATCTAGATGTTTGCCATCATCACAACATTCTTGACAATTTACATTACAGTGATCTAGATGTTTGCCATCATCACGACCTTCTTTACAATTTATGTTACCTGCTCTCACTCAGTGATCTAGATATTTGCCATCATCACAACTTTCTTTATAATTTACATTACCTGTTACCACCTCTACAAGCAGTTCCCACCCGAGAAGCTTATTATTGCCACTCTTGCAAATAAGCGGCATTTCTCGCCCGAGAAGCTTATCCTATCTTCGTTATGACTTGCAGCAAATGACCATCTCCAGCGAGCAGTTTGGTTTCCATTTCCCGTATCATTTTGAGGAAAGGGGAGGTTTGATCGGAATCATATTCAGGAGAGCACAGATCTTGAAGTATGAAGAAGTTCGTTTACCCTTTAGTAAAAGAAGGAGCGGAATCATTTCAAGAGAGCACAGATCTTGAAGTATGAAGAAGTTCGTTTACCCTTTAGTAAAAGAAGGAGCGGAATCATGTTCAACAGAGCACAGATCTTGAATTATGAAGAAGTTTGTTTATCCTTTAGTAAAATAAGGAGCCGAATCATATTCGGGAGAGCACCGATCTCGAATTATGAAGACGTTTATTTTATCCTTTAGCAAAAGAAGAAACCGAATCATGTTCAAGAGAGCATAAATCTTGAATTATGAAGAAGTTTGTTTACCCTTTAGTAAAAGAAGGAGCCGAATCATATTCGGGAGAGCACCGATCTCGAATTATGAAGATGTTTATTTTATCCTTTAGCAAAAGAAGAAACCGAATCATGTCCAGGGAGCACGAACTTGAGACGTGAAGAAGTTTATCTTATCAATCAATCTATTATCCACAGATAAGCAACAATTTCTTTATTTGAGAGCTTATCCAGTTTGGCATATGAGTCCCTTCCAACGATAAGTGGCTATTCTCTCTCGAGAGGCTTATCAGGGCATTTCCCATTAAAGTCCATTTATTTTGGCATACAGCCGGTTTTACCCTGTATATTCTCTACGGATTCCTAAATTCCATTTGATCCTGTCACGGGGGACAGTTTACAGAAGCTCGGATGTTATTCTTTGCTCAATGCTCTAGCATCTTGTTAATCAATCCTACAGTCATGCAGATCCAGTTTTATTTTCTTACTCAACAGTATCAGCCGGTCACGCTGAACCTGTTGAATAATTACTCCTAGATTTTCCCCAGTGGAGGCCATCTAATCGATGCCATCTCCATTGAGGATCCCGTTCTTACCGCTTCCCTTTTTGAAAGTGGCAATTGGTCATGCTCGCACCAGTTGACTATCACTTTAGAATTCCCCAGTGTCGTGCTGCCACCCAGTGCGTCGTATTCCCAGGGTGGTTCGTTCGTCGCGTCTGTCCCCTGCGTCGTCATGTCATCTGCATCCGTGCGTTTATCATTCCAGCATACACATCATATCATATTCATGGCATCGTCATTAGTTTGTTTCCGTCTTTGTCCATAACATTGCATATCGCTGCATCTAAGGGAAAAATTTTCGGTTATCTATATTTAAATCCCTCCACCATGATTTCTCGAGTTTCTGCCGCTCAAATCATCCGGTGTAGCTATTTAAATAGGGGCAACTGTAATACCCCAAATTTTACCCTTAGATTAGTCGATTCATGTCACATGTCATCTCATTTTGCATCAGCTAACTATTAACAGGTTACGTAGTTTGTTTCGTTTTGCAGGAACCACGACTGGTATACTTTAGCTGTTAAAGGGCGAAATGGTCATTTTCACGTTGTTTATTGACAGTCCTTGAAGCTGAGTCATCATTAGAGATTTATTAAATGAATAGAGCCTCCGTCTCCGAGCTCCTTATTTTCTTTGAAGGTGAACAGAAATTCACGGTAATTTTGGCATCAGGATCTTTGAGATACGGTAATCAATTCAACGGGATGAGCCAGTTATTTTGTCATGCGGGTTTGATTATGTTGAGATATTAATTTGGTTTGGTTCAAGTCAAATGCAAGGATCTGCTCTGCGGAATTTGGTTTCAACAGATATTTATTTCTCTGTTACTTCTGCTATCTGCCACTTAAATTCCTCAAAAAGGAAAAGCAGTATAAAATAAAAGCAGGATTGATTATATCTGTTTAAATGTAAATGTTTGGCCAAGTTGGTTCAGGGCACGGGATTTATTCATCAGGAATACCAATGGAATTTTTGCATGGAGTATGGATCCGTTTCTCCGGTAAAGGGATTTCTCTGTTCATTTTTCTTTTTTTAGTCCATTCAAGGCCGTTTCTGGTTCTAACCATCACGCACGACTTAATATGGGACTTTGACTGGAATTGAGGGGCATGACAGTGTTAAGTAGGGTGGCGTGTTTAGAACGATAAACTGATTCGGATAATTATTTTGGGGATTGATTCGTACGAATTATTTGGAAGTTAGTACATTGGTGAAGGTTTAATTGATCAACTGTTAATCGGTTGAATTTAATCAGAAAGTAATTTAGACAGAAAATACATGGAATTTATTCATGATATTTTTATTATTCATATTTTATTCTTTTACAAGGAGGAAATAATTTGAATATGAAAATGTAGTGAATTTATTCATAATATTTTAAATTACTAGGAGAAGTGGAATTTAGAGGAAAAACGTTATTGAATTTTATTTCATAATATTTTTTCTACAGAGTACAAAAAAGAAAATAAGTTACATATTTTTTCTAAGTTCCTAAATTCCTAAGTTCTTCATGCTCAACTTCTCCGATTAAATTCCCCGAGTATCCAACTTTCTTCGTACCTGTACACAGAAAAATCAGAAGCAGAGCAATAACAGGAAAGGAGTTAGAAAATATTTTGACACCCTCAGAAAGGTCTCATCACCGGGTGTTGGGAGGGTACGACAAATGCCGCAGCCAGCTCCCGTTCCAATCCTCGACATTGGCACTAAACCGATAGTATCCATTCTTAGTTTTGGTACAGCCGAGAAAGAGAAATAAAAAGAAGTTTTTAGCCGAGAAAATTGATTTTGCCAAAAGTGGATTTTAAAGCCAAACGGTTTGTAATTCGAATTTGTTCCATCAAGTAAATAACAGATATCCGTATCCAAACTGTTTCTCTATCAAGTAAATGTTTCAGAGATCCAAATCCACATCAAAAGAAGAACAAAATCCAGATTCAAACCGGAAATCCAATCCAACCTCAAAGCGGAAATAACGTAAAGCTCAACGGCAATCATCAGAGGAAAATACGAAAGATCTGTTAGGAATAATAGCTTAAGCTACTAGATCATCAAACAGCCATCCGCAAATTCTGCAAAAAACCCAAACAAAATCGCCGTAACATTCTTTTCGGAAAAACCCAGCAAACCAATTTTAAATCAACCGCAATACAGTTCAAAGCATCAACATAAGTATCACAGGTTCAAAGCAAAATAACAGCCGCCATATTCAAATTGAAAACTGGGTCAAATACCAACGAATTTAAGCGGATTTTCGGCAATAATCCAGAACCACAATCTCAAAGGAAAAAACCCATATAAGTATCATCAGAGAAAGAACATAAAGGGGGGGATCCGAAGCGAGATTGAGAAAAAATACAAAAGTCGGCGGTGTGTTAGATAGCATTAGAAATCTAACGGATTCAGAAGCCATGAACAACTTCATCATCATCCATCACCAGTAGCCCTCCAAAGCGAAATCCGCAACGGAAAGAGGGATTTTCAGAGAAGCCATTAGAGCTTCGTCATCATCAAACCATAAAGAAAAAGAAGACGGAAGTTTCGGAGCATTACGGACCTACGACTATCAACGGCGGCGGCGGAAACTCAAACGGTTCAAACGCCAGCTACAACCGCAAAAAGCCTCAGTTTCTAACATCATCGGCCAGAATCACGAACAACATAACAAAATCAACCACCGACGGCCCAATCGAGACGCAGAAGCTTCAGCATTGGCAATCACAGGAAAAACGCTCATTTTCGGTAAGAAATTTGTTTCTCACATGTTTTCCAGTTGTGTTTCAGGTACATGCATCGGAAAAAAAAAAGCTCGGAGAACATGGTAATGGCTACCGGCGACACATTTTGGAGAGGAAGAGGATGAGGGTTTGAAACCCCAGGGTCAAATGACTCGTCTGTTTCTCTGTGTGTTCTATGTTCTTATACTTCTGTTTTTAATTAATTAATTAATAACTCAACCCATCGTTTTTCTAAACTCATAATTTTAATCTGTAAGTAGTGTTGGTGTAAATAATAATTGGCATTTCCCTAGTAACCTTCAAAAATTATATATATATATATATATATATATATATATATATATATATATATATATATATATATATATATATATATATATATATATATATATATATATATATATATATATATATATATATATATATATATATATATATATATATATATATATATATTTGTTGAGAATAAGTTTTATAACTAGTAATTATTAATCTTAGTATGTAATTATTAATCTTAGTAGGTCCCTGTTTTTAATGAGAATGTTGCCTTAGCATAAAAAACATTAGCGGTAAAGTCAGGTCCATGTATTGGATTTTTAACAATAAAATAGTTCTTTCTTTTCCAAGTTTTAAATGAACACTTTTTCTATAAAAAAAAAATTGAACTTAACTATTTCTTTTCAAAATATAAAAAACAAACAATGGTAAAATTAAACTATTTTGAAGCTTCAGATTTATTTTAAAATAACCTCTAACCTTAAAATTAAAACTTTTTCTAATTTTTTTATATTTAAAATTCATCTTTAAAATAACTTCTAACGTTAAAACCATTGTTATTTAAAATTAACCAAAACCTAAAAAAAAAAAGAGAAAAACATTAAAAAAAACCATTTTTTATAATTTATATTTAGTTTATTTTTTGTTAACAACTTAAAATTATTTTTTCTGATAATTAGTAATTAAAAACATTTTAGTAAGTTCTAGTTAGTAATTTTTTTTTAACTTATAGTTAATTTTTAATTCGAAATTAAGATTAATTATTTTTAATAAAAATTCAAAAAAAATAAAAGAACTCATAATCTAGCCGTTTCGATTTCGTCTAACCTCATTAAGTTTGCTTGTTTCAGTTTATTGTCTTCTCAATTATTCGTACTATTTTTGGGCATGGATGTAATTTATGCGAGGCCATGATCGCAGTTTTTTTATTTTCGCATTTGTTTTGGGAATTTGTAATTTACGCGAGTGGTCGCGATGCTTTCATTTACTGCTTGCTTTATTTTCATATTTTTTTATGTCTGCCATGTAATAATTCTGTTGCTTGCATGTTTTTACCGTCATTTATCCTCCTAAGGAATTAGGATTAACAGTTTGACCGCCGAGTCAATAACCCTAGTTTCAACCGTTTCAAACCCTAATAGCCTAGGTGTCCCATTGTGGACGAAAACGCCTGTGGACGAAAAACCCCTTTACCCTAGATTTTAGGTCAAAGAGTCGCCGTACTCTGTTTAGGGTTTCCCGCCGTGGAATCCCTAATTTAACCCTAATTTAATTAACAAATTCAACATAGAAATAGGAGTTTTAAGACTCCACGCAAGCGTGTCCTTAAGATACGTTTACCCCCCTTTGAAACCTTGACCACAGTCAAGACGTTTCTAACCTCCCTTTCAAGGGGAACTACAATTACTCTGATTCCATTCCCATCAGGATATGTAGGCACAAGATGCGAAGTCTTGCCGAGTAAATTTAGGACTAACCCTTAGGTCTTTAGGTCACTCTATCCCTTAGCTCAATATATATTAAAGCAAATAATAAAATAAAAAAGCATACAATAAACAAAAGGTTCCTGTAGAGTACTACAGAAGTTTAGGGTGCTAGTACCTTCCCTAGACTTAACCAACCCCTTACCTAGGTCTCTCCCCGCGTTGTGTTTACAATGCAAAAATAGGTTTTCCCTTTTTGACCTTTTCCTTCGGATAAATCAAAAAGCGGTTGTGAATTGAATTGTGATTCAAACTAATTAATAGTTTGTTATCCTATTTCCACCGCAACAAGCTTCATCATAGTCATAAGAAAAGTCCAAGCTATCTAAGTGATTATGTGACTCGTTTAGAACGTGATAAAAGAGGAGTTGCACAACCTTGTTTTCTGCAACAGTGATGACCCTATAGCATATGATGAACCAGTCAAGCATGAAACTTGAAAAAAAGAATGTGTCTGAGCCCAGGTTCGAACTGGGGACCTCTAGTGTGTGAGACTAGCGTGATAACCGACTACACCACCAAGACATTGTTGATAATCGATAGTGTTTAACATCAATTAAGCACAAACAAATTGGTTATTGATACCTGTGAAAACATAAATCAACTTCGTGGAGGTAAACCGTGGTAAATATATGGTGATGGTGTAGTGGTTGTTCAATAAAAGGTATTTCCAAAAGGCATAGGCATTAGATGCCAATGTTAGTCTTAGCACAATATAGTAAATAAGCAGGGAATTAAGGATATATCTGAATTATGGGGGACAATATTACATATTAACTTAGTCAAATAAACATTATAGTAAAACACTATTTCGTATGATCATGGCCACAACACAGGAGTTTTTTTACTCTACTACTCCATTTTTGAAATTTAAACACTAAATTATCCAACTTTTTAAAAAAATTCTAAATGCCTTTATTTTAGTACATATTCGGCCAATAAAATGATAAGCAAATGAATTTCTTTTAAAACGCAGGTGTTTGGTCAATCAACTGGCGAACATCATAGTATTTTTTAATTTATTTTAATTTTTTAGATTATTTTATTGTTTAAGTAGTTTTAATAATAACTTTAATTATTAAA
This sequence comes from Lathyrus sativus, assembly GCA_963859935.3. Taxonomy (NCBI): domain Eukaryota; kingdom Viridiplantae; phylum Streptophyta; class Magnoliopsida; order Fabales; family Fabaceae; genus Lathyrus; species Lathyrus sativus. Next base: position 455,822,706 of record OZ012739.1, on the reverse strand, counting down.
AATATATTTTATTAATTTAATAATATTCTATTTATTAAAAATAAATTTTTACTAAATATTATAATTAAGTTTAATAATTAGTATATTAAAAAATATAATTTATTCATTAAAAATATTATATTTTAAATAAAATTTAAACTATGATTAATATTTTCTGTAACAAATTTAAACGAAATAAATATTTTTTTATTGTTATTGACGAATAAAATACATATCATTAATAATGACCTCTTGTTTCACACCTAGTGCTTTTTTGTTAGTTTTCCCTTGCCCAACTGTTCAAATACATTTCTTGGAGGTGATGGAGACTAATCGGAAGACAAATCTTGATCGTGATGTGTTGCAGGGGGTCCGCTTGCCTTGAAGGGGGTCAGCAAGAAGGTCTTCAATGTTATAATCTAGCATTTTCATTAGTTGTTCCTCTGTGAGCAAAAAATGTTGGAATGAATGCGATGGTTGTGTGTAGGTATCGGGTAGGGTATGTTGAATAGGTGGGTAATAGACATCAATCGTGAAGGTAGAGGTGGGCTGAGAGAATGAAGTGTTGAAGGTTTGTTGTTGAAATTGAGGGTTTGATTGATCGAAGTTTGGCGGAGGAACTGGAGTGAACTGTAAGGGTGGTCTATATATGGATTGGTGTTGATATTGTTGGTTGTAGTTGTAGTAATAGTTTTGTTGAGAGAGTGAAGTGTGGGGAGTTTGGTGTTGGGATGAAGTGGCCTAGAAGGTGTGTTGTTGGGTGGTATATGTGTGATGGTATGTTTGTTGAGCGGATGAAGATGCTTGTCCCCCAAATTGGGATGTGTACTTTGGTGGCACATTCTGATGTATTGGTGCGGCAGTTGGCTGCGTTGAAGAGGATGCATGTCTATGAGGGTCGTTCAAAAATTAGTCGGGAGCAATATGCAACTAAGGAATTGCATGAAACCAATTCAAATAATCTCGACTTGGCTTACGTTCACCAACTACCACGTCCCCCCTGCAAGAATAAATGTCTTCTTTGTTTCCATTATTTCACCTCATCTTTGTTTAATTCTTGCCAATGAACTTTTTAGGCTTGTTTCATCGTCATTTCGTGGTGTTCCCTTAGACACCTTGGTTAGGAAGGGGTTTGTTGTTCAAACCAGAACTGAAGTTTAACATGATCTGCCTAATACATTTCCACAGTAAAGAAACAAATAAGATAAGTCGTCGCACTTCAGATTCGGCTATCTCTACGATCGGGCACTGAGAATTGAAGGTACGGCCTCCATATAAATTGTCACACAAAAAATATAAGTTAGAATACAAGTATGAAGTCTAGAAAACATATAATTCGTATGGTTTCAAACTTACCTCTTTTTCTTCTATGTGCTCCAGTGCGATTCGATACCCACGTAGATGAAAACGAGGATTATTTACGTAATTCATACCTCGTTTGCACCATCTTGCAGTAACAAAAAAATGTATTAATGTTAAGTATATTTGAATAAGAAGATAATAAAGTGAACTTATATATTAGGAATACCTTTGAGCGTATGGAAATGACGGTTGCAATGTAGTAACAGGAGAAAATAAGGGTATACACGTGAATGCCCAAATAGTGAGTAGTACAACACAACCACTCATGCTCCTGACATCTTTGAAGGCGGCCTTGCACATATTTTTGTACAATATTGTTAGACAAGAAGAACCCCAACTGTATGTGTTTCATTTTTCTAGATCACCCATGAAAGGAATTCAAGAAGAATGCAACAGATTGTAACTCTTGTCTGGGAACAACATAGTAGCAATGATAAGTAAAATATATAGTTTGGCTTGTAAAATATTATCTTCCTGGGTTGGTGAAGATATACTTTTTAAAGCTTCATATGAATTCTATAGCCAAGTAATCTTTACAGACCCTATATTTTTATCAGATTATGTAGGTTTTACCCCTAAGTTCTCCGTGTAAACATCGGTTGTTACATCGGTAGGACTGTTAATAGCTTTTTCATTTACTCAAAAACTGAGTAATATATTAACATCCTCTAATTTTATTGTGCATTCACCGATTGGTAAATGAAACATGTGTGTCTCTGGTCTCCATTTCTCTAACAAAGCAACAACTAGGCTAGAGTCTACTTTTAAACTCCTTATTTTTACGACATTCGCAAAACCTGCTACTTCTAAATACAAGATTATTTCCGTACTTGGTTGGATATGAGTGTGCGAATGAACTCGGAACCATACATTCTCTTAGAAAAAAAGAAATAATAGTGAATACAATATTCAAATAAATAATTATGTTGAGTATTTAGAAACCTTACACTTGCTTCGATGTTTTCTTTTGTTCCACGGTGTGAGTCTCCCATCCACAACAAAGACATCCTGAATGAGTGAGTGAATGAAAAAAATTTAGAATGAGTGAATTGTATAAGATGAAGAGTTTTGTTTGATTAACATTTTTTACTAGTGCTGAATTTATATAGGGGTATGAGTGTTTGTAACTTGTGAATTATAATTTAATTGATAGGACTACACTATGATAGATGTGATTTAGCACTGCATGCCTTGGGAACTTGCTAAAGTATAGTAGAATGCAGGCAACCCTAGAGAATTACTAGCTAACCTTGTTGCATGCATGCAGACACATTTTTGGGAGTAGTATGTGCTTGTCACTTGAATGGAGGAGCACTTTATTTCCATGTTGTTGCTCTCCATTTCAAGGGACGAGCATACACACACATACCACAAGTTCGTCCTTTCAAAGGGCGAACACATACATCTTACCAGCATTTGAATTATTAGACGTGTTTATATATATATATATATATATATATATATATATATATATATATATATATATATATATATATATATATATATATATATATATATATATATATATATATATATATATATATATATATATATATATATATATATATATATATATATATATATATATATATATATATATATATATATATATATATATATATATATATATATATATATATATATATATATATATATATATATATATATATATATATATATATATATATATATATATATATATATATATATATATATATATATATATATATATATATATATATATATATATATATATATATATATATATATATATATATATATATATATATATATATATATTTCTTATTCATCTCATCATTCAATATTCCAATACTAGCTCATTCTTCTCTTACATCTAAATGGCTCAGAGAAATATAATAGTTATCAGTCACTTTAATGGTACTATTTTCACAGATTGTAATGTTGGATTCTCATTTGGCATTACAGATACATACTCTTTCAAAATTCATGTGAATTCTGATTATTTTCATTTCAAAGATAGGATGGAAAAAAAGTTACAATGATTTGTTGAGGAGATAATTTATCGTCATCCATTAATTAATGGATATGATGATACAATTTTTTACTTAATGAAGCCGATTAAAAACGACGAAAACGTGAAAGCAATTTTTCAGTGTCATAAGATGTTTTCTCAATTACCCATAATTTAGTTGTATGTTTGTCTACATGAACATGACGAAACATATCTGACTCAATCGTCACAATCACACCAATATGGAATAAGTCAAACTTCTGACGACGAACCAACACAAAAAAATGAACCTTTCATACCCAATGAAGAGGTGGGAGAACTGAGGATGAGCTTGAAGAGGTCAGGATGCAAGATCTATTTGGTAACATCGATGATGATGGCAGTGAAGATATGTTCGAACGCGCCTACCCAGACAATTAATGTCGAACCAATAAACTTGTACAACCCACCTGTACATATGCAAAGTATATGCTTGGAAGATGTTGAACTAATCTCTCTGTTTGGAAGTGTCATACTAAACCATATAGATGACGAAATAGAGATTGAGATAGAGTTTGAAAACAAGGAGGCTTGCATTCTCGCTTTACAACATTGGCATATAACACACAGTGTTGACGATTGGGTGAGCCAATCTGACAATGTATGATACATAATTAAATGTAAGAAACTAGACTGTAATTTTAAATGTAGAGCTTCCTTAAGATAAACGAACTCAAAATGGAAGATTGGTAAGTTGCTTGGGCCTCATACATGCACTACCACGTCTATGGCACAAGACCATAGGAAGCTCAATTTAGAAATGATTAGCCACAACATCAGAGAGCTTGTCAACCACGACGCTTCGCTTAAGGTGAAGGTGATCATTGCCCATATTGTTGAAAAATACAAGTACATAATATCTTACAAGAAAGCATGGATTGCAAAGTGTAAGGCCATAGAGTCATTGTATGGAAATTAGGAAACATCTTACAATGATCTGCCATAGTGGATATTGGTAATGAAAACCTATCTTCCTGGAACTATTATTGTGTTGCAAACCCTACCTACAATTTCAAATGATGGATCCCAAATAGCTGACAAGCGAATCCTCCATCGTCTATTTTAGACATTTCGACCGTGTATACGTGGCTTCGCCTACTTGTAAGTCTATTGCGCAAGTTGACAGAACTTGGTTGTATGGAAAGTATAGAGGAACTCTGTTAATGGCTGTGGCACATGATTGGAACAGGAACATTTTCCTAATAGCTTTCGCATTAGTCGAAGTTGAAACAAAGGAAGCTTGAAGCTTCTTTCTAAGGAACCCGCGGTTATACGTGACAATACGTGACATCACATGCTAATTTGTGTTTAATCTCAAATAGAGATGAGTCGACAAAGAGTGCATATGACAATCCTAAAAACAGATGGCAACATCCACCATCTTCACATGTATACTACATTAGACACATTGCTCAAAACTTCATGCACGAGATTAAAGACAAGGAACTACGCTAAAAACTTGTTAACATGGGTAACAAAATACATTACACTTACCGCAACTATTTTTTCATACTTTTACTATGTTTTTCATAATATTTCTATTACATATTACGCATTGAAGGAGGCTATATTTAACTACCACCGCAGGGAAATCCGAAGAATAGACATTGAGGTTTCATGTTGGATAGACAACATACCTAGGGAGAAGTGGGCTAGAGCATTTGAAGGAGGACAACGTTGGGGACACATGACAACTAACATGGCAGAAGCCATGAACTCTGTACTAAAGGCAGCCTGAAACCTTCCAATCATTGCATTGGTCCAATCTACATACTATCGCCTGAGTTCCGTCTTTGTTAAAAGAGGCCACAAATGGACAAAAATGCTGGCTTCCGACAAAGTTTTCACGGATGGTTGCAATAAGGGAATGGTTGATAAAGTAGCCAAGGCTAACACACATAATGTCATGCAATTTGATCGCGAAAGATTCAGTTTCATGGTCCATAAAAAATTAATCAGAATGATGGTCGTCCTACAAGTACTTTTAGCGTTGACCTGACGAATCGGTGGTGTGATTGTGGGAAATTTCAGGCATTTCACTTACCTTTCCCTGCATTATCGCAGCATGTTCTAGTATACGTAAGTACTACTCCATTCACATTCTAGACGTCTTCAAAGTTCTTAATGTATTCAAGGTCTACAAGGAAAGCTTCCTGGGACTACCCCATAAGGAGAACTTGCCACAATATGAATGATTTACTCTTTTCCACGACGAATCCATGAGAAGAAAGAAGAATGTACACCCGACCAGTAGTAGGATTAGAACCGAAATGGACAACATTGAAAAGGAAAAAAGGTGTGAGATTTGTAGAGAAATAGACCATATGCGTAAAAAATGTCCAAATGTAGTCGGCCCGTCTAACCGATTCGTCTAGATAATTTTATTTGTTTTTAAAGTTAATCATTTAGTAAATGTTTTATCTTTCATTTGATGTCTTTGTGATCCAACATTAATTTATAATTCAAGACAACTTTTACTAACAACTAGAACAAAGACTCTGCTCATAAAACAAGACAATGAACATTTAAATGATTGAACACATCAACATGCCTAAGAGATTACAACCATCAACACAATATCAGCTTGTCCATACATCATCATAACACAATCATAATCGTTTTTTACAGCTTTCCAGGATTTGGTATCTCCGTATTTAACAAGCCTTTCAATTCTTTCAATCTTTTCACCTTCAGCAATTTCACCTTCTAACCACCTCACCAGGCTTCTCTAAAAATGCTCGAATGTCACTGTGTTCCACAATCGGATCTTCAACGGGGATTTTATTGGTGAAAAAATCAGTTGAGCATCTCTTTTGGTAAGATGAGTGTTTGGATTGGTAAAATACTTCATGCTTGATAAAATATTTCAAACTTAAATGAAGAAATTGTTGTACTAGAACTTAGATTTAGAGGTTACCACACAAAACTATTTATAGAAAATAGAAAAATAATTAAATATTACATTGCTCGTCCAATGAATGGTCGGGCATCATCATGCCTTAATTTATTTCTAATAAATTAAACTAAAACTCAAAAAGCTGATCTACAAGTTAATCAACAACAACAACCAACACAAGTGGATCTTCGACTCCTTTGTTAACTTTGTCACTATGTGCTGAAAACATACATTGGACGTCTTCATCATTTTCTATACGATCCAAGTAATACATGTACGTACCCTCCCGGCTTGCATCAGTCAGCATTATTGTTGCGATGAGAATTGGATATCAAGCTATTGATTAGCTTGAATCTTAATTCATTACAATGCAATGCAATGCAATGCAATACAATGCAATGCAATGCAATGCATTATTGTTGCGGTCTTTTATTTGTCCAAAAGAAGGGAAAAATATCGAATTACCCACAATGCAATGCAAATGCAAAAGCTAGAGAGTTATAGGTTCGGGGGTTGGTTAAACTTAGGGAAGGTGCTAGCATCCTAAGTTTCTGTAGTACTCTATAGGAACCTCTTGTCTTAATGTTGTTTATTGCTATGGGTTATATGCTTAAGGATAAAATACCTAATGGTTTATATCTAAGTATACTCGCCAAGACGTCGCATCTTATGCCTACATATCCTGACGGAAATGGAATCAGAGTATTTGTAGTTCCCCTAAAGGGTTCGAGGAACTTCTTTGACTGTTGGTCAAAGTTCCAAAGGGTAAAGGGTTGTTGGTTGATTGGGTCTAGGAGAAAAGATGAGTTGTCATCTCGAGGGAGATTACTTGACTTAGCCACCATAACTTGTAGGAAAATAGTTTTTGCATCATCTTAAGAGAAGGGATTAGAAACTTAGATTGTGATCGACGAGTATGCCACTATCACTCTCAAGCGGAAAAGTCCCTACATATTGATTGTATTGTTATGGGGCAGGAGATTTATATCTCGACGGTCAAGATGACTCACATCTTATTCTCTAATGGTTTGAAGAGTTTGAATATTGAGTTGTTGAATTGGTTTTATCTAAGTTGTAAAAGATAAAAGAAAAAGGTCCTCCTTATGGGGTAGGATCTATCTTAAAAAGATCGACTCGAATGGGATCAAGGTGCAAATGAAATGCATACGCATAAGTTTTACATTATGTGCAGATTCTTCCTTTGGACGTTATGCAATGCGATAAAATAAATGCGGGAAGGTAAAAGACGATAAATATAAATTGCGGATAAAATAAAAGCACACAAACGCATGAAAGCGCTAAGACATACAAGTGTGTGAGAGTGTAAATGGAATCGGAGCGGAGATGGAGGCGTGCACGATTGAATTTAGTTATGGGGGATTGATTAATTTTAGTCAGATTGATTTTTTAGGAAATTAGAATAGATTAGATGAGTTGATTTTATGAGAAAATTATTTGATTATTTCAGTGAGATTAAATTTTTAGGAAAAGTTGAATTAAATTATAAAAATGATTTTTTGTGAAATCGGATTACTTAAGTTGGATAGAGATAGTTTCTAATAAATAAATTATTTATTAAATAAATTAGTTATTAAAAAAGAAGTTTTATTATTTTTATAAAAGGTTATATTAAAATTAAATGAAACAAGTTTTTATTATATTATAAAAGATTTATTAAATTGATTAAATAAAAGAGTGAATAAATTGAAATATTAGTTAAAAAAAGTTGTTTAAAAATAAGCTAAATATAAAAGGGGGGGATTTAGATAAAATAGGTTTTATTAATTTGTTTAATAAAAAAACTGATTAGATTTAAATAGGAGAGATTAAGAGTTTTAAATGGATTAATTACCAAATTAAGGGCGTTAATGGTGGTTAATTAAGGGGCGATGGATCATACATGGCGCGGGTGCAGCATTACCGTGGGTATGCAACGTGAGGGTCACTTGATCTGGTGATCAGGTGAGACGGACGGTGATGATGTGCAGTGCATGGTGATTGTGGTGTGTGTGCATGCGTGGAATCATATTACAACAAAAGTAAACAAAAAAAAACAAATCAAAACCCTAGTCCCCCAAATCCCTTTCCAATCCGCCGCTAATCTTCTTCTTCTTTCTGCATCTCTCTCCCTCCGATCGGCTTCTTCTCATCTCCGATTGACCCTTTTGTCTTCTCCGATTGTTTCTGCATGTGAGTGGAACCTGCAAAATAGACGACTATAAAGCAGATTGTGTGTTAGTGGCGGCTTACAGTTACGATTTTTCGCAAAGGTGACTTTAAAGAATCGTTGATGGCGGCCTCGCTTTTGTTTGGCCGTGATGACCTTATGGCCTGAGCCACGATAGCTTGCCTTTCGTTCTTTGTCGCTTAGGATATATTTGTTATTAAATTGTTCAATGCTTGGTGGGAAGTTGGTGACGGCTTCCGTTGCTCTTCCGGCCACTCGAACTTATGCCCAATGATAAATTGAACTGAGGGCTTGAACTCCTTCGCTCTATTCTGAGCTTTCAACTGGCTTCTATTGGCTGAAACCACGCTTGGGTGCTGCTTAATTGTGCTTCTTTCTACAACCTATAATAACTCCATTTTCGTATTCTGCAGGGACATGGTTGTTTCGGACTTACTTTTCAAACTGTATTGATGTTTCTCTTCTTTCTTTCAGGAAAGCCTCTTGGAGTTCAGGATACTACCAGTTCTGATGTTGCTGAGAAAGGCTCCAAAACTCGGTGATGATGACACTGCATCTGAACCGAAAAGGGTCGGAATCGCCGCCGTCTTTGATTATTGTTGGTGGAATATGATGTTTTGTATTATGTTAAAAGTTGTCCGAAACCAGTCGCTTTCTGGTCCGAAATTTTGTTCCTTTCGATGCTCGGTGGGGAGTTGGCGACAACTTCGGTTGTTGCCCTCCCGGCTGCTCACTTATGCCCAATGATGCGTTGAACTGAGGGATGAAAATAACTCAATTCATCTCTTTCCTGGACTTCTAACCTTCACTTTATGTGTTATGGCTATTTCGATTGTCGGTTGCGGTCGTTAATTCTATTCTTGTATTTGCAGGTGTAGTGCTGACTTTGGATTTCTGTTTTCTTGACAGATTGTTTTTGGTGGAACCTCGACCCACACGGTTTTTTAGAAGCTCGAGAATGTCGCAAAGACGGGGTATTCGGGGTGCTCCGAGCAACAGCTGCGGGTAACAATTGTCTCTGCTTATGTTTTCTATTTGATGATGCTGATTGCTTGTGTAGAACTTATCCTCTTCTTGATTGAACAGACCAAGTTGCAGAGGAGGAGTTTGAAGCTGTTGCGGGTTTCGACAATGGCGGTCATGTTGGTTCTCTCGCTCTATGGTACGTGGGCGGTTTCTTGAAGCAATCAAGGATTGGTCACGAGTCAAAGCAACCATGGCAATAATGTGGCGTTAATGTCCCTGCCGTGAAGGATTAAGCTTACAAGTCTTTATTGCATTGTAGTAGAAAATTGACTAACACTCCTAATGTCCTTTTTATTGTGGTTGTGTTCACTGTTATACATTTGTAGTGCAGACATAAATCCAATTTAAGGAAAGGGCAGTGTTCCCTCTATTTACGCCATTACGGTAACTTAAGATGGTGTTTAAAAAAGAAATGAATCGTATTCTTTAAAATTTTGGATACTTATGGCATGAGATTGTCCTTGTAACTCGTTGACATATTATTTAACCCGAAGAACAAAGCGTTGGTGACTTGACCTTGCGTATAAATTGTGAATATCCACTAATTATTCTGGCCTCGTAGTGTTGTTAGCTTTCAAAACTTCACTTTAATCGGAGGGAATTCAAGTTGGGGTTAAATGATTAAGGGTGGTTGAGGTGTATTCCTTTTAAGCTCATCTTGCAACTTCGAAATTCTGGACCCAATCTCGTAATGTTCCGAAATATGAGTTTTTTTTTAATCCTGGGGATAAAGGCTCGAAACACAAATTCTTTTAAATTGTAGCTTGTACTTGAATCTTGCTTATTTCAACATAAACTTTTAGCGGGAACAAGATCTCGAAGCTTGTATTTCAACTCTTTAAGATCTAGTGGCAGCTTGAATTCTTGAGTGGTAAACTTTGAAGTCGAATATACTAGTCACGTCCCAAAGATGCTTTGATTGTGAGAATGGATATCATCCACACTTGAAGATATTGTACATGCACAAGTTAGTTAGTTGCACACAATAGTAGAGAGATAAAACGTAAGAAGACCAAAAGGAGGTGGAATTTTAAGGTCAAAAATTAGGGTGCGACAATTATGTATGGACAACGATACTCAATTTTTCTCACCTTCATACGACGACCACCCAACTGTCAAAAATCTGTGTTGATTGTTGCAATCACGGTTGTGAAATTCACCTGTGAATCTAGGCAAACACTAATTTTTTTTTCTTGTCCAGACTGCACAAGAGCCCAAACAGACATTTTTAATAATACAATTTACTATGTCGAATGATTTGCGTTGATATGCATCAAACTACTTATAGAAAAATAGTACATGCAAACTCGGTCATTCATTGGCCGACACCCGGTCATTCATTAACCGAGAGTCTCTTAACGGTGGCTTCATTCGGCCATTAAGTGACAAAACAGATTAAAATAATTAGTATAATTTATTTCATAAATTATTTTACCTATTAAAAAAATATTTTAATTTTAAAAAATTAATTAACTTTTTTAGAATATTATTAAATAATAAAATATATTTTTAAAATATTAATAAATTAATTTAAAAAATTAATAAATTTTTTTAAAAATATTATTAAATTAATAGAATACTATGGTGCTCGGCACGGCCAAGCACTTTTGTCCCAAAAAAATATTTATCATGTCAGCGGCCGAACATGTACTAAAATAAGGGCACTTGAAAATTCTTTTTTAAGGTAATACAGGAAGAAAAAAAAACTCACAACAACACAGATGTTATGTTCCCTTGTACATGTACTTCCCCCTCCAACAACCACCATTGAAAGTACATCAACCACCATCACTGAATCCTACATGTACCTCTCCTCCAACAAGGCAACAACCACCACTAAGAGGAGATCGATCACCATCACTGGATCCTACATGTACCTCCCCTGAAAGGACATCAACCTCCATCACATGATCGTCCCTTGAACAACTGCCACTTAGAGGACATTGACCATCATCATTGAAGATCCATCAGTATCAACCTTCCCATGGTTGATTTCTGGTTTCAGAGAGAAAAAACCAGAATGGCATTTGTAACTTATAGTATAGAGCATTTATTTGTAAGTTATATTTTCAAGTTTGACTCATTGTTAGGTTAATAAAGTATATATCTGATCATTTATTTTTGCAACATATCCTGGTGCTAGCTTGTAAAAAATTAATGGTCTAGGTTCTTGCTGGCTTTATCTAGATGAGTGTAAGTCGCATATTCATATGATATTTAGGGAATTTGCTATAGTCAAAGTAGAGATATAACAGAACAACGTTGTGTCACCACCAAGAAATAGTCTGTTTTGTTTACATCAACGACACTTTGGTAAAAGGTTTCTCACTATCAAATATAGTGGTTGGTCGGAAACATGTTAATCTTTAACTGTTTTATCAAATAGCCTAAGGTTAAAACATAGAAAACTAGTTTAGTTTGGAAGATGGTATTCCATCTTCCTCGTATGAGTGTTTTCATTGTATTGTTCAATTACACCACAATTTGAAGTATTCAAATGCAAATCTGTTTTGTCGCCTAAATGAGTGTTTGAAACCACATCAAAATGATTAAAAAAAAGTTATGTTATTGCTACCGATTTGTAGCTTCATTGGGAGGTGAAAAGTAAACTCCAAACTGCTTCCCAACTCAGTTATAACATTTTTTCATACAAATACATTAAAAGAATCACATCACACGCTTGACAGAATTGAGAAATCAGCTATGAAACAATTCAAGCCTGGACTACTTTTTTTGTTTTTTTGTTGTATTAAAGAAAACACTCTAATCAGTGTAGAAAAATGTCCATAAAATTTAGAAACGGTAATATTTTCTCGGATTTATTAGAGATGAACAACAGTGCCACATACAATAAACCAGACAAAAAATAAGGACGCTATTATGAAGAGCATAAAAAAGCTATTTAACACTGAGAATCTGCAACAATATGAATGGAACAGAACACTAACCTATATAAGTTATAATTGATGAGCTCAACACGCACAAAGTAAGAGCTCAAAAAACGGAATAATCATTCACAAATCCGATTTCTAATGGAATATGACATACAAAATCTCTTCAAAGTTCATTTCTGTAACCTAAAGTTCGATTTCACATATCCTAATTCCAACATGAATTTGATCAATCCAAAAATAACACAGCAATAACAAAATCATTATTTGATACGAATATATTTAAGGCAAATAATAGAAAACTAACACAAACTTTAAATCCCAAAAATATAGCATAGATCTCAATGTCAAAAAAAAGGTGGTCTAAAGCAACAACAAAAACAAACCACCAAAAGGGGCAAAAACCCTAATTCGTTCAAAAGCGATCACAAATTAAAAAACTAAGCAGTAAGAATAACAGCTCCACCAGCCTCCTTAATCTTCTTCTCAGCAATCTTCGAAATAAGCTTAGTCTTCACCACAAAAGGCTGATTCTGAGGCAAAACCCCTTTCCCCAAAAGCTTAAAGTACCCATGCTGAGTAACATCAATAACAGGCGCCTTCTTTTCCTTAAGAGCTTTGTCCTTAACCTCTTGAGGTATCAGAGAAGCGAGCCTGTCTATGTTCACAATCGGGGAATAGAATTTGTTACGTAGCTTGTGAAAGTAACGCATACCGACCTTACCAAAATAACCTGGATGGTACTTGTCGAAGAGGATTCGGTGGTGGTGCATGCCTCCAGCGTTACCGCGACCTCCGGGATGCTTTCGGTGCTTTCCGATACGACCGTGACCGGCACTCACGTGACCTCTCTTCTTCCTGTTCTTCTTGAATCTGGTCGTCATCTTCTTCGGCTTCTCTCTGGAGGCTGCTCTTCCCCTACCTGTGAAAATGAGGGTTCAGGAATTTTGTGGCTCACCATTTTAGTTTATATAATGAGGTTTTAAACGGGCCTTTTTATTTTTTTAACGAAATGGACTTAGCCCAAATATAATAGAAAACTAACACCACCCGTGTGGACTGGAAAATAAACCGGTTTATGTTTGTAATGAGGTAGCGCATCTAATTTTGGAAACAAAAAATACTTTATACGGTTCCAATTAATCCTCATACCCCCATACAAAACAAACGATACAAATTTTCCAAAAATACCTCAGTTTTATTTAAATAAATTCAAATTAAACTTTAACTTTAACTTTTTAAAACATATCCGGAAGATATCATGTTCTTTTTTTTTTTCAGATTTTCTATACACATGATGTTTTTATTTACTTTTAGATAAGATATTTATATAATATAAGAAAGTTTACGAATTCAAAAACTCTAATTAACATATAAGGTTTTATTTATCATTCTTTGAGTTATTTATTATAATTAGAAGTGGGAATAGAACAATTAACAAATAAACAGTAGTATACGATTTAATCTATATAGTTTTAGGTTAGTTTTTTTTTTTTAATTGAAAATGTATAAGTTTTTTTATAAATTTTTTTAATTGAAAAGGTTAGATGTCGGGTCATAAAAAGTCTAGGATAGATTATAGGTCAAATATAACTTTTGATATTTTTAACCAACTAAACTTAAATTTAACAAAGTGTAAGTTGAACACATTCATCTTACAAATCAAAATTTTAAACGAACACCCATAACATTGTGAGGGCAAAGTTTCATAGATAGATGCGCTCGTTTCGATGATGTCAAAACGCAGCTCCATAGAAAAATGTATGTTGGACGTTGTCACCATGTCATATTTGCATGTCTTGTCTCTCATAAGTCAAACATTCTTCAAAAAGCATTTTGTTGCATATAGAGATGGCCAAGTCTATGTTTCATATAGGGTTGGCTTATAGTCTTGCTTGTCATACTATAGGGTTCATCAAAAGTGTCTTAATGCATGAAAATTGACATTTTTGTCTATTTCAGGGCTTTGAGTCGACTCAAAGCTAGCTCCGGTCGACTCATACAACTAGTCATTTCAATGAACTATTCTCAAGAGGGCTCGCGTCGACCCTCCGGTCGACTCATGCTGTGATCATTTATATTTGTCTAAATTTGCATGTTGTGCGTCGACGCGTGACATGCTCCGGTCGACGCATGGTCCTATTTTTTGCACAATCATGTATTCGGGTAAGCTCAGGTCGACCCCCTTACTGCATAGGTCGACCGCTCGCTGTGTTGAGTCAAAATTCTAGTCAAACTGTTTTAGGAGTCTGTTATGTTTGTTAATTCAGTTATGTCTTGTATATAAGTTGAGTTGTGTTATTCCTTTCAATTACACATAATCATTTTTGTTGTGCATTGTGCATGTTCGAGGTGATAACGTCCAAAGCCGAAGATTTGTGTAATCTGGTTTAGGTTGAGTGTTGCACCCCAAAATTTGCCTAACCTTTTTCTATACCTAGCTTGTTTTTCATTGCATTCATTTTAGCATTATCATCTGCATTGCATTGACATATGTGCAGGAGATCAAGAGGTATGACTACCAACAAAGGGCTACACAAGGTTATGAAGCTATCTAAGAGGTTTATTCAAGTGTTCAAGTGTTCAAGGGTTGATATCCTCATCAATAAAGTTAAAGATTCTCAGAGAAAGTGGTTGAAGCCAAGTGTGTATATCTCCTAACTTGGGAGTTGTGGGAAGTCATTTGATGATTTTGAATCCATGGAGTTGGACTTGAGGCCTTGAGAGAGCTCATGAGAAGTATTGAAAATCATTTTGAAGCCTAGACATGTCATTATGTGAAGGATAAAAAGCTACTACCTAGATTGGTGCAACTAGGGTTTCATCTGGTCAACCCTAGGTTCAAGGCCATGTGATCATGGATTAATGTCTTAAGATGCCCAAGGGATGATTCCAAGATTAACTCATCATAGATCAAAAGTGTGAGGAGTTCCTAGGCTAGGGTTTCTAAACTTGACAGTGTAAAATCCCCTGGTTTGGTGCCTAACTTCAAGACCAGCTAACTCAAGATGTGATTTTCATCTCACCTTGACCCCAACATGATTGTTGTAGAGCATGATCATAGCTTTAATTTGAATACTAGAAGTACTTGATAAGGTTTATAGAACTCAAGTTATGAATCAGACAAGTTACAGGTCATCAAATGGATGTGAATTTGGAGCTTGAAAGTCAACCAACTTGCATGACACTTTTGCCATAGAAAGATGATTCTCATGAACTTTTGGCCAACATGGTTGTTCCTTATCTTCTTAGCTTTCCAAAAAGTACTAGAAGTGCATTATTGGATTTGTAGAACTCAAGATACGAGCTTTGCAAGACAAGGGTATTTTGGGAATTTGAGATTATAGGTCATTTTCATTATGGGTCCATTTCCCCATCTTACACACCTCAAATGAATTTTTGTCCAACTTGAAAGTTGTTCAAAATGGTGTTATTTGTCCAACCATGACCCAAGGATTCATTGATATGGATTAAATTGAAGAGTGAATGAAGAAATTTTCATGGAGGAATAATTAAAGGCATAAAAATGAGAAAATCGTAAAATAATTCATTTTGGTTCACATTAGTGCAAGTTTGTGCATTTTTTGAAGGTAAAAGACATTTAGAGTGGATTTGCATTTTCACATTTTTAAGTTAAAGTTGGTTTCATGGCGTAATGCATGGTTTCTTTAGAATGAAGGTACATAATTAGGATCCACCATTGATTGGATTCAAGGAACAAATCGTGGCCATTCATCCTCCATAACACACCAGCAATGGATTTGAGTGAGAATGAAGCTGAAACAGAGAGGAAATCATGCTCTGTCATGAAGGAGTTTTGAAGGAAAGTTGAAAAATGGAAATTGGATTTGCAAGCAAGTTGGGCCCCCATTTTCAGCCCAAAACAATTCTATATATTGCCATGATGGAGTTCAGAGCAATTTTGGTGATGGGAAGAGCTTGAATCAGGTAAGAAGCACTTGAAAAGTTAGTTACAAAGTGAAAATCGTTTTTCATCTTGGAGGCCATTTCTGAAGGAATTGAGGCTTCAAGAATCTTCAGCAGGCATCACTGATCGTTTCTGAGCAAGTTTGGTCAAGGTTTAGAGGTTGTCGCATCTTCTGTTGAAGCTCAAACCAAGTTTCTTTCTTTTCATAATTATACTCTGTTGAGAACGAATTAGGATAAATGTTGCATGTGGTTAGGTAGAATTTGAACCATGGATTTAGGTTTCGTTTGGAAGCCATTGGTGAAGTTTCTTGATCATGGATGAAATCTTTAAGGATTTGGATTAGGCTTAATCTTGATTGATATCACGTTTTAGTTGTGGATTCTTGACCGGTGATACGTGTAGAAGAGATCTATGTGCTTTTTGTGGAGTTTGGTGATGATTTGCCAAAGTGCATATTTTCTGTTCATGTGCGTATTTGGTTATTCCTTCAAAAAGTGAAAAAATGAAGAGTATCATGTTGATCCTTGTGAGGAGACAAGTGGATCTGGATGTTTTTGTGAAGTTTAGTGTTATCTGGTGATTTGGCCACCGTTGGCTCGCCGGAGAAGACGACCGAAGTCTTCTCCGGCCGCCCTGGATTTCCCCCCTTTTCCATTTGCAATTCAAAGGTTGTAGACGATGCATACGCCGTTGGATGAGTCTGGTTTAGTGGACTTAGTAAGCAGATCCAAGGCTTGTGATTAAGTCTTAGTATTGTTGACTTTTGACCGCTGACGTGGCACGCTAATGGACATTGGATTGTAATACTTTTTGCATGAATGCTCCAGAGTAGGGACTATGGTGATCCATAGTCAAACCAGCCACACGCAAGCGTTAATGAAACGCTGCGTTTCATTTGGAGGCCTTTGTGCTACGTGGCACGCGCCTTGCCCCTTGGATGAGTAGACTGGCCCACTGATCTGATGGTCCTGTTTTATTCCCAGTTTTTAATCCTTTTTAATTCTTTTAATTGTTTTTTCTTATTTCTTTTAATGCTTTTATCATTTTTAATTCATTAAAAATATAAATAATTGTCAGAAAAATATGGAAAAAATCATGATTGATCTTTGGCTTGTCTCTGATTTTTGTATGCAATTTGTTTGAGTTTTTGATAAAATTTCCATTTATTGTCTATTTTTCCATTTTTATTAGTTGATAAAAAATGTAAAAATGGTGGACTTTCCTTCTGATTTTTGTGCTATCTCTTGTATTTGATTTTAGTTCTGATTTTTTGCGTGTGTTATCTAGACATCTTGATAGGTTTGTGTGATTTTTCTTGCATTTTTTAGATGATTCTAAGTTTGAGTTTGAGATAGGTTTTAGAACTTTCTCCTTATGGATTCCTTTTAGCACACCTTGAGATGTATAAATTGTTTAGTACCTCTAAATTTAGGTTTTGACCTTGAGTTTTCTACCATGATGCATCAACACCCTTAGGAGGCTCTACGATTTTTCTTAGGATTTTTAGAATTTATTTCTTATTTTCCCTACATTTTCCAAGTTGATTATAGTTTAGGTGATCCTAACTAGGCTTACTTCATAGATTAGTCTTTAAGATGAATTGTAACTAACTCTAAGCTTCAAATCCCTTCTTGATAGGATAGAACTTAGGTAGATACCTCTTTAGAACATGGATTAGGCCTTGATAGAGCTTTTGAATCCTCTTAGTTTAGGTGATCCTTGTAGCTAATCTTTAGGGTTTCTTAGCAGGTTCTGTGTTGGCTTCTTTCCCCTATGTGGTTTCTTCCCTGGGCTTTGCCCTATCCTCTTTCTCCAAGTCTTGATGAGGATCCCTTTTTGGAGAGCCTAATCCTTCCTTTGGTTGGATTCTGTGCATTCCTTAGGAGGTTGAGCCTTGGATTGACATTCATCAGCATAGTACATTCCTTTGGTTTGCACTATCTTTCCCCTTCAAGTCTTGATGAAGAGCCCTCTTGGGAGAGCCTAATCCTTCCCTTGGTTGGATTATGTGCATTCCTCAAGGGGTTGAGCCTTGGATTGACATTCCTGGCATGGTATATTCCCTTGTTTTATACTGTTATCCATCTCCAAATCCCTTTCTTAGGATCCCTCTTGGGAGAGCCTGATCCTTCCTTTGGTTGGATTTTGTGCATTCCTCAACAGGTTGAGCCTGAGATGGACATTCTATGTTGATACACTTTAACCAAATACCTTAGATTGACATCTAGGACCAATACCCAGTTTATCTGTCCTATTGACATAGGATCCCTCTTGGTAGAGCCTAATTCTTTCTTTGGTTGGATTATGTGCATTCCTCAGGAGGTTGAGCCCATGATGGACTCTTGTGTTGACACACATCCAACCTGATGTAGCCTGGGATGACTTCCGTGTTGCTCATATTGGTTACCCTTCCCCTCGGTCTTTCATTCATGATTGTTTGACATTGCTTGATGCATTAGGATAGTCTCATGTTTAGAGTATTTTAGGCTAGGTGCATGACTGTATTGAAAGGTTGAGCTGAGCTCCCTTTGCTTGTTTGCTTTAGAGGTTGAGTTTCTCCCTCTGCTTGTATGTTATTTTCCCTTTTCTAGCTGATGTGTTTGCATTGAAAGGTTGAGGTGACCCTCTCTTTGCTTGTCTATTTTTGTTTTTTCCCTTTGCTTGTTTGCTTAGAGGTTGAGTTTCTCCCTCTGCTTGTATTGTTGCATTCCATTTGCATCTTTACTGTTTGCTCTTCTGTTTTATCTGCTTTAATGATTTTTGCAGTTGTTTCTGTTTCCCATTGACATGATCCCTTAGGATTCTCACTTCCTTTGATAAGGAAGTGATGATAGACTTTTAGGTTGAAACCTTTGCATGATAACATCTAGGAGTTCCTTGTTTCAAACTCAACCATAGGATGAATCCTTGACATGACAACTTTAGGGCTTGATAGTTTCCCCGTAGAGTTCGTTCTCTTCTCATCTCCAAAACAATAGTAAAAAACGTAATAAAGGCAAGTTGGTACAGTGCGTTACGAGCCTTAAGCCACTTGGGAAATGATAATTGAGCGGTCTCCTCTCAATCGTCTAGAGTGTTTAGTATACGTCCTTTGGACGATATGTGAAGCATTCGTTCCTAAGTTGTAGTCTTTAGTGTTGTACGAACTATAGACGTCCATAAAAAACACTTCTTCCGTAAAAGACAAAAAACAAATATCAAACCTCTTTTTGCCCCGTGGGCCCTTAATCAGGAAAACGTTTTCAGAAAAAGAGTGTCGTTAACTCTCAGTTCTACCGCAAACGGTAACGCACGAGTCTCTGATGAGCAAGCTGCATACACCAAACTACTGGAACTGTTTGTTAACCCTACTCGGAAAAATAGATGAATCTGAACCCCTGTTCCGTAGTATCCTGAACTACGTAAGCTCTGATCTCTCACACCTGTTGAGAGTACGTAAGCACAATATTGACGTATTGGCGAGCCACCTTCCCCATCCTTTTACCCGTAGTTAGCCGAACTACGTTGACTCTGATTTCTCATCCTTTGACGAGAATACGTAGGCACAAAGCGCGGTGCTTTGCCGAGTCAGTTTTCTTTTCTTTTTCAGACCAGCCTTGATAGGTAGATAGTTAAACCAACCCGTCAGATAAACACAACAAGCGTGGACCCCGTTGAGTACAACAGGCGTGAGGGGTGCTAATACCTTCCCCTTGCGTAACCGACTCCTGAACTCAGACATGGTTGCGATGACCTTGTCTTATACCTTTTCGTCAGGTTTTTCCGATCATTTCCTTTCCCTTTCTGTGGGATAAATAACGAAAGGTGGCGACTCTTCTGTCTTGCCAACACCTTATTTTCGCAGTAGTGACAGCTGGCGACTCTGCTGGGGACTTATAGCTGCTGAGGACTTTTCCCATCCCCTATGCTGGGACCGTTTCCCATCCCCTATGCGAGTCAATCCTAGCGCTTGCGTGTTTATTTGTTGGGTTTGCATTTATTTATCGCACTTTACTTTCCGCATTTTACTTTTAGTATAATATGATTATTTGATGTGCCGTTGTGGGAGGGACTGATTCTGATGAGTGAGAAGCCAGACCCAGGCTTGAGAGAACACATAGTATTAGAGTGGATTAGTGGTGGACGTGCTTGCTTTGCTTGCATCAGTTCCCATGTAATCCACACTCAGACGAGATTCTCTTTGATGACTTCTTATCGGTCCTTTGGACTTGAGGGGATTTTGGATCTGAGGATTGTCGACTCTGGGAACCATTCATTTATGACTCAGCTAAGTGAGGCCTCTTTAGGGAGTGATGATGCCAAACCATAAATGGTGAACGTATCATCATTTCGTGAAAGTTTGTGACGCTGGGAAACGCATAGGATGCCGAACCTTTTTCGTGATTAGGTCCATACCTGTGAGCGGGGTTGGGCTATGCAGGAAACCTTTACCTTCAGACAACCTGGTTTTCTTGACAGTGAATCAATATTGTTGGTATTAGAGGGTTATTGTCATCAGAGATGTGTTTGTTCTTGACAGAGCAGAGTTTTGGTCCTTCTCAACCAACAACACAGTCATCTTGATCTCCTACAGCATGATTGCATTTTGCATTTTTGCATTCTCATTTGCATATCCTTAACGCGTGTCTGTGTTACAGGTGCATACTTCTCCCCTGGTTCTAGTGATCTTGATCCTCATGGCTGACATGGCATCTCTGAAGAAGACAGTGACTTACAAGCTACCAACACCTGACATCCAAGAGTTACGGGGTTTGATTTCTTTGGCTGATAAAAAAGTGATGGAGGATTTCAGAAAAAGCTATGGGAGACTTCTGGGTATTGTGTGTAAGCTTTCTACGTACGAGTTGAACGACCTCTACGCCCTTCTGCAGTTTTACGACCCGCAACTCAAATGCTTCATTTTTCCAGACTATGTCCTAGCTCCGACTTTGGAAGAGTATTCTGACTTGTTGGGGGTACCTTTGTTGAATCAGATGCCTTATTACCGTGTTGATGGTGAACCTAACTTGGGTAAGTTGGCTACTGCTCTTCATTTGGATGACTCAGAGTTGAAAGGGATGTTGTTCAGAAAGATTGGAGTTTATGGTTTCTCTTTGCCTTTCCTGGTCGAGAAGGCCCAAAGGTTTGCCAAGAAGGGTTGTTGGGCTGTATTCAATGCATTCTTAGCCCTTTGCATTTATGGAATCGTGTTATTCCCAAGTCACCTGGACTTTATAGGTATGGATGCCTGCCACATATTTGCTTCCGGGAATCCAGTGCCCACTCTCCTCGGAGACGTTTATCATTTAATTCATAACAATAATGAAAACATAAAGGGGAAGAATGTAGCATGTTGCGCTCCTTTGCTGTATAAGTGGTTTGCCAACCATCTTCCTAAAACAGGTCCGTTTATGGATTCTGCTAAGACTTCACCTTGGTCTGCACGTTTGATGGGTTTGTCTACTGACAATATCACCTGGTTTGATAGAGATCTGCTAGGCAAAGAAATTGTGCATAGTTGTTGTGGCTTTCCTAACGTCCCATTGGTCGGAAGGAATGGGTGTATCAATTACAATCCCTCTTTGCTAGTACGACAATTTGGGTATGCACTAAGAGGTCCTCCCGAAGAGGAAGAGATACAGGAATCTCTGTATCTCACAGGGTTGCTTGAAGGTGACACTTTGGTTAAGGTAGAGAGTGCTTGGAGCAAAATTCATAGAAAAGGAAAAGTTTTGCTGGGAAAAAGCAACAACAAGGCCTTTGATCCATATGTGGCCTAGATCCGAGAAAGAGCCGCCAAGTTTCTAATGCCATTCCTTGCAGTGGAACTGTTATATCCTCCCGTGGTCAAAGAACCCACCACAGTTGATATTCAGAAGTTCAACCAGGTGCTCCGAGAGAAAGAAGAGCTACGAAAAGCCAACGAAGAATTGGAAAAAGAGATTGTTCAACTCCGGAGCGAGAAGAGCGAAGCTGTATACACCTGCAAGAAGCAGACAGAATTGATAAACCACTTGGGTGCTAATTTGACCAATGAGACTGATTCTAGAGAACGTATTGGATTAGATCTGAAGGCTGTGCACGGTGTGTTGACCATTAAGAAACAAGATCTGGATAGGGTGTATATGAAGTTATCCAAGTACGAGAAATTGTGGAGCAACATTTTGACTAGCCACAAAGAGCGAGAGGAGAAGCTGAAGCAGCAAATAGCCAAGCTAGAGGTCCAGATTGAGATCAAGGACAAGAAGATTGAGGCTGAGGCATCACTTTGATGCGACGCTCAATACCAGTTAGTTGAAACTACGGCAAACCTGAAGGATTGTCAACTCAGAGATGATTCTAAGAGGTGTAGAGTGGAAGACAGCTCTGGAGAAGGTGTTTGTGGGGACATTGCCGAGGATCTCCAAGATACCAACAGGCAGAGGGATTTGCTGATCCAGGGTCTGCTCGCCCGGCCTGACCATCCCACTACGAAGAAGTTATTAGAAGATTTTTGTGCCCGTAGCCGCACTTGATTTCTTTGTATTTCTTTGTACCTTTTATGCATTGATATGCTGACCACCACCAGGCTTGTTGGTTGGGGTCACGCTTGTTGCTTCAGTTGTACGCTGCCCGCGCGGGTTTTTCAGATATACATGAGGATTTCTTTCCATGATTGGTTGTTAGACTTTATTTGTCTTGGAAACTAGGATCGGGGGGGGGGGGGATCTCCCCAAGGCACAGACACATGTTTGCATTTGCATAACAGGTACCTCGAGCTGTTTTTCTAACCCTTTGTGCTTGCAGGTTTGTATCAGGATTGAGCGCAGGCAGATTCACCGGTATTCTACCAGAGCAAATCAAGTCAGAGTAATGGAACAGGTTCAGACTGACATTCAAGAGCTCAGGGAGAGGATGGA
Organism: Lathyrus sativus; assembly: GCA_963859935.3. Taxonomy (NCBI): domain Eukaryota; kingdom Viridiplantae; phylum Streptophyta; class Magnoliopsida; order Fabales; family Fabaceae; genus Lathyrus; species Lathyrus sativus. Next base: position 455,799,523 of record OZ012739.1, on the reverse strand, counting down.
TCGTCTTATGGATCTCATTCAAGTGGTCGCTAATGGCCAGGACCAGCTCAGAACTCTGGTGCAACCTCTGATTGCACGCGTCGACAGCAACGGCGTGCTACACGGTGGGAATGTTGTGAACCCTCCGCTTGTTGAGACCCCTCATGCTGGCATCCCTGTCACTAGAGGGAATGGAAGTGGCAATGGTAATGTTGTTACTAATGTTGGAGCTAATGGGAATACGACTGGAGCCGGAAATGGCAACTTTGAGGCCAATGGTGATGCGGGTATGGGCAATGGCAACACTGGTGGAATGGATAATGCTAGGAACGTTGGTGCTGGTAATCTGTATGGTCTTGATGTTGCTGGGTTTGCTCAGGGTAATGGTCATCAACCTTGGCAGGAGGATCGTCAAAAGGACTTGTTCTCAATGAAAGTAGCTGAGGGCGAACTGAATTCTGAAGCCCGTTTAAGGTTCAAAGCGCTCGAAGATAAGATGAAGAGTTTTGAGAACTTGAATACCATGGGTGTTGACATGACCAAGCTGGGGTTGATCTCAGACTTCAAGGTGCCTCCAAAGTTTAAGGTACCCGACTTCGAGAAGTATAAGGGCACCACTTGTCCCCATGTCCATCTGAGGTTGTACTATCGAAAGATGTCCACACATTTTGAGGATGAGAAGCTGCTGATGCACTTCTTCCAAGACAGCCTGTCAGGCCCCTCGCTGGAGTGGTATATGGGTTTGGAACCCACAAGTGTACATAATTGGAAAGACCTTGCTGAAGCATTCGTACGCCACTATCAATACAACAGCGATCTGGCTCCCAACCGGGTTCAGCTACAAAATTTGTCTCAGAAGAACAACGAAGAATTTAAGGAGTACGCCCAAAGGTGGCGTGAACTGGCAACGAGAGTTTTGCCACCGATGGTTGAGAGAGAACTTGTTGAGATGTTCGTGGCTACTCTTCCAGGGGTTTATTATGAGAAGCTTGTCAGTGGTATTTCGGGAAGCTTCTCCGACCTCATAATCACTGGAGAACATGTAGAGAATGGCATCAAACTCAGGAAGATTCAGGGTGTAGATGTATCCTCAGCTGGAGGGGGAAAGAAACCTTACAGTGGTAAGAGACGTGAAGGTGAGACAAGCTCAGTATCTAGTGCTCAGGGAAAAGGAAAAGGCCAGCGGCAGCAGGTCGCTAGCATTACTATTCCTGTTGTCCAGCAACCGCAGCAGCAGCAACAGAACCAGCAAGGGTACCGGAGGTACCACAATAAAGCACCATTGTCAAGTCGTCATCTTGAAACCCCACCTATGTCATATGCTCAGATTTTGCAGACTTTGCTTCAGTTGCAGCCAGTTCAGAAGAGAACTTTGGCTCCCTTGACAGGGACACCTCCACCGGGCTACGATGCGAATGCGATATGTGAGTTTCATTCGGGGGCACCTGGCCACTCGATTGACAACTGTAAAGCATTTAAGCACAAAGTGCAAGACATGGTTGACGCCAAGATAATCAACTTTTCTGATAATGCTTCGAATGTCATGAAGAACCCTATGCCCAACCACGGGGGAGATGGGGTTAGCGCCATAATCAAAGAGGAGGATTCGAACTTATTGACTGATGTCAAAGACCTGAAGACACCACTTGGTTTCGTTAAGGCCAAGTTGATAAAGAAAGGTATTTTCCCGGGCTGTGGGAAGTTGTGTATGGATTGTGCGAACCATTCAGATGGCTGTGATCAGTTGGTAGCAGGGATCCAGAGTTTGATGAACGAAGGAATTCTGCAGTTTAGTCGGAGGGCTGAGAATAGATCAGGAGAAGTAGTACTGAAGCAGAAGGATGAGGTTGCCACTATCACCATCCCTCGTAAAACAATTACCATTTCTGCATCAAGGCCACCTACGATCACTATCACGAAGGCTGGGCCTATACCGTTTAAGAGCACTAATGCTGTTCCATGGCATTATGGGGCAGATGTCTACTGCAATGGGCAGAAGTTGGAGTTAGAGCCATCCGGGCAATCTGTTGATAACCTAGTCGGGACTGGGGGAATAACGCGTAGTGGAAGAGTGTTCGCTCCACCTGAGACTGTAGTTGATAGAGCCGACAAGGCCGAGAAGACTGACAGAGGTAAAGGTAAGGTCGTTAAAGAAACCTCCCGTGAGGTAGGAAAAGACCTACTTATGAAAGACGCCGAAGAATTTATGAGACTGATTAAGAAAAGTGATTATAAGATAGTTGATCATCTTCATTAGACGCCGTCTAAGATCTCTATTCTGAATCTGTTGTTGTGTTCCGAGGCACACCGCAACGTTCTGCTGAAGGTTCTGAATACAGCCTATGTACTGCAAGAGATCTCTGTCAACCAACTAGAGGGAGTGGTTACTCATGTGAATGCTGGTAACAGATTAGGGTTTACTGACCTAGAGCTGACGCCGAAAGGAAGGAACCATAATAGTGCCCTACATATCTCGATAGAATGTCGAGGAACGGTCATGTCCCATGTGCTGGTGGACACGGGATCATCTCTGAACGTTCTCCCTAAGAAAGCTCTGATGAGGTTGGATACGAGAGGGCTGATATGTACACCCAGTGATCTGGTGGTAAAAGCTTTTGATGGGACTAAGCGGACCGTCTTTGGAGAGGTAACTCTACCCATTCAAGTTGGGCCAGAAACCTTTGATGCGGTTTTCTATATCATGGATATCATGCCTGCCTATAGTTGTCTATTGGGCCGACCTTGGATCCATTTTGCGGGCGCAGTAACTTCCACATTGCACCGGAAACTGAAGTATGTTGTGGATGGCAGCATCGTGATCGTCTATGGAGAAGAGGACATAATGGTGAGCCATTTGTCATCCTTTAAGTATGTTGATATGGATGGCGAGATCCACGAAACTTTGTGCCAGGCGTTTGAGGCCGTTAAAGTCAAGGATGCGATCCCAACTGTAATACCCCAAATTTTGCCCTAAGATTTGTCGTCGCATTTCGTCGCATTTCATTGCATTTAATCAATTACTAACAAATTTGTGTAGTCGTTTGACTTTTTGCAGGTAAATATCATATGGCATGTATTTTTTTTCTAAAAAGTAAAAATGGCACAATTGGCAAGAGGACATGTGTAAGGAGTTGTGAGTGTGAGAGGTTGAGAGTTCGAATCTCACCTTTGTCACTTTTTGTTTTTTTATTATTTTTACTCTAAATTTTTCTATCTTTCATTAAAAAATAACAAAAATAGTTTTTTATTATTATTTAATTATTATTTTCGTATTTTAATTAAATCATTTTTTAAAATATTATTTTTTTTCACTTTTTTCTAAATTATTCATAAAAATATCCAAAAAATCATAAAATAAAAAATATTGGAAAAAATTTTGTTCTTTTTATAATATTTTTGATTTTTAGGAATCAATAGGATTATTAGTTTTTATTTTAAGTTTATTTTAATTATTTTAAATTATTTAAATTTTATTTTTTCTTAACTAATTATTTAGTTTGGGCTTTAAAATGGGCTTTAGGGACATTATTGACAATTTGGTGTTAACCCTAATTTGTTCCCTATATATACATGTGTTGCCTTGTTGAAAAAGGGAAATGAAAAAAAACCTAAGAGGAGTGAGTGTTGTTTACCGTTATTTCTTTTTTCTTCATCTATTACTGTTGTTTCTTTTTCTTCATCATTTACCGTTATTTCTTTTCCTTCATCTATTACTGTTGTTTCTTTTTCTTCATCTTTTACCGTTATTTCTTTTTCTTCATCTATTACTGTTATTTCTTTTTCTTCATCTATTACTGTCACGTTTATATATATATATATATATATATATATATATATATATATATATATATATATATATATATATATATATATATATATATATATATATATATATATATATATATATATATATATATATATATATATATATATATATATAATTTTAAAATTGTTAGAGTTTATATATATATATATATAAGATTAATTTTTGATCGAATTATGTCGATACGATGTTTGCACATTTGTGTGCATGACGCGTGACATTTGTGTTAGTTCGATCTGGTTGCGATGATCGCATTTTTGTGTGAGCAATAATACTGTTTTTTTGCTTAATTTCTTTTTCTTTGCGATAAATTTTGTTTCGTCCGATTTAGATCTGGTTGCGATGAGCGTATTTCTGCGTTAGCAACATTGTTGAGTTATTTGGCACATTTAAAATTCATTATTGCTTTATTATTATTATTATTATCATTGTTATTATTAGTATTATTATTATCATTATTTATTATTATTATCATTATTATTATTATTATTATTATTATTACCATTATTATTATTATTGTTATCATTAATTTATTAAAACTTGTTATAATATAAAAATCTGTTTTTTAAAATAAATAACATTAACATCTTTTCCAAATTAATATGAAAACCTATTATTTTTAAGAAAAAACTCTTTTTTAGATAAATTTAAAATAATAACTAAAATCTTTTTTTAAAATAATAACTAGAATCGTTTTTTTTTTAAAATATATAATAATAACATTAAACCTTTTTTTTTATAAAAATAAAACCTTTTTGTTAGATAATTAAATTAAGACTATTTTTGAAAAGTTTTTTTAATAATATTAAAACCTCTTTTTTAACTTAAATCAAAAGCTTTTTTTATATATCACAAATAAACAACAAAGAATATCTATAACTTTCGCACTTCCGTTTCATAACTCGTCTGATTACTGTCTGACTCTGTCTACTAACGTTGTGTATTCAATGTGCAGCTTGTTACGTTGCTATTAGCTATTTTAATGTGTTTTTCAATTCAAGTTGTATTATAATTGTATCTGTTTCTCATTTGTAACTTCGCGAATAAATTATCGCGTTTACCTTTCCGCACTTTAATTTCTGCTGTTTGTATGGTTTAAATTCGCGCATTTGCATCGTTAATTTGTCTCATTGCATTCCTCCGAAGGATTAGGTCTAGCCGTTTGGCCGCCACGCCAATAGTCCTCAAAACTTCAAACCCTTACAAACCCTAACTTTTCACAAATGTCTCGTCGTGGACAAAATTACAAAACTACCCCTAGCTTTAGGTCAAAGAGTCGCCGCACTCATTTTAGGGTTTCCCGCCGCAGAATCCCTAACCTAACCCTAATTCACTTAACAATTTACAACGTAGATATTGGAGTTTCTACACTCCCCGTAAGCGTGTCCCTAAGATACGTTTATTCCCCTTGAGACCTTGACCACAGTCAAGAAGTCTCTAACCTCCCTTTTGAGGGGAACTACAGTTACTCTGATTCCATTCCCGTAAGGATATGTAGGCACAAGATGCGATGTCTTGCCGAGTAAACTTAGAATTAACCCCTAGGTCTTTTTTAATTTTCAATCCTTTGTATATACCCTAAAGCAAAATAATTAATGAAATAAATAAAAAAAATAAACAAAAGGTTCCCGTAGAGTACTACGGAAGTTTAGGGTGCTAATACCTTCCCTAAATTTAACCAACCCCCGAACCTTAGATCTCTCCCTTTTAGGTTTTTCCTTTCTTTAACCTTTCCTTCGGATAAATCAAAGACCGGTTGTAAATGAATTAAGATTCAAGTTAATCAATAGCTTGACATCCAAATTTCACCGCAACACCAACGATGATCGAAAAACCTGAGATGAATCTCTCTTCCTTCAAGGAAGCTCAAGCTGTTGTTCAAGCTGGTTCTGCCCCAGGCCGGGGGCAAGTTCTGGAAATCCCTAACAAGCAGGATAAGTTTGGGTTAGGGTATTCTCCTTCTGCTGATGCTTCATCCTCTCGCAGTGCGCCGTGCGTTAAAGGGCCGATTCAGTTCACAAAAGGTGGGGTGGTATTTGAGAATGTCAACGCTGTGTCTGAAGACGACGAGGATAGTGACTGTGACCTGGACTCCTAGATTCAGCTGTGCAAGCCAGGCCAGAGCCTCAACAACTGGTCCGTCCGGGATGTCATTCAAGTGACGCATAAAGAGTAATACTTTGTCTTTTTCCAATTATTGTACAACCTTATGCTCTACCCGGGGTATAACGGTTTTATTGTCAGGGCCTTGATTGCTTATGCATGTACATATTACCAATAAATCAAAGAGCATTTTCTTTGCATTCAAATTTTGTGATCTCTGTTATTCCTGTTTTATTTTTGTTTTGAAAAACAATAAAATGGCAATATGGTTTGTGCTAACCTGCATATCCTCTTTTTAAGCTTAACCCTTGTTATTGCAGGATTCACACTACAGATGACATCGACTCTGAACCTTCTATGACTCACTTCGACTTTGATTGCCCGATATATCAAGCTGAAGAAGAGATTGATGAATATGAAGACCTTCCCGAAGAGTTGGCTCGATTGTTGAAACAAGAAGATAAGATCATTCTGCCTCACGAGGAAGAGATTGAGATTATTAATCTGGGTTCTGAGGAACTTGTCAGAAATGTCAGGATAAGGGCTGCATTGCAGAGTGATGTCAAGCAAAGATTGGTCGAGATGCTTCGAGAGTATAGTGACATCTTTGCTTGGTCGTATGAAGATATGCCTGGGCTCGAAACTGACATAGTGGTTCATCATCTACCACTGCGAGAAGATTGTCCTCCAGTTAAGCAGAAACTTAGAAGGACACGACCAGATATGACCGTTAAGATCAAAGAAGAGGTCCAAAAGCAGTTAGATGTTGGATTCTTGGCCGTGACTACTTACCCTCTGTGGGTTGCCAATATAGTACCTGTACCGAAGAAGGACGGTAAGGTGCGGATGTGTGTTGATTATCTGGATTTGAATAAGGCGAGCCCTAAGGATGATTTCCCGCTCCCTCATATTGACATATTGGTCGACAATACTGCTTAATTCTTCGTGTTTTCGTTCATGGATGGCTTCTCCGGCTATAATTAGATCAAGATGGCGCCGGAAGACATGGAGAAAACCACGTTCATTACACCGTGGGGAACGTTGTGCTACAAGGTAATTCCTTTCGGTCTGAAGAACGTATGGGCAACTTACCAGCGGGCGATGGTCACTTTGTTTCATGACATGATTCACCATGATATCGAAGTCTATGTTGATGACATGATTGCGAAGTCCCAAACGAAGGAGGGACATCTTGTCAATTTGCCGAAGCTATTTGAGAGGCTTAGGAAGTTCAGGTTGAGGCTGAATCCTAACAAATGTACTTTCGGAGTACGGTCTGGAAAACTACTGGGGTTTATTGTGAGCGAAAAAGGTATTGAGGTTGATCCTGCTAAGATAAAAGCAATACAAGATATGCCAGCGCCAAAGACTGAAAAAGAAGTTCGTGGTTTTCTGGGCAGAATAAACTACATTGCTAGGTTTATATCTCAGCTCACGACCACGTGTGAACCGGTGTTCAAATTATTGAAAAAAGATCAGGCGATTATCTAGAACAAGGATTGCCAAAAGGCATTTGACAAGATAAAACAGTATCTGCAGGAACCTCCAATTTTGATACCCTCAGTGGCGGGAAGACCCCTAATCATGTACTTGATAGTTCTTAAGAATAGCATGGCTTGCATTCTCGGTCAACACGACGAGACTGGCAGAAAGGAGCATGCCATTTATTACTTGAGTAAAAAGTTCACAGATTGTGAGTCCCGTTACTCAATGCTGGAAAAAATGTGTTGTGCACTCGCGTGGGCTGCCAAACGTTTACGACAGTATATGCTCAATCACACGACCATGCTAATTTCGAAGATGGATCCAATCAAGTACGTCTTCGAGAGGCAAGCGCTTTTAGGCAGGATTACCCGATGGCAAATGGTACTGACGGAGTATGATATTCAATACGTTTCCCAAAAAGCCATCAAGGGAAGTGTTTTGTCTTAGTACCTTTCCGAACAGCCTATCGAAGATTATCAGCGATGAAATTTGAATTCCCTGATGAGGATATCATGTTTCTCAAAGTGAAAGATTGTGATGAACCGTTGCCAGACGAGGGGCCAGATAGGAAGTCCCAATGGAAATTGATATTCGAGGGTGCAGTTAATTCGTACGGAAGTGGTATTGGGGCAATCATTACAACTCCCCAGGGATCCCACATCCCGTTCACTGCCAGATTAACTTTTCCAGTCACCAATAATGAAGCGGAATATGAAGCATGCATCATGGGTTTGGAAGAAGCCATTGATTTGAAAATCAAAAACCTGGATGTGTACGGTGACTCGACACTCATTGTTAACCAAATAAAAGGGGAGTGAGAGAATCGTCAGTCAAATTTGGTCCCATACATGAATTATGCCAGAAGGCTGCTTCCTTTCTTTGATCGAGTGGAACTCCATCATGTGTCAAGGGCTGAAAATCAGATGGCTGATGCCTTAGCCATGTTGGCTTCGATGTACAAAGTCAATTTTTGGAATGAAGCTCCAAGAATTGTCATTTCCCGTCTTGACAGACCTGCATTCATCTTTGCCATTGAGGAAGCCTCCGATGGCAAGCCATGGTTCTATGATATCCAGACTTTCCTTATGACTAAGGAGTATCCTGTGGGAGCGACGACCCAGGATAAGAAGACTCTGAGGAGGCTGTCTAGAAATTTCTATCTCAATCCTGATGGAGTTCTGTATAAGAGAAATCATGATCTCGTGCTACTCAGATGTGTGGACGAAAAAGAAGCTAGTTTGCTTATGAAGGAGGTCCATGAAGGCACATTTGGTACGCACGCCGACGGACATGCCATGACGCGGAAAATATTACGAGCAGGATATTACTGGGTGACGATGGAGTCGGATTGTTTCAAATTCGCGAAGAGATGTCATAAATGCCAGATTTATGCTGATAAAATACATGTGTCGTCGTGCCCGTTGAATGTCATGTCATCCCCGTGGCCGTTCTCCATGTGGGGCATTGATATGATAGGCAAGATCGAGCCCACTGCGCCTAACGGTCACCGCTTCATTTTGGTAGCCATCGACTACTTCACCAAGTGGGTGGAGGTAGCCTCGTACGCCAATGTGACCAAGCAAGTGGTGGCTAGATTCATAAAGAAGGACATCATCTATCGATACGGAGTTCCCGAGCGGATCATTACTGACAATGGTTCGAATCTGAATAACAAGATGATGAAGGAGTTATGCCAGAACTTCAAGATTGAACATCACAACTCATCACCTTACCGGCCGAAGATGAATGGTGCGGTTGAAGCAGCCAACAAGAACATTAAAAAGATAATACAAAATATGTTTGTGACCTACAAAGATTGGCATGAGATGTTGCCGTTTGCATTGCACGGTTATCGTACGACGGTACGCACATCAAGAGGGGCAACTCCTTTCTCTCTAGTATACGGTATGGAAGTTGTCCTACCGTTGGAGGTCGAGATTCCTTTTTTACGAGTATTGGTTGACGTGAAACTCGATGAGGCAAAATGGATTAAGAACCGATTGAATCAACTCAGTCTGATGGATGAGAAGAGATTAGCATTGATTGCATATGGTCGTCTGTACTAGAGCCGAATGAAGAAAGCTTATGACGAGAAGGTGCGTCCTAGAAGCTTTCAGACAGGTGATCTCGTCCTGAAGAAGATTCTTCCACCACATTCCGATCACAGGGGAAAGTGGACTCCTAACTACGAAGGTCCACATGTCGTCAGCAAGGTCTTCTCGGGAGGAGCCTTATTGTTATCCACGATGGATGGCAAAGATTTTGCATCCCCTGTGAACGCGGACGCAGTTAAAAAATACTTTGCTTAAAGTGACTCGCTGGAAAGAAAAAGAATATCTAGGCAAAAATGGGGCATCCCGGCGAACCATAACAAAGGAAAAAGGTTCGGGTAAAAATTAGGGATATAAATGAAAAATGTACACCCACAAAGTCGAAAACCTGAAAGGGCGGCTTTGGAAAAAAAGGGTATCCCGGTGAATCGAAAACCCGAAAGGGCGGTTCAGGCAAAAGTTAGGGATTGAAAAAAAGCAAATGACTGCGTTCCGCGTGTGAACGTTCATTGTTTAGTGGTTTGGGAAGACCTGAGGGCCGTTCGTCTGAATCAATCTCTTCTAAAGCTGAAGCGTCGGAGAAGTATCGAAGTCGAGTGGGTCATAGAGGGATCAACTCATGGTGTTCGTCTACACCACATTGCCAACATTCTGTGTATACTGATGTATATTTATGTTTATACTTGCGTAGCTTCCTCATTTCAGGAGCTTGCATCTGTTGTAAAACATTTTGCCTATTCAGGGGCTCGTTTATCAATAAACATATACTATTCATTAATTTTGTTTGTTTTAGCTTTTAGCTGTTTTGTTTACGAAAAAAAGCGTCTGATGTTTTTGATAAAATGCGCATACACAAACTTGCTGGCCTAGGCCGATAATTGTTAAAACATAGAATTACATGAACATTGTCACAGATGATAACCTTGATAGGTCCCTTTGTGAAGGGTATCTTGTCTGTTTGTTCATTTTGTTGCAGGAAAGCCACCCTCCAGGCAGTACGCCAGATGTTTTCCTAGCAGGATGACTCCTTCTTCCTCAGCAGGTTCAGTTGTGTTTCCCCACAGAGTCTGAATGTGAGGCTGTGAGCATTGATGTGTCTCCCCAAGTGGAGATAGATTCTCCTCAATCAGATGCATCCTAGGCAGGATCATCATTTCCCCAGCTGAGTCATATGCAGAGGTGTATACTCGTCCCCAGCAGTGGGCCAATGTGCAGTTTTCTCGTAGAAGACTATTCGCAAGTGTTCAACTCTCGATAGTCCAGACTGAAGTCTCCAGCAGAATTGAAATTCCCCGCAGAGTTGTGTGCTCCCCAGTAGGTAGGATTTATTCCAGCGTCTGGTTGCATATCCCCCAGTCGAGTTTGCAGTTCCCCAAGAGAGCTGAGTCCTTGGAATCCATTCAAGCCGTTATTGGTTTTCCCCAGGAGAGTGTTTGAATAACTGATGTTGTATTTCCCCATCGGAGTTCGTATCTCCAGGAAAGTTTTATCAGCGAAGGCCGTGCAGTTTATTTCTGCGATTGACATTGTTTCCTTAGCAGTTTGTGGTCCGTATACCCAGTTGAGCAAGTACAGGTTCTCGTGGAACTTTGTCCCCTGTAGAAAGTCGTCTGAGGTTCATTTCCCCAGGTCGAGTCTAATTGAGATTGGTGTGATTTCTTCTCCTCAGTGTTGCACCCCAAAATTTTCCTAACCTTTTCTTACTTGGTTTATGTTTCATTGCATTAGCATATCATTGATCTAGCATTTGCATAGCATATCATTGTTCATTTGTGCAGGGGATCAAGTGTGGTTTATGTCAAGAGGAGCCTTTCTAGAGGTCTTATGCAAGCTTGAGAAGTCACCAAAGTCATCAGGAAGAGGGTTGGGTTCTTGAGAAGTTCAGTTGTTTGTATGTGGTTAATCTCCTAATCTGAGGACCAATTGAAGATCATCAGTGGGTTGTGGAGCCTTGATCAAGGAGAGAGTGTGTGGATAGAGCTCATAGAGTTCCTTGAGGGTCATGGTGGAGCTCAGACAAGTCATTGTGTCAAGTGTGAAGAGCCACAGTTGAGGGTGTTGCAAGTAGGGTTTTCATCTGAGTAATCCTAAGTCAATTGTGCAATTGAAGAGGATCAAAGCTCAATTCTAAGTCTTAGTAATCATGGATAGTTGTGTTGAGATACATGAAGTGATATTACAAGATCAATCCAAGAAGAATTCAAAGTGTGAGGAGTTGCTAAACTAGGGTTCTCAGGGTAAAATCCCCTATTTAGTGCCTAACTTCAAGACCACTTATCTCAATATGCCAGTTTTATCTCCACTTTTGGTCAGCATGAAACTTGTAGAGCATGATATTAGCTTTAATTTGAGTACTAGAAGTCCTCCATTGGATTTATAGAACTCAAGCTATGGTTCAGACAAGTTACAAGTCATCTGAGGAATGTGAAATTTATCTGTGAAAGTTCACCAACTTCCAAGGAACTTTTGACCTAGAAGGGTGTTTCTCTTGATCTTTTGGCCAACATGAAAGTTGTAGGTCTTGATCTTAGATTTCCAAATTGTACTATAAGTCTTCCATCTGATTTGTAGAACTCAAGTTATGAGGTTTACAAGTTAGGGGTATTCTGGGAAAGTAAGATTATAGGTCATTTGGCATTATAGGTCATTTTCACCATCTTGCAAGCTTCAAATAAAGTTTTGTTCAACACAAAGCTTGTTCAAAATGATGTTTTTAGGTCAACCATGTCCTCATGATGAATTGATTTGGCTTAAGGTGAGACTTGGTTTGAGAAATTTTGCAAAAGGGAGAATTTAAAGGCATTTAATTGAAAAATTCATGATTAATTCATTTGTGTTCAAAATAGGCCATATGAATACTCATTTTAATCAGAAAAGCCATTCTAACACATTGGAAATATTGGATTTTTCATTTGAGGTCAATTTCATAGCTTTGTGACTTGTACCTTCATGAATAAGCAACATTTCACAATTTGTTCATATGATGAATTCAAGCACTCTAATCACTCTATACTCCCTCAACAGACCACAAGGAGTTGAATGAAAGCTTCCAAGGGAAGATTTGAGCTAAAACTCGTGCACACCATTGTTGGTTTTTTGGAAGAAAAGTGAAATGTGGATTTCTGGATTTGGGCCTCAATTGAACCTCAAAAGCCCATAAACCATCTCTATTTAAGTTCAGAAGAAGGTTTTGCTCCAGTTTGGTGATTGATTCGTGCTGGAAGTAGAGATTGAAGTTTGAGTTCAAGAGCAAAAAGTGATAATCGTGAATTCTGATTGAGAGGTTTCCAAGGCAATTCAAGGTGTCCTTCTTCAGCACATTTCCTTGAACGTTTCTGCACGATTTGAAGTCAGGAAACACTCCATAGCTGCCTCAATTTGAAGCTCAAAACCAGGTATGTAACTTTTAAATTTACACTGATTCTAGCATGATCTAGCCTGGATTAGTATGTGGTTAAGCATTAGGTTAAAACTTAGATGGATTTTGGATAGAAATCTGGATGATTAGAGACAAAATAGGATACGATGTAATTTCTGTTTGAGGTTGAATTGATCTGATCTTGAGGATTCTACATGATCTAATTAGTTGAGGATGATTAGTGTGACAAGAGGAGCAGATCTATGGTTTTAGTTTGAGGAATAGTGAGGTTACAGAACTATGCACATTTTGAGATCTTCTTCGTGTTTTATTTTCTGGTGAGAATTAGAGGAAATGAAGGTCGTATTTGAGTTCTATGTGGAATTTGGAGTGAAACAGTATAGGTTTTGTTAAGCTTGGAGGACCTGCAACTCAGAGACCACCGGAGAAGATGACCGAAGGTCATCTCCGGCCACCGTGCTGGACTTTCCCCCCTTTTCCCCATTCAAACGAAGAAGATGATGTTTCCACCCTTGGATCTGGTTTGAGATGGACTTTGCATGCACATCCAACGGCCACGTCTTATTCTGAGGATTTGAATTTTTTGGATTGAAACACAGTCGTTTCATTAATTTGATGTGGCAGCTAAAATGGCGCGCTGGCAAGCCTTAAATTAGGAGACTGAGTCATTCCATCCAACGCCTGTGATAATTTCCCAGCTTTTATTTCTTTTATTTGATTTTCTTTTTATTTTAATTGCATTTTCATTCTTTAATTCATTTTAATTTCAATTTTCATCAGAAAAATAAAACAAAAATATGCTCATGATCCTCATTTTATGTGTAATTTTTTTGTGCTATTACATTTTATTTTTGCTTATTTTTCAATTTAATTTGAATTTCTCCATTTTATTAATTTCTTTAATTTTGTATATTTAATACTTGTTTTTGTTGATTTTTGTTCTTGCAATTGGTATTGAATCTTGGGCTGATTTTTTGCTAGCTGGTAGATTAGAGATGCATGATCCCCTATGATTTAATTTAGATTTTTTAGATAAAAATAGGTTCTGTTTTGGATTAGGATCATTAGACTTTCCATTTTAGGGTTCTTATGTGGTACCTTGTGATCTAGGTTTTCTTTAGGTGACTTCCCCTTAGATTAAGGTTCTGATCCTTTGCCCATAGGTCCATAACATGTTTAGGTTCCCTTAGAAATTTTCTTAGGATTTTAGAAGGTTTAGTATTTTTCATAGATTTAATACTTAGGCTAGTTTTTAGTTGCTTTCAACATAGCACTTGCTTTAGAATGACCCCAATGGTTGCCTTTAGTGCATGATAGGTTTTCTAATCTTCTTTGTTGGTGTTTTAGACATGTTTAAGCTTCTGTTTGCTTATTTGTGGTGTTTGATTTGGTGTTTAGACCTCCCTTTAGAAGCTTTCTTTGAGCTTGTTCAATTAGGGTTTAGGAAGAGTTTAGTTGTTTTCTCTTTCTTCAAATAAACATGGATTGCTTTGATTGCTTTCCATTCTCATCCTATGATTCAAGGTCCCTATGTGAAAGCCTTTTCTTTCCTTTGGAAGGATGTGTGGTATTTTACAATAGGTAGAACCTTTGAGGATGCCTTTCTCAGATGACTGGTTGAGTGTCAGGAGGGATTCCTTTGGTTTCCTTCCTGCTTCCCATCATCAATCCAATATTCTTGATGTTTATTCTCTTCCCTTGTGTTGGAGCTCGTTGAAGCATGGAGATGAAGACTTCTCTTGAAGATGGTTTTGGCTTGAAGTTGTTTGCTTGCAGCTGTTTGTTGATTTGTTGTTTATCTGCTTTGCTGTTGAGCTTTTTGTCTGCTGTTTTGTTTGCTGCTTCTCTGGCTGCTCTGCTTTGCTTGTGTGACTGATTAACTGTGTGTTGAATTAGACTAGGTTTCTCATATAGTTATCTAAGCTTAAGAGCATCCTAAAGGTTGAGAATAGCTCCCTTTGCTTGTCTGCATTTAGAGGTTAAGTTTGTCTCCCTCTGCTTGACTGTTATTGATTGGCTTTGCTTGCTGGCTTAAGGTTGAGTCTGTCTCCCTTGCCTGTGCTTTGTGTGTTGCCTTTGGGATTACTTGCTCTAGAAGTTGAGCTTGGCTCCTTCTGCTTGTGTGTTGCATTGCATGCATTGTATTTACAGTTGTTTCTGTACAATTATTTCTTTTGCTGTTTGTTTTCCTTTGCCATGTTCCCCTAGGAACTCTGACTTCTCTTGTTCAAGAGAAGTTATGACAGACATTAGGGTTCTAACCATGCATGATAACATTAGGTAGTTCCCTCCTAACCTCAACCATAGGATCAATTTTGCATGACAACTTTAGGATTGGATCAGTTCCCCTTTAGTGCGTCGTTTCTCTTCTCATCTGCAAACAAAATCAAAATACAGTAATAAAGGTTAATTGACGTCGTACGCTACGAGCCTTAAGCTACTTGAGAAAGGATTTTTGGGGAGTTTCTTTTCAACAGTATGGATGTTTAGTATGACACCCTTTGGGTGACATGCGACGCATTCACTCTCAGGTCATAGTCTCTAGTGCGATATCAGTTGCAAACATCCATAAAAGATATTTCTCTAAAAAACAGAAAACCAAGATCAAACTCTTTTTGTCCTCTTGGACCTTTAATTCTTGGAAACCCTTTTCAGAAGGAGAGTTTTATTAACTCCCGGTTCTACCGCAAACGGTAAACGCCTAAGTCTCCGTTGAGCGAGCTGCATACACCAACTGCTGGAACCGTCTGTTAACCCTACTCGGATAAAAAAGACAAACCTGTGTCTCTCGTGTCCCGAACTACATTTGCTCTGATCTTTCACGCTGTGTGAAAGTACGTAGGCATAAGATGCAATATCTGGGCGAGCAACCTTTCCCCTTAGTTAGGCGAACTACGTTGACTCTGATTTCTCGTTCCAGATGGGAATACGTAGGCATAAAGTGCGACGCTTTGCTAAGTCATTTTCTTTTCTTTTCAGACCAGACCTTTAGCGTAGATAGATGTAACAAACCCATCAGATAAACACAACAAGCGTGGATCCCATCGAGTACGATGGACGTGAGGGGTGCTAATACCTTCCCCTTGCGTAACCGACTCTCGAATCCAGACATGGTTGCGATGACCTTGTATTATACCTTTTGCGTCAGGTTTTTCCAATTGTTTCCTTTCCCGTTCTGAGGGATAAATAACGAAAGGTGGCGACTCTTCTGTCTTGCCGGCCTCGTTTTTCGCAGTAGCGACACTCGGCAGGATGATTCCTTCTTCCCATCAGAATGGTTCTTTCTCCTTGACGGAAGGGTTTCTCTCTTCAGAATTTATTTTGCTGATCTGGTTCCGTGGCATTTTGCATGATTGCATAGCATCTACACTGAACGCGTAGCATTTCCACTATGTGGAGCATTATGCCATTGTCAAACATATGCATGTGAAACATGAGCTAGGTCGTTATCGTTCTTGTTTTGCATGTGTTCCTCGGCAGAGTTGTTTGCTCAAGATGATTCTTGAAGTCCCCAGCGAAGTTGTTTGTTCAGGATGATTCTTGAATTCCTCAGCAGAGTTTATTCGTACAAGATGATTCCGAAATCCCCGAAGCAGAGTTACTCGATAATTCTCCAGAATCCCCAGCGGAGATGTGTCATCCCCAGCAGGTTTCAAACAGAGAAGTTGAAATTTCCTTGAAGATTTGATGATTGAAGTCCGACAGTAGTGCCAAACCCCCTGACTTACTGACGAAGTCCGAATGCGGTGTCAAAGCAGTTCTCCTAGCTGACGCGGAGTGCCTAACGGCAAAAGAATAGGTATCCTTATTGGTTCGTGATTGATTAAGGATTCTATTTCCTGACTTACTGACGAAGTCCGATAGAGATTTTCAAAAGTTCCTAATGACCCGATGAGTCCAGAGGAATTCTTCTGCTGCCGTGCCGCAGAATGCCTGATGGCAATATCAGCTGTATTACCAGTTACCGTGTAACTAGGGATCCCTTGATGACTTGAGGAAGAAGCTGCAGCGAAATCTGATGATCATCCTGACGGAGATTCGAGATTAGTCGCTCACATCCAATTTCCGCGCAACTATCATTTCAGATTTTGAAGATTGTCCTACCAATCAGAGTATCATTTACTTGTGCGGTTGGCAAGTCACCAGTTGTCGTGCAACCAGTGATCCCTTATTGACTTACTGACGGAGTCCGACGAAGATATTGTCGACGTTCCTAGCGACCCGATGAGTCCATAGGTGACGATAAGGAATTCTTCTGCTGTGGCGCAGAATGCCCGACGGCATAATCAGCCATCCTTCACCAGTTACCATGTAACCGGTGATCCCTTGATGACTTGAGGACATAGTGTGATCATCCTGACGGAGATTTGAGGTTAGTCCTTCACCAGCTACCGTGTAACCGGTGATCCTTTGATGACTTAAGGATGAAGTTCTACAGCAAAATCAGATGATCATCCTGACGGAGATTTGAAGTTAATCATTCACCAGCAAGTTGTCGTGCAACTATTGTTTCAGTTTCCGAAGAATTTGTCCCCATCGGAGTATCGTTTACTTGTGTGGTTGGCAAATTTCCGGGTTTATTAGTATTCAACCGTCTTTTACCTTGATTGTTTGAGAGTCGTTCGCTTCTCACCCAGTCAGGTCCAAGCTGTTTGAATAGGGGCAGCTGTTGCACCCCAAAATTGGCCTAACCTTTTTCTTTACCTAGCTTGTTTTTCATTGCATTCATTTTAGCATTATCATCTGCATTACATTGACATGTGTGTAGGAGATCAAGAGGTATGACTACCAACAAAGGGCTACACAAGGTTATGAAGCTATCTAAGAGGTTTATTCAAGTGTTCAAAGGTTGATATCTTCATCAATGAAGTTAAAGATTCTCAAAGAAAGTGGTTGAAGCCAAGTGTGTATATCTTCTAACTTGAGACTTGTGGGAAGTCATTTGATGATTCTGAATCCATGGAGTTGGACTTGAGGCCTTGAGAGAGCTCATGAAAAGTATTGAAAGTCATTTTGAAGCCTAGACAGGTCATTATGTGAAGGATAAAAAGCTACTACCTAGATTGGTGCAACTAGGTTTTCATCTGGTCAACCCTAGGTCAACTGATGATTTGAAGAAGGTTGAGACCTAATTTCAAGGCCATATGATCATGGATTAATGTCTTAAGATGACCAAGGGATGATTCCAAGATTAACTCATCATAGATCAAGAGTGTGAGGAGTTCCTAGGCTAGGGTTTCTAAGTTTGACAGTGTAAAATCCCCTAGTTTGGTGCCTAACTTCAAGACCACATAACTCAAGATGTGATTTTCATCTCACCTTGACCCCAACATGATTGTTGTAGATCATGATCATAGCTTTAATTTGAGTACTAGAAGTCCTTGATAGGGTTTATAGAACTCAAGTTATGAATCAGACAAGTTACAGGTCATCATATGGATGTGAATTTGGAGCTTGAAAGTCAACCAACTTGCATGACACTTTTGCCATAGAAAAAATGATTCTCATGAACTTTTGGCCAACATTAATGTTGTTCCTTATCTTCTTAGCTTTCCAAAAAGTACTAGAAGTCCATGATTGGATTTGTAGAACTCAAGATATGAGCTTTGCAAGACAAAGGTATTTTGGGAATTTGAGATTATAGGCCATTTTGATTATGGGTCCATTTCCCCATCTTACACACCTCAAATGAATTTTTGTCTAACTTGAAAGTTGTTAAAAAATGGTGTTATTTGTCCAACCATGACCCAAGGATTCATTGATATGGATTAAATTGAAGAGTGAATGAAGAAATTTTCATGGAGGAATAATTAAAGGCATAAAAATGAGAAAATCCTAAAATAATTCATTTTGGTTCACATTAGTTCAAGTTTGTGCATTTTTTGAAGGTAAAAGACATTTGGAGTGGATTGGCATTTTCACATTTTTAAGTTAAAGTTGGTTTCATGGCATAATGCAAGGTTTCTTAAGAATGAAGGTACATAATAAGGATCTGTTGCACTCTAATTTTTGACCTTAAGATCCCACCTCCTTGTGCGTTTTCCTGCAATTTGTCATTTTTATCTTGTATGCGTGTTTATCAGGACTAACGAATGCGCGCAGGATCTTTTTGCTTTTAAGACTCCTCTGACAAGTGCAAGATAACGTGGATTCAACTTGAGGATCGTTCATAGGTGTTTAAATTCCAGCAGATGCAATCTAATCAAACGTCCAAGAAATTGTCAAGCTGCCAGATTAGACATGGCAATCAGGGTTGCTGTTGTTCATAAACATAAATACCGCAAGAGGTGCAAGGGACGTGGCAGTAAGTTTTGAACTCCACGAGTTGAGATCATTACAAGGTTATTTGTCCAGGAATCTCACCAGCTTTACAATAGGGGATGTACAAAATTCAAAGCATAATATCACTAAATTCATCTACAAATCTCAAGTTCAAAGCTCACATTTCGAAATACTAAGGGTGAATTCGAAATTCTGGATTTGCAAGCCGAATCTCAAAAGAACACGTTCCAATACCACCGTTGATTATTTAATTCCAATTTGAGTCTCCTTCAAACAACTTCGAATCTTGTGAGGAGATTTCACAAAAGAATATGTCAAAGCTCTAACACACCATTGACTGATATTATTGATTCTATGTGGAAGAAACTTTTGCCCCTTTGATCTTCCAGGATAATTATTGGCCCTAGAGTTTTCCCAATTATCATAGACGAGAAATCTACTGAGAAAGGAAGGATATGAATGGACATTATCCAAAGATTAATCATTGAGAACTTTCCATAATTTTATTTAATTGGCTAGTACATAACAAGAAGCATGTGGTGGATCATCCGCACAAAAGAGTGGAATAAATAACATTCATACATATTAATTTACTACAAGAATTTTCTACAATACATGCCAAGACAAGCCACGAAACCATTACTAGCAAAACACTCACACCAAAAGATCCCTATTGGTAGTCCATATCGCAGCTTCAGTTTCTATCATATGCCTCGCGTAAACCAGTTGTGGAGGTGGACAAATTGCACCAACATTCCTTCTACAACAAAGAAGTGGGTTGATCTTGAAGCATCACTTAATGAAAAAATGGTGCTACAATGGATGAGCAGGTCTTTTCATGTCTAGAAACAAAGTTTTCATTCGCTGAAGAAGCAAATCCTGTAACTATTTTCCAACAAGACGAGATTGTTGGAGAGGCTAACGCTGACTCACTATCGGATGGAGAAAACGAAAACCTGCAGATCAAAGAGTCGCTTAATCAGAGAACGAAACCGCAACATTTGTCATGCAGTACAAACTTAGTATTTTCTTTTTGCTGCAAAAGATCCAAGTATACAGTATTCTGGTACGCAAATGTGTCATAATCAGTTTACCTATTGTCAACCTCCGGGGCCACTCCGTTGACGTTATCCCGCTTTTGCTGAATCTCAATCTGCAATAACACGACAATATCATATATCACTGAGTGATTCAAGAACATTGGGGCAAGCTGCCAGCAACCATAATATGCAAAGCATAAGCACATTTGTTCTCTCTTCAATCAAAGGATTAATTACCGAAATGACAGTACTAAAACAAGGAAAGTTCATAACCTCAAACTCCTCTGTGCCGTCATAATTAGCGCTCCAAAACGAAAGCAGTAAGCCTTTGATCGGAGTTGAAGGCCATAGGCAGCCACTGTTCCAAATAGCTGTTTCAAATATAAAAAGAGATTGTCATCGCAAATGAAAAGAGAACCCATTCATAACTGAGGAAAGAAGCATGACATGTCTAAAATAAGCATATATTCGAAGCATGTCTCCATTTGAGGCCGGACCTCGTGCGAGAAGAATTGAGATAAGATCGGCAAATGCGAGTATTTCTTACCTCCAAAAGCAGACTTTGAGGATGCAATTTGATATTGACGCATAAGTGTGATGGACTCGATTGCCGGTCCCACTTCCATGTGATTGTTCAGGTGGATCCCTTTATTCACAGCTGGTCTTGTGGAAGTGCGCATTCCTTACCACTGGTATCAAATAAGAACTGATGAGGAAACGGCCTGCTCAATTTGAATCGCATATTAGTTCAAACGGGTACCGATTTCCAACCCTACTTGACAACACGCCGTTGAAATTGATCATCAAACGTATGTCGTCGACCTGCCAGAATCATGATCAACCTTATGTTCATTACCATCAAAACTTCTAAGGTTATAAAAAACAGAAGTATTAGTAACTCTGCCCTTCTATCTAGCATTACCATTTGAACGTTTCTCTGAGCCGGGATACGCCAAAGCCTTTGGTCGCATTCCTCATCGACCGCCACAGAGCCAATGAGAAGCTAGTTAAAGCTGAGAAACTCAAGGTTACTAGAGATTACTCGTTCCTTTTGTCCGGTGATGCGGGTATTCCTGGTCCATCAAAAGATGCCTGTTAAAACCATGGGAAGTAAATCAGCCAAACATGACGGAAGTTTTATTGATTGTGATTATAGCATGAAAAAAAAAGAATATTAAATATGAGGCATAGCCCTGGTATAAGAGGTCAAAATTCAGCCGAACCCCCCTTCTGATGTCAAGACCACCTGTTCCTGCATACAGAAGCTGGTTGGTAGAAGATGATATAAGCAGCAGCACTCAGCCATCATCATCCTGCGACTACAACAACAAGATATCAATTCCGTTTCCCACCTCTTACTCCAACTAACATGTTTAAAGCTGCAAATTAAACGAACGCGGTTAATAGCCGTGACTCGACACTAATGACAGAGTTTAGAAGACGAATTTCAGAACTAAGATCTATACCTGTAAGGAGTCATCAGACATTTATTTCTGAATTTGGGAAGAGAAGTAATACCCGGTAATCCACATGAGGGAACTGGAGCAAGAATCGAAACCAATTGACAACTTTTGTTCTCCATACTCGTTAACATAGGACCGTCATACACCTACACACAAACATCCTCAAATATTCAGACAGCCACAAAGGAGTTCATCTGTTTTGCTCAACTTTTGAATAGACATATGACAATAAATTTCAACTTCATTCACAACTTGAGTTACAAATATTTTCTACAGTGGGAGCCATTCTTCAGAAGACATTTCCACCTGAATGCAGTACAGAACAAACAAAAAGCAAGTTACCTATTTGGCATTGGTTCAGTCTCTAAAAACCTTGTTGTGGCAAAACTTCGCACTATGGTTCATTCGCCGTTTTCTTTAAAGCCTTCTTCTGTTGACACCCCTTGGAGTTACAGCTCAATTGAGATAGTAGCAGCAGCTATGGTTGCTGCACATGTTTCTGAACTATTTAGAAGGTCGAAAGCAAAATCTGCACTCACGACTTAAGTTGAATCAACAAATACCAACATAAACCGGCACCTGTTACCTCCATCCATTTCAAGACAGCAAAGCACATACACACATTCAAAAAAGCCCAGGGCAAATTCACAAGTATGGCTAGTATCGAAGAACCTGCATTCACAATGAGAAATTAAGTCATCAGTCAGACCAAGGAAGAATAACCATTAAAGTCACAAGCAGTATCGGTTCAAATCACAGACTATCATAAGCTTTGGATCACTTATGCCAGGAACCCTCTTTGCGCCAGACAAATCCGCACTCCAAGCATCTCGATTGCTTTCCCTCATATCCTTTTGCACGGCACTAAGAGCCTTGAGCTACCTAAAAGAGAGCAGCAATATTAAGAAGTCAACCTTCTCCAATTAAGCCAAGTGAAGCGCATAACATCATAATTGGTTCATTTTCTTTCCGAGTGCATCCCAACATATCAAACCAAATAACAGAGAATCAGCAATTGTAATTTTTGATGGTAGATAACATCAGAGAACATCCGCATACCGGCAACAGGCGTCCATCTCGTTCTTGTTTGGAAGATAGTAGGATACACAATCATAACCAACATGCTCATGAAAATAAAATAAAAAGAGTATCAGTTATTCAACCTTCTCCAATTAAACCAATTCAACTTGCTCCCAAAATCGTCATTTAGAGCGTGAAGTAGGTAATACCGCTGCGGTTTGGACCAAAGCAAGAGGCTCCCCTAATATGGCAGGCATGTTCAAAAGAAATATGAAGTTACCCACTCATTAAACCGACGTTTGCAACTTAGTTGATTCACTTGTGATTATCCTGCAACAGATGGCCGACCAGATTGTTATTTAGCAATGTTATGAAACTCCCTTGCAACAACCTACAGTTTCTGGAGCAGCCATATCCCAGGGGGTCGATTCCTGCAAGAATTTTCAAACAATATTATTCAGTTTTTCTTCTCAGACAATAGCCAACGATTGTGTTCGATTCAGGAATTAAATTCGTTGATTATTAAACCATTCCCAAATTCTATTCAGAGTAGCATTAAAAACAGATTGCAAGAATCATAACGGAAAATTCGAAGTGGAAATGGAAGCCAATCAGACGAAATTAGAAATCCTGTTAATAGAGTTACAAGTATAGCAATACCTTCCAAAATGGTCTAGGCATGATCCCCGAAATTGGAAACTTCTTTATTACTATTCAATTCGCTCTGTCTCCTGCAACCCTATATAAGAAGACAAATTAGATCACACAAAGGACCTCCTGGACGAGATTCACAAAACAGAAACACACAAAGAATTCACAACAAACACAATAATTGACCGAAAAACCTATTCATTCCGCATTCACGAAAATCCCCAAAATCAAAAACCTAAATCAAAAAGAAAGACCTATCTGCGAAGCCCTATTCGCGTCGCTCGCCGTCGAGAATCGCCCTCAAATCCACCGTCTCCATAGATCGCCGCGAGTCCGGAACCATTGACGCCGTAATCGTCATTTTTTTGCTAACATTTGTTTTCTTTCTTCTGTGTTGTCCGTGTTTTGTTTTAGAATAGAAGAAGAACGAAAGAAGGTGAAGAAGAGGAAAGGAAGAAGAAATAGCGATCGAGGGTAAGGAAAGGCGGAGAAGACGGAGAAGAGAAGACGGGAACGAAGGAACCAGAGGGGGGATCGATTTGGGGTCTAGGTTTCTTTTGTTTTTTTTTCTGTTTGTATTTTAGTGTAATCAAGTGAATGCATACACACACACCACACCGTGCACTTTCACTCCCAAACGCAAGATCCTCAGTGGATCAGATCATACGCACCATAACGCTCGCCCACCGTGCGCTTCTTACAGCATACCACACCATATCACTCGCGCTCCCCATCATTAACCGCTAAATAGCCTTAATCGCCCCCCCTTTATCTGTTTTTTAATCTTAATTTAAGATAAGACCAATTAACCCTTTTATAACCATTAATCTTTCTTATTATTAATCAACCTAATTAATCTTTTTCCAATTAGCTTTCCTTTAATTAAAATGAACTAATCATATTTTGTCTAATTAACTTCTTTTTAATTAATCCCTTTTTAATTAACCATTTTCCTTTCCATTTAATTAATTAATAACTTACTTTTATCTAATAATTTAGTTTACTTTATCAATAAATTTATTCCCATCACTTAATAATTTTATTAAATAATATAATTTGTTCACATTTTACATAAAAAAAAACCTACAAGTTAAATAATTGGTATTTTGTTAATAGTAATGATCAAAAACCTTCTTTTTAATTTTAAGAAAATCCACTTTTATTCAACTAATAAATTATTTATTTTTAAAAAACTTTCTTCAATTTATTAAGTCTCTAATTACTACTTAAAACCTAAAGTAAATAAGACCTATACTAAAACGAACCTATTATATTAATCCAACATCTCCTTAAAAATTAATCAATCCAACTTTTAATCAAATCAACCGATTAAAATCAACCCCAGCGAAAAATACAATTCAATCGTGCACTTCACGACACTTGCACCTACACCTCAACGCTTTCATGCGTATATGTATGGTTTACATTTCCGCAATTTATTTACCGCAATTTATATTATCGCATTTATACTTACGCATCACATCCGTCCAAAGGAAAAACCTACACATGAGTCAACACTTGTGTGTAGTTGCATATCATCTGCATCATTCTCCCCACGATCCTTGATCCCATTCAAGTCGATCTTCTTAGGGTAGATCCTACCCCATAGGAAGGACCTTGTCTTTATTCTTTACAAATTAGACAAACACAAAACAATCAACAATACAAACTTTTCAAACATAAATAGAGAATAGATGTTAATCATCTTAAGTGAGATATAATCTCCACCTCCACAACAATACAATCAAACATGTAGGAACTTTGTCTTAAGAGCGATAAAGGCATACTTGGCGACCATCCGAGTACTTAAGCCCTTTTCTTAAGACGATGCAAAGACCATTTCCTACGACCCCCTTTACACTTGTGGTGGTTATCTCTCCCTTAACATGAAGACTCGTCTCTTCTCCTAACCCCAATCAAAACAACTACCCTAAACCCGTAGGAACTTTGACCACAGTCAAAGAACTCCTCTAACCCTTTAGGGGAACTACAAATACTCTGATTCCACTCCCGTAAGGATATGTAGGCATAAGATGCGACATCTTATCGAGTATACTTAGAAATAAACCCCCTAGGTCTCTAATCCCTTAAGCAGATAAACACTTAGCAATAAATAATATAAAACAAGAGGTTCCTGTAGAGTACTACAGAAACTTAGGATGCTAGTACCTTCCCTAAGTTTAACCAACCCCCGAACCTAAAACTCTCTAACCTTGCATTTGCATTGCATTGTGGGAATTTCGATATTTATCCCTTCCTTTGGACAAATCAAAGTTCGGTTGCAAAATGAATATAAGATTCAAACTAATCAATAGTTTGGTATCCAAATTTCACCGCGACAGGATCCACCATTGATTGGATTCAAGGAACAAATCATGGCCCTTCATCCTCCCTAACACACCAACAATGGATTTGAGTGAGAATGAAGCTAAAACAGAAAGGAAATCATGCTCTGTCATGAAGGAGTTTTGAAGGAAAGTTGAAAAATGGAAATTGGATTTGCAAGCAAGTTGGGCCCCCATTTTCAGCCCAAAACAGTTCTATATATTGCCATGACGGAGTTCAGAGCAATTTTGGTGATGGGAAGAGCTTGAATCAGGTAATAAGCACTTGAAAAGTTAGTTACAAAGTGAAAATCGTTTTTCATCTTGGAGGCCATTGCTGAAGGAATTGAGGCTTCAAGAATCTTCAGTAAGCATCACTGATCGTTTCTGAGCAAGTTTGATCAAGGTTTGGAGGCTGTAGCATCTTCTGTTGAAGCTCAAACCAGGTTTCTTTCTTTTCATAATTATATTCTGTTGAGAACGAATTAGGATAAATGTTGCATGTGGTTAGGTAGAATTTGAACCATAGATGGATTTAGGTTTGGTTTGGAAGCCATTGGTGAAGTTTCTTGATCATGGATGAAATCTTTAAGGATTCGGATTAGGCTTAATCTTGATTGATATCACGTTTTAGTTGTGGATTCTTGACCGTGATACGTGTAGAAGAGATCTTTGTGCTTTTTGTGGAGTTTGGTGATGATTTGTCAAAGTGCATATTTTCTGTTCATGTGCGTATTTGGTTATTCCTTGAGAAAGTGAAAAAATAAAGAGTATCACGTTGATCCTTGTGAGGAGACGAGTGAATCTGGATGTTTTTGTGAAGTTTAGTGTTATCTGGTGATTTGGCCACCGTTGGCTCGCCGGAGAAGAAGACCGGAGTCTTCTCCGCCCGCCCTGGATTTCCCCCCTTTTCATTTGCAATTCAAAGGTTGAAGACGATGCATATGCCGTTGGATGAGTCTGGTTTAGCGGACTTAGTAAGCAGATAAGGTTTGTGATTAAGTCTTAGTATTGTTGACTTTTGACCGCTGATGTGGCACACTAATGGACATTGGATTGTAATACTTTTGGCATGAATGCTCCAGAGTAGGGACTATGGTGATCCATAGTCAAACCAGCCACACGCAAGCGTTAATGAAACACTGCGTTTCATTTAGAGGCCTCTGTGCTACGCGGCACGCGCCTTGCCCCTTGGATGAGTAGACTGGCCCACTAATCTGATGGTCCTTTTTTATTCCCAGTTTTTAATCCTTTTTAATTCTTTTAATTGTTTTTTCTTATTTCTTTTAATGCTTTTTATCATTTTTAATTCATTAAAAATAGAAATAATTGTCAGAAAAATATGGAAAAAATCATGATTGATCTTTGGCTTGTCCCTGATTTTTGTATGCAATTTGTTTGAGTTTTTGATAAAATTTCCATTTATTGTCTATTTTTCCATTTTTATTAGTTGATAAAAAAATGTAAAAATGGTGGACTTTCCTTCTGATTTTTGTGCTATCTCTTGTATTTGATTTTATTTCTGATTTTTTGCATGTGTTATCTAGACACATTGATAGGTTTGTGTGATTTTTCTTGCATTTTTTAGATGATTCTAAGTTTGAGTTTGAGATAGGTTTTAGAACTTTCCCCTTATGGATTCCTTTTAGCACACCTTGAGATGTATAAATTGTTTAGTACCTCTAGATTTAGGTTTTGACCCTGAGTTTTCTACCATGATGCCTCAACACCCTTAAGAGGCTCTAAGATTTTTCTTAGGATTTTTAGAATTGATTTCTTATTTTCCCTACATTTTCCAAGTTGATTATGGTTTAGGTGATCCTAACTAGGCTTACTTCATAGATTAGTCTTTAAGATGAACTGTAACTAACTCTAAGCTTCAAATTCCTTCTTGATAGGATAGAACTTAGGTAGATACCTCTTTAGAACATGGATTAGGCCTTGATAGAGCTTTTGAATCCTCTTAGTTTAGGTGATCCTTGTAGCTAATCTTTAGGGTTTCTTAGCAGGTTCTGTGTTGGCTTCTTTCCCCTATGTGGTTTCTTCCCTGGGCTTTGCCCTATCCTCTTTCTCCAAGTCTTGATGAGGATCCCTCTTGGGAGAGCATAATCCTTCCTTTGGTTGGATTCTGTGCATTCCTCAGGAGGTTGAGCCTTGGATTGACATTCATCAGCATAGTACATTCCTTTGGTTTGCACTATCTTTCCCCTTCAAGTCTTGATGAGGAGCCCTCTTGAGAGAGCCTAATCCTTCCCTTGGTTGGATTCTGTGCATTCCTCAAGGGGTTGAGCCTTGGATTGATATTTTGGCATGGTATATTCCCTTGGTTTATACTGTCATCCATCTCCAAGTCCCTTTCTTAGGATCCCTCTTGGGAGAGCCTAATCCTTCCTTTGGTTGGATTCTGTGCTTCCTCAACAGGTTGAGCCTGAGATGGACATTCTGTGTTGATACACTTTAACCAGATACCTTAGATTGACATCTAGGACCAATACCCAGTTTATCTGTCCTATTGACATAGGCCCTCTTGGGAGAGCCTAATCCTTCCTTTGGTTGGATTCTGTGCATTCCTCAGGAGGTTGAGCCCATGATGGACTCTTGTGTTGACACACATCCAACCTGATGTAGCCTGGGATGACTTCCCTATTGCTCATATTAGTTACCCTTCCCCTCAGTCTTTCATTCATGATTGTTTGACATTGCTTGATGCATTAGGATGGTCTCATGTTTAGAGTATTTTAGGCTAGGTGCATGACTGCATTGAAAGGTTGAGTTGAGCTCCCTTTGCTTGTTTGCTTTAGAGGTTGAGTTTCTCCCTCTGCTTGTATATTATTTTCCCTTTTCTAGCTGATGTGTTTACATTGAAAGGTTCAGGTGACCCTCCCTTTGCTTGTCTGTTTTTGTTTTTTCCCTTTGCTTGTTTGCTTAGAGGTTGAGTTTCTCCCTCTGCTTGTATTGCTGCATTCCTTTTGCATCTTTACTGTTTGCTCTTCTGTTTTATCTGCTTTAATGATTTTTGCAGTTGTTTCTGTTTCCCATTGACATGATCCCTTAGGATTCTCACTTCCTTTGATAAGGAAGTGATGATAGACTTTTAGGTTGAAACCTTTGCATGATAACATCTAGGAGTTCCCTGTTTCAAACTCAACCATAGGATGAATCCTTGACATGACAACTTTAGGGTTTGATAGTTTCCCCGTAGAGTTCGTTCTCTTTTCATCTCCAAAACAACAGTAAAAAATGTAATAAAGGCAAGTTGGTACAATGCGTTACGAGCCTTAATCCACTTGGGAAATGATAATTGAGCGGTCTCCTCTCAATCGTCTAGAGTGTTTAGTATACGTCCTTTGGACGATATGCGACGCATTCGTTCCTAAGTCGTAGTCTCTAGTGATGTACGAACTACAAACGTCCATAAAAAACACTTCTTTCGTAAAAGACAAAAAACAAATATCAAACCTCTTTTTGCCCCGTGGGCCCTTAATCAGGAAAACATTTTCAAAAAAAGAGTGTCGTTAACTCTCAGTTCTACCGTAAACAGTAACACACGAGTCTCCGATGAGCAAGCTGCATACACCAAACTGCTGGAACTGTTTGTTAACCCTACTCGGAAAAACAGATGAATCTGAACCCTTGTTCCGTAGTATCCCGAACTACGTAAGCTCTGATCTCTCACACCTGTTGAGAGTACGTAGGCACAATACTGACGTATTGGCGAGTCACCTTCCCCCATCCTTTTACCCGTAGTTAGCCGAACTACGTTGACTCTGATTTCTCATCCTCTGACGAGAATACGTAGGCACGAAGCGCGATGCTTTGCCGAGTCAGTTTTCTTTTCTTTTTTAGACCAGCCTTGATAGGTAGATAGTTAAACCAACCCGTCAGATAAACACAACAAGCGTGGACCCCGTTGAGTACAATGGACGTGAGGGGTGCTAATACCTTCCCCTTGCGTAACCGACTCCCAAACCTAGACATGGTTGCGATGACCTTGTCTTATACCTTTTCGTCAGGTTTTTCCGATCGTTTCCTTTCCCTTTCTATGGGATAAATAACGAAAGGTGGCGACTCTTCTGTCTTGCCGACACCTTATTTTCGCAGTAGTGACATTGAGTAATCGACTTTCTTGAATAAAACCATTAGGGTTTTGTCCTCCAAGAATATCGGATTTTGGGGGGTTTTGCACAAATTGATCCATCACAGATTCAGCCGAGCGAAGGTAATCGAAGAGCAGAAGGTTCTGTTGATTTAGTAGCGGTAAATAGAGGATTGTGAGTGGAAGATTCGGGTTTGACACGTGGGTGACTGAAATCAGCTAGGCCAGATTTGAAGACCGTGGTGTTGTTCAAAGAGAGTGCCGTAATCGGAGGTTCACTCACCACGTTCGAAGGACTTGAATCAAGGGGTAAGAAGAAATAAGCTCTACAACAACAAATTGTGTTTGATTATTTGATCTCTATTTGCTTCTTGTATAAACATTGACCAACAGGTTATATCTATCTATATACAGGTCTTAATTCTATTGTTAGAATTGATGGCAGACGTACCCCGAGCGAGGACGCCTGGGGAACTGCCTCAACAAATCATTGTATCTTTCTCTTTACATTTATATTGCTAAAATTCTGAGTTCTTAGTGCAAACGATTGTGTCAATCAAATTCTGATTTGAGTTGTGCTGAACTATTTTTTAAGCTAATTACAATCATTGATTGTAATAGAAAACTTGAGCACTCAACTCTCAAAATAGAATTCACTTGTAGTGCATTGCACTCCAAGTGTTTGATCAATTGTGTGAACTAAAAATAATTGTGCTGTCTTTCTAAACTGTTTATGTTTTAAAGGCATTGGAACTAGTCACACCTTATAATGAACAAAATCTGATTGAAGTGTGATTAAAGTAGTGATTCTCAAATCTCGTTTATTGAATTCCATAGGTTTTACGCATATCCGATTTTCTAGTAACCATTCGTTTTAGACGAGTATAGTTCCTTGGTCGCTTCTGCCTTAAACATTTTTAAAAACCAATTTTTGGTAGCGCCGACTCTGTTTTAAACAGGCGATCTATTCAACCCCTCCTTCTAGATCTGCGTCATCGTCTAACAAGTGGTATCAGGAGCATCGGTTGATTCCATGCTTCAAGTATAACTTAGTAGAAAATGGATAACGAACCTAAAGGGGCTTATAATAGAGCATCTGTTTTCAATGGAGAAAACTACAGTTACTGGAAAGACTGTATGCATGTGCATATAAATTCCATTGACAGGAAGGTATGGAATGTTATTTTGAACGGTCCTAAGGAAATAACCATGACCGATGAAAATAACAAGATTATGCCTAAGCCTGAAGCACAATGGAATGACGATGACGAGAAAAAGTATAATTACGATTGGAAAGCTAAAAATATTCTGATCTCCCCCTTGGGAGTTGACGAATACTATAGAGTTTCCCATTGTTTGACTGCTAAGGTTATGTGGGACTCATTACAAGTTGCCCATGAGGGAACCAATAATGTCAAACTAGCTAGAATCAATACTTTAACACAAGAGTTTGATCTCTTTCACATGGAGCAAGGGAAAACCATTGTTGACATGCAAAAGAGATTTTCTCATCTTATCAATAAACTAAATTCACTTGGTAGGTCAGTTGCCAATGATGTTACTACTAACAAAGTCTTAAGATGTCTCACCAGGGAATGACAACCAAAAGTAACCGCTATTAGGCATGGCAAAAAACCCCAGACCCATCGGGGCCCGCCCGGACCCGCCTCGAAATTAGCGGGGAAAACCCGGTTTGAGTGGGTACGGGTGCGGGTGCGGGGAAAACCTGATTTTTAATTATGGGGGCGGGGGATGCTACTACCTGCCTCGCACCCACCCCACCCCGCCCCGGTCAGATGGAATTTACTTTAATATCCTTATTTTTATTATTTTATTATTATATTTTTTTCTCACTCATACCTAATCAGTAATTAGTGGCTAGCATTAGCATTGGCATAAAAGTTGACTACTTGAAATTTGAGAACATTTTCATTTCCTTCCTCTCATCTCGTCTTCCTCTCAACAATCAACACAAGTATACAGCAAGTTACAAAACAAAAATTCTTGGTCGCGACTCGTCGGCGATTGTGTTTCTTCTCTATTTCTAAAATCAACGGTAGTTCATCTCTCCATTCTTATGTCTTTCTAAGTTTCTCTTTATATCTTCTATTTGATCTAAATCTGATTTTTATGTCTTTCTTTGTCTCTCCATTCTTATGTCTTTCGTAGTCTTTCTTTATATCTTCTTGTGCTCTATATTTTTTTTCTATTTTTTTCTAAAAGGGTTTTGTGATTTGAATGATTTCTAGGTGTTCAGTTTGTTTATCTCTATTTTTCATCAATTTTTCAATTGAAATTTACAAGTTAATAACAATATATTTTAAATTTGGATTGTGTCTACCAATTGTTTGTTCAAATATCTGAAAAAAGTTTTGTTATTGTTTCTGGAATAAGTGTGATGCTAATGAAGTCTGTTATTGTTCTAAATTGACAAGGTATCATTAAAAAGGATAGTCACAATATATCATTTTTTTCATAGTGTAAGCAAGATAGAGTTCTGATATCAATCAAAGTAATATCATATTAAATTTAATTGTTCTTTTTAAAGGCATAGGACCACTGATGTGTACATTTCTTTTCGGCAGGATTTAAATATTTGTTACCTTATTTATGTGAAATCAATCTCTTACGTTAAGAAGAGTCTGCTTGGAAAATACAAAAAAATACTAGTTTACAAGTTATAAAGTAACTTAAAGTCTAATATATTTCTTATATTTTAAAAGTTACACCATTTCTATCATCAATACCCAAATTCATGAGATAGTAATTAATTTAAAGTTGAGAAGCATTGTCTCTGACAATGTTTATAATGGATATGGTTTTCTTGTCTTATCCATTAATGATCAAGAGTTTGCCAATGTACTTCCATTAAAATATTCTCCTTTCATTGCCTCAGTTAACAATAGATGATTAAATCTCTATGAGGTGGTGTGTTCTAGTTTCATTATGGGTTGGCATGGAGAAGTGAAGAATATTAGAACTCTGACGGTAGATTGTTTCTTGAAAGAAAGTACTACGAATATCAAAGGCCATAATATTATGTGATATACACTTTTATTTTAATATACTTTATGATTTATTATTTTGTGCCATATTACTATTACTGTTATTAACTTGTCTCACTTTTATTTTAATACACTTTTAATTTGTTATTGTTTGCCCTTTCACTATTATTGTTCTGCTGTAAAGTGAATTATATTGCCATTTGCTCTTACCAATAATGAACTGGACTAGATGTTGTAAAGTGAACTCTTGTGGTTATGTACTCGTAATAAAAGTTATATATTATAATTACAATGGCATTAATACCTTAATATGTTCCAAAAGAAAAACTATATATTATAATTCTAGTGGCAGAAATACTAACTTAGCGATTATAATTACAAATGTGTATTCATGTTGCTTTTGCTTGTGATGTATGCTTTTGC
This sequence comes from Lathyrus sativus, assembly GCA_963859935.3. Lineage (NCBI taxonomy): Eukaryota > Viridiplantae > Streptophyta > Magnoliopsida > Fabales > Fabaceae > Lathyrus > Lathyrus sativus. Next base: position 455,766,399 of record OZ012739.1, on the reverse strand, counting down.
TTGTGCATTTTGATCATGTTGGATTCATGTTGTAAAATATTAATAATTTTTAGTTTGTTCTTATGTACAACTCAACCGGATAATTAGTCATGGAAAATGATGGCACCTTTCTTGATTAGTTTATTTGTGATCTTTGTTTGAGTTTCACAAAAAGATTTTATTTTTGAAAACCCAACTCAAACCCTCTTTTCTTGTGTTTTCTCACACCTTCAGTTTTAATAATTCATCTATTGTAATTCTTGGAGTTTAGATCTATGATCTACGTCCTCTTCACGTAAGAGAGATGTCGTACCTACTAGTTGAAACCACTTCCTTTTTCTATTTTCTTAGAAAATGGTTTATTTTTAATCTTTCCAAAGATTGTGACCTACTTTTCTTATCCATTATTCGAATTACCGGTGTCAAAATTGATTGTTGGGTTTGTTGAACAACATTGAGGGTGGATTGCGATATTCAAATTATAAAAAAAAAAACTTTTTAGAAAAATGATTGACTTAAAGCGATTTATATTAGAAGCAAAATAAGTAGTGGAAAAGATAAATGACAAAAATATAAAGTGATAAGGTAAGAAAGATCACAAGAGAGATTATTTTAGTTCGGCCTTAAACCATGCGGCCTACTTCAGTCTCCAAGAGTTTTCTCTTGAAATTTCTACTAGAAAGAACTTTCATCTTTTACACAAGATCATCCCAACAATCTTACAACAACTTGAGCTTTTGTATGGGATCAACCCAATAATTTTAAACAAATAACTCAAGCTTTTACACAGGTTCATCCCAACAACCTTAAAATAAGATTTTGACAAGTTTAACTTGTATCCTTCAAATCTATTACAAGATCATAAGATAACTAAACTCTTAAATAACCAAATTCAGCACAATAGTAAAACACAACAACTCTTATATGATACTTTTTAATATCTCCGCACTAAGACAATGACTAGTGAATGAAACTTATTAAAGAAGAAAAATAAGAGAAATAAAAGAGTTTATAACTCATAATGTTGGTGTGCTAAGAAGTGAGGAAATCATTTTTTATATAGGAAAAAAAATTTGGCTAAAAAAGTAAACAACCTGTGAGTCTTGGCACTTCCTAATTGATTAGGACACCAAATCAATTAGGTTATTCAAGAAAAAGAAAGCCTAATCAGATACTGAAAATGCAATGCCAGTAATAGTGATATCCTCGCACTTTCTCATATGTATTTTGATGTTCTTAGCATTTTTTATTTATTGTAATTTTATTTATTTCTTTGGTTAATTTGTTTGTAATATAATCATTTGTATTGATTGTACCTTTCAAAGAGATAATGGAATATAAATATGCACCAAATATTTATAGAGGTTAGACCTAAAAATTTGGCCTCTACCCAAAATGTTTTTCTTGAGAGTTTCCACTATGATGTGAGCTTTTGACTGGATTCACCCTGGAACCTCCTTATAAAAGGACTAAAGTTTTATAATGGTTTTCCTCCCAACCAAACACAAATTTTTAAACTACGGAGACCTCCCAACCAAGAGATATTACCACCAAGACAATCTCAAACCAATTGAGAGCTATTAAAACCATGTTAAGCTCATAAACCAAACGAGAGTTTTAATTGTGGATACCTCTCAACCAAACAGAGTTTTTACCAAGTTTATCTCAATAACCAAACCAGTTCTTTTCCATTGGTTTAGCTCACAACCAAAACAAAATTTCTCACAATGAGATATTACAATAATACCATCACATCATAACTAAACACTTCATAGATAAAAGATTCACTCTCAAAAGCACTAAGAAAAAAATACACACACACACACACACACACACACACACACACACACACACGCGCGCACAAGCATGCATACACACACGCGCGCGCGCGCGCACACACACACACACACAACACACACACAACACACACATACATGCATACACACGCACACACACACATGCCTAAACGCCCACACGCACACACCCACACACTCACACACACACACACACACACACACACACACACACACACACACACACGCGCGCGCGCGCGCCCGCACGTTCGCCTGCGCGCATACACATACACACACACACACACACGGGGAGAAACATACATAAACACACACACACACACACGCATACACATATTCACATACATACACACACGCATACGCAAACGTACGCACACACACACACGAAGGTATCTCTGTGTGTGTGTGTGTGTGATCTGTCTTAGTAAATTCAAGAACCAGTTTTACACCTTTACAAACACAAACACGACCAGTTTTCACACTTCATCTCTTTCACAACTCTGATATTTCAAGTCCCTTTGCTACATTACCATTTGAATTTATCACTTCACTGAAATCTTGAATCTTCTATTTGATTGGGCTTGATGACTTCACCTCATAGTGTTGTCATCATCAAAATCAAATGGACTTGATTAGCACTTTTGATTAATATTTCACTATAGAATGTTGTCATCATCAAAACAAAAAAGATTGCTACAAAAATCATACCTACAAGCAGATAGATCCACAAGGTGGGAAGACTTGCTCCGCTCACAAAAGGTATACATGCCAAGTTTTAACCGTAGAAGGCTTGCCTCAAACCCTGATTCAAGTAAGAAGGAAACTTTGAAGTTTGATAATCTTGCCAAAATCGCCCACGAGATGATTATTTATGCGGAATTTCCTTGAACGAATTGTTGTCACCTAAGAGACGATTATTAGATCCTCATGGAAGAATCATTGCCACCTAAGAAGAAATTATTTATGTTAGACCCTCGTGAAAGAATCCTTACCGCTTAATAAACAATTATTTATGTTCGATTTTCATAAAAAAAAATATTTGATGTCCAATAGACAATTAATTATGTTGGATTCTCAAGGTAGAATCCTTTCCACCTAAGATGAAATTATTTATGATAGATTCTCATGCAATAATCCTTGCCACTAGGGCTGGCAATGAACCAAACCAACTCGAAGATAGTTCGGAATTCGACTCGACAATTAAATCGTTGAACTAGGTTCATGAACCAAATGAGTTGAGTATGAGCGAAAAATTAAGTTCGTTAACTAAATGAGCTGAACTTGAACTATACATAGTTCGACTCGTTAGGTTCATGAGTCAACTCGATTACATATGAAAAGAATTATACTGTCTTTAAGATTAGGTTTAAATATTTACTTCAAATCTTAGACAAATTTAATCTTCAATTTAGTAGTTTTTGAATTAGACTCTCAAATGTATCTCTTGAAAGTTGTGTAGGTTTTGAATTAGTAGATTTTGAAGATAAAGTTAAATTTCAATATGATAACTTTTATTTTATTTTAATATTTTATTTAAAAAATATATATTTATTTAAAATGTCAAATATACTAAAATATATATATATATATATATATAATTAAAAAAATAGTTTTTAAGTTCGTGAACCATGTGAGCTGAACCTAACGAGTCGAACCGAACTGTCTGTGAACTTATAACGAGTCGAGTTTGAGCTTAAAAAAAAGTTCGTGTCGAACTCGAACTCGAACTCGAATTCGAACAATTCTTAACGAGTTGAGCCGAGCTGAGGTGAGTTCGACTCGACTCGACTCATTTCCAGCCCTACTTGCCACCATATAGAGTCCTACAATATCAAGAAATTCGAACAAGGAATTCTAAAAACTATTTAATAAGCGAATGAGTCTAAGGCCACCATTTTATTAGTAAAAATCCAAAGGATAGAGGTATAAGAAAAAAAGCCCTTAAGAGTATCATTAATCATTGTTAAAATCACATAAGGGCATGGTTACATAAAACCCTAGGGGCCTAGGGGCGTGGTTAAAAAAAAAGAAGCCACAAAGGATGTTGAAAGGGAAAATACTATATTGAAATTTTATGAGTAGTTTTAAGGAGAGTCTGTTTGAGAGAATAATAACTTTTATTAAGAGAATACTTTACAAGCTTGGATTTATTACTATAGTTTCCAAAAACATTTTAAATGGTATTTTTGGATGCCTAACAAATATGGTAAACAACAACTTTATAATTTTGATTTTTTCATAAATATTTTTCTTTCTCTCTCTAAAACAATTTTAATCATTCAGATATAAAAATTTGATTAATACAATTTATAGTTTAGTTAATATGTTTCTCTCTAAAATAATTTTAATCATTGGTCTATAAAAATTTGATTAATACAATTTATAATTTAGTTAATATGTGTCATGGCATTAAAAAGTAGTTTTAAATGATAAATAAAATTGACTAATTTAGCATAGTTCGTTGTTTGGTTGATTAATACAATTCATAGTTTAATGTTTTAAAATGATAATTCTTTGTTAATTAAGAAATGAAAGTGACTAATAAATTATAAATAAAATAAGTACAATAAGCGGTAAATAACATATATTTTTATAGTTAATGCAATGATAAAATAATTAATAATACAATTTTATATGTATGTAACACATTTAATTTTTAATTAATAAAAATAGTATTTTTTTTAATTTTTTTGAAGAAAATAAAATTCTTATATAAATACTATAAATAGTGCATGATATAAATATTTTATCAATTTTTTGTGTTAAAATAACATAACTAATATTTGTGTCAATTTTTGTGTGTTAAAATAGCATAACTATTAAATTATTACCTCTGACATTCATTTTTTTAAAATACCTGGACTTAAATCACAAATTTAAAAATATAATTTTTTTCCATAAACAAAAGATGATAAAAGAAATATAAGGGGAAATTATTCTATTACTCTCTCTCTTCTTTTTTTAAGTGTTATTTTTTAATTTTTTATACATATTAAAAAATTATTATTTTTTTTAAAATAATGATAATCTTTTTTATTTATTTTATCTTTAACTTTTTATAAATTTATTTGACTTTTTTCTCTTTTCATAATAAATAACTAGAACACTTTTGACAAAAAAAAAAACAAACAATATTACTTTAAATTTTAAAATGACACTTAAAAAACAATTTTTTATTTTTATATTTTAATTTAAGTTCCAAACATCAAAATTACAATCTACCTACCCTTTTATTTTCTGATAACAAGTTGGAATCTTTTGGATAATGTTTCTGGATAAGAAGTTAGAACCTATTGCGATAGCAACTTTACAATGATCCCCTTACATAAGCATTCCATGTAACGTGAATTTGTCCTTTCAATGGATAGAGACAATTGCTACTGTGGGCTGCCGTGGCCATATATGGAGATTGAAACGATGATGCAACTGGCTCCACTCCTCCGTTATATAATACTACTATATAGAGGTCAGGCTTTAAAGTACATATTAAATTAATAGCAACTTACACTCATTTGAGAGTTTCAAATGCTATGAAATCTAATCCAAAGATGCAAGTAGTTCTTGATGGTTTCCCTTTATTAGAGTATTGAGGAATCACTTTTAAAATATATGAATGGTTTTAACTTCAATACTTTTGCCCTAGAATACATTTAGATTTTGTTTTGATCAATGAAATGTGGCGGAATTTACTGATCAAGATGACGCAGAATAAAATTGTAGTGTTTGAATTATTTAAAATCAAATAAAATCGTGAAAGATATGGATTTCCTTTTATTATATCACTTTTCTCTCTTTTTCATTTATGCAAAATGAAATATTCATTCTACTTTATTACAACATATTGATACAATATATAACCTAAGAAGACATGCTACAAAACAAATAGAATTTATAAAAGAATTTAATTGAAATATACTGACAGTGTAAAATAATTTTACACCGTCAATTAATCATAATTATTGAATGTACAGAAGAATTTGACTTTTATTTTAACCACTTATAAAATAAGGTGATGATGATGATGAATCGACGGTGTAAATTTTTTTTACACTGATAGGACATAGTAATTAATCTCTTTATAGAAGGATTAGTCTAATTATTATTTAGAAAGGAGAAACATCATTTACGTGTCATGCAAGTTGGTAGACTAAGAAAATAGAGTTAGAATTTTCATTTACTTGTAATGTAAGTAGGTAGATGTAATTTTTTTACTTTCATATTAGAATTTTTTTTAACTCCACGACGAATAATATTAAAGAATCAAAGGAAGAAAGACTGACACAATAAATTTATTTGTGTTCACGATATAAATAAAAGATGTTGAAATATTTTATAATTTAAATATTATTTAATTATTATATTTCAATAATTATTGGCATATATATTTTAATTATATTAATTATTTATCCCATTAAGAACTTTAATTGATTAAATGGTCAAATAAATTTAAACGACTATTTAAATTTCTATTTAATAATTAATTAATTAAATGGATATGGGCTTAAATATGAATAGATGTCAAGATAATTCATTTTGAAATAATAAGAATCTTAATGGGTCATCCCCTTATATATAGGTTATGGTCCTCAATATATTGTATATAAGCAATTTACTTCTTCTCCTTATCTGAAGAGTGTTCAAGATATTAGGAGTACTGGTTGAAGAAGATCTACAAGTCAACAAGTGTCGGTCACTTGTCTCTACACTTTTCCGTTTTATGATTAAAGTTATCATTCATGTTTGATTTAATAGGAATGATTTGTGTCGATGTATGTTTAGTGTCTGAGTGCATCAGATCTCTGTGAACCCGGATTTGTTAAACTTGAGATTTATGATTATTTTTCCAACAACAAAAAATATCAACCCTAAAGTGATGAATCCAAAATTATAAAAAAATTGATTTGTGCCGTCAATTATAATTTATGCAAGTTTAATTTAATCTTGAATGGTGGCTTGAGTTTAATTGTTTTATCCTTCTAATTTTAAGTATGTTGTGTCACACGTATGTCTATTAAATTAGTAACCTGATATCAAACTTTTGGCTCTTTTTTATTTTTCTTTGTTCAATAATCGTTCAAATATGATCAATTGTTAAAACTTGTTTATTTTTTTGTATGGTATATGTGTTCCGGAGATGTTGATAATTTTTTCTTTGACTTTGTCAAATTTTGGAACATGATTGTACATTTTTTAATTGTTTTGGATACCTTGATCCACCAAAATATCATTTGGCATTTTTAGGTTCAATTGAATTTGTTATTTTTCATGTGCATAGGAGAATAGGAGACATATCTGATCTTAAGCGAATTTGATTAAAGTTTGTGGGTTTACTTTATATTGTTTACCTATAATCGGTTTCCCTTTGTTGATTTAGAGATGTGCAATCATATTTGGATTTGGATCAAATTTCAATTAAAATTTGAAATTTAATTTTGGTGATTTTCAAATCAAATATTTCGGTGTGACTTATTTGTAAGGTTTCTGTATTGTTATACATATCTATTCATTGTTATAGAAAATAAAGATTTGAATTTGGTTTGGGTGATTTGTTTTCAATTTTTTTCATTTGGTAAAATTTTCAAATTTGATTTCTATTTTAAATTTGGAATTGATTCATAAAGATTTTACACTTAAAAATTATTTTGAGAAATAAGGCCTATGAAGATTTGTTATATACATTTAATTTGATTATTATATAATTTATTGGAAAATTAATTACCTTTATATAACACTTAATAGTGAATCTTAAAACATTGTGATTTAATTTTGGTAAATATTAAAATTAAGGTTTTGACTCTTAAAATTTTAGGAAATTTAGATTCTAGATTTATTGTTTATTTATAAAGATTTGTTTCATTTTTTTTTGAAACTTTGATTCCAGAATATTTGTTCCTTTATTGAGTATGTGTGTGAATCAATTTTACCATGAAATAATTTTTTTTTTCTATTTATAAAGATTCAATTTTCATTTGAATTGAAATTGAATATTTGATTTATAGTATGATTATGATGTTTGAATTTTATAGTTATTAAATTTCTACAATAATTTTGTTTTATTTCATGTTATTTATTATTTTCTTGTGAGTTTGCTCTCACATTAAGGGTCGCTAAGTAATTTTATGATTATGAGGAATGCGACAAAGTTTATAGATCCGGCCTACATTTTATGGGCAGTGCCTTGTAAATTTAGGATATTTTTCCCATTTAATTTGTTAAATTAGTAATTTTGATTGAGTAGGCTGAAACAACAACTTGCAATAGTAACCTCTGTTGCTTATATTTGATTCAGCTAAAATTACAAAAAATATAGTATGAAATTATTCATACGAGCTGTTATAGTCGGCCAAAGGGAAGACAGAGCTTGGTCGGATAATTACATATCTGTGATGATGAATATGTGGTAATTATAAAGTTTTTTTTCCACGTGGGTAATGGTTGGTGTCAAAGACACACATTATCTGACAGGACTTATTATCAATGTTTGACTATTACGTTGAGAGTACCGCTTGCAGTTAATTCTTAGCAATCAAAGATTGTGAATTAATGATGTGTTTGCTATTTTGTTTTGTCTTATAATTTATAATTAAATATATGCATGTCTCTATAATAATTTATTAATGTGCCTAATAAAGTCGTGTGAACGTAAACTCATGAAAGTATTCAGTGGATTACATTCACATCTATGATGATAAACATGTGACGGTTATAAAAATTTATTATTTATCAATATTAATTGTCAATGTCTGATCAATGTAACAAAATACCACAAGGCATTGATGTTGTTGTCTAAAGACTTGAAATTAATAATTTGTGAAGACATGACTTCTCAAAGATTTTGATGATAACACATGTTCTACAATTCAAGGATGGATTAACAAAAAATGATGACACATGTTCTACAATTCAAGGATGGATTAACAAAAAATGATGACACATGTTCTACAATTCAAGGATGGATTAACAAAAAGGATTTATCAAGGTTTCAAGCTCAAGAACAAAAGTGTCAAGTATTTAATCAAATCTTGGTGAATTTATGAAGATTGACTAGCACAAAGGAAAAGGTATAACACTCAACCTCTAGGTGATTATGCAAGTTTTCAAACCATCCCTCTTTCATGCCATAACCATTAGGAGTGAGTTTATGCATCTTAAAAGCCCTTATACTTCACTTTTCAAAGCATTTTTTTCAATCTTGGGCTGAAGTAATCAATTATACTAATTAGGATAAACGATTACCCTGTTGATTTTTTCAAAATTTATGTACGTTACAAGCATGTAATCGATTACCTTAATAGTGGTAATCGATTACCACTGTTCCAGAAACCCAAAATATTGCATCTCTTCATAGAAACTTTTTTAAATTCTTTCTTTTGAAGCATGTCACCCTTTGATTTATTGCACTCGTTTGAAGAGGTGTTTAGAGGCTATATAAATCTCATTATTTCAGATTTTCAAACTCACCTCCTTGCAAATTTTCAATCAATTTTCATACTTTTTCAAACTTTCAAAATTTTATCTAAGTGTTCAAACAGAATTTTCTTAGATTGAAACATTATGCATAAACCTTCATAGTAAAGTATTCTAGTTTCATCTCATATAAAGAATACTTATATAATTATTGTGAGAGTTGTGTGTTACAAGGAGAAGCTCAATCTTTTGATTGATAAGTATTAAATATCCATATTTTACATACTTACAAAAATTCAGATTATACATTGCTTGTTACATCTTATTTTTCCAGGATTGTTGAAAATAAGATTGTAAAGTTGTATTCTTTGTTGTCCTAGTTTTGGAAACAAGAGGTCCATTGTGAGAGGATTTTTCTCAATTGAACTTAGTGGAAAAATCCAAGAGGTTGTTCTTGGTGTGGTTTGTTAGTGTCTGTATAGAAAGACTAGGAAAAGTCTTGTCTAAGTCCTAACATTATTAAAAATATCTTTAATGTTGAAAGGAGACTGGAGTACTCTCAGACTGTGAGGGGAACCAAGATATATTCTTGTGTCTTTTACTTTTCGCATTTACAGTTTTCATCACATAGTAATCACTTAGGAAAGTAAAACATAAAACCGTCAAAAATATGAAAAAACATTCTAAGTACCTAATTCACCCCCATTCTCTTAGGTGCAATCTTAACTTACAATTGGCATCAGAGCAGGTTATAGGTAATTTGTTCCTATAGATCCAATATGGCTTCCACTAGCGTAAACTCGATTTTAAAAGATGGCGGTAGTAGCAACAAGCCCCCTTTATTGTCTAGAGAATATTTTGACTTTTGGAAAATTCGTATGAGAGCACACTTAGAAGCACAAGGAGAAGAAATTTGGGAAACTGTTGAAAATGGTCCACATCAACCAATGAGTGTTGTAAATGGTGTCGAAACTCCAAAGATTAAAAGTTCTTATGATGAAGATGACAAGAAAAAGATTCTTAATGAAAAGAAAGCTATCAACATTTTTCAAAGCGCGTTAAGTATGGGTGAGTTCTTCCGTATATCACAATGTAAATCCGCAAAAGAAATTTGGGACACTTTGGTGAAAACTCATAAAGGAACCAGTAAAGTTAAAAGATCAAGATTGAATACATTAAGTCAAGAATATGAAATATTATGAATGCAGCCCGATGAATCCATAGTTGCATTACAAAAGAGATTCTTTCATTTAACAAATTACTTGATTGCATTGTGATATACGGCCATATCGGAAAAGAAAAGTCTTTCTACCATGACTTCCGTATCATTATTTGGAAAACTCCAAGAATATGAATTAGAACTTTGACGACTTGAAAAACATGAACATCAAGAAAAGAAACCCAAGGGTATTGTGTTGAAAGTAGATTTAAAAGAAGATCAAGATGATGATGCACCGAAGGAAGATGAAAACTTTATGCTCCTTGTAAAAAGACTTGGTAAATTTCTTGGCAAAAATGAAAAAACCTTTCATTATTCAAAAATAAAGAAACATTTCAAGAAAAATGAGGCTTCCACTTCAACACAAGATGTCACATGTTATGAATGGGGTAAGCAAGCTCATATAAAATCCGATTGTCCAAAACTCTCCAAGAAATGTGGATTCAAAGGAAAAAAGGAGACAAAGAACAAAAAGACTTTTATTGCATGGGAAGATAATGACATAAGTTCATCATCCGACTCAGAAAGTGATGAAAGTGCAAATCTAGCACTAATGGCTTCACACCACTATGATGATGAAGATGATGAGTGTATTTTCTATTTATGATAATGATGCACAAAATGCAATAAATGAACTCTTAAGTGAATGCAAAACTGTATAAAACAATATCTTCACAAAAGAAACAAATTACATCTTTAGAAGAAAAAGTTGAAACTATGGAAAAATATGAAAAAGATGAGAAACAAAAGACTATTAGTGAAGAAAAACATAATTTTGTATGTAAAAATTGTGAATCACTTTCTTTTCAAATTGTCCAATTAAAAAGAGTTCTAGAAAGATATTAAAAAGGACAAATTGGGTTGGAAGGTGTCCTTAGTCAACAAAGATATTCAAATGATAAGAGTGGACTTGGTTATTCAAAAATTTCCAAACCAAATACTGATAAAACCATCTTTGTTAAGGCTAGTGACCAATCTTCCTAAGAGAAAGTGAACAAACAAAAACTTGTTCATCATTATCCTAAAAAGAAAATATTTACTAAAAAGAAATCTTATGTTCCTAGATATAGAAGCAATTTTGAACCTACTTGCTTTTGTTGTGGTATTGTTGGCCATACACCTAATGCTTGCTATGTTAGAAAATTTAGTATTGCAAGTGGGCATTATGTGTGGGTAAAGAAAGGTACTAATTATGAAGGACCCAAGGCAATTATGTACCTAACAAAACCTAATTTTTTTTTGTAGGTATGCTTGAAGACCACTTCTAATTTTTGGTATCTTGATAGTGGTTGTTCGAAGCATATGACGGGAGACATTAACAAATTTTCAAATCTAGTGCTTAAGGCCAAGGGTTATGTTACTTATGGAGATAATAATAAAGGAAATATTCTTTCCGTAGACAAAGTTGGAGCACCATCTTCCAAATCCATTGAATATGTTCTTTATGTTGAAGGACTAAAGCACAATCTTCTAAGCATAAGCTAACTTTGTGACAAAGGCTTCAAAATCAAGTTCACCAAGGATGAATGCTTGGTAGAAGACAAAGTCACTAATGAGGTAAAACTCAAAGGTAAAAGAATAAACAATATATTCATGATTTCCCTTGATGATTTGTCTTTGAAGGTAAAATGTCTTATGGAGAACAATAATGATTCATGGCTATGGCATAAAAGATTTGCTCACATTCATATGGAACATTTGAATAAGTTAATCAAGCATGATCTTGTTATTGGATTACCTAAGATAAAATTCGTCAAAGATAGATTATGTGACGCGTGTCAAAAGGGAAAACAAACCAAAATAATTTTCAAATCTAAGAATGTGGTGTCCACTACAAGGCCACTACAACTGTTACATATGGACTTATTTGGTCCATTAAGAACAAGAAGCTTCAGAGGTAATGTTTATGCATTAGTTATTATTGACGATTTTCTTAGATTTTGTTGGACATTCTTTTTAGTGCAGAAAAGCGACGCTTTTAAAGCATTCAAGAAGTTTGCAAAGAAAATACAAAATGAGAAGTCACTAAAAATTGCCTCTATAAGAAGCGACCATGGCAGAGAATTTCAAAATGCATCTTTCGAAAAATTTTGTGAAGAACAAGGAATCAATCATAATTTTTCAGCACCAAGAACTCCGCAACAAAATGAAGTGGTGGAAAGAAAGAATAGGTCACTTGTGGAACTTGCAAGAACTATGCTAAGCGACTCAAATCTTCCAAAGTATTTTTGGGCGGATGCGGTGACCACGACATGCTTTGTAAGTAATAGAGTAAATATAAGGCCTATCTTAAAGAAGACTCCTTATGAACTCTTCGAAGGAAGGAAACCAAACATTGCTTATTTTCATATTTTTGGATGCAAGTGCTTTGTCTTAAATAATGACAAAGACAATCTTGGTAAGTTCGATAAAAAATCGGATGAAGATATATTTCTTGGTTATTCTTTTTCAAGTAAAGCCTATATAATTCATAATAAACGAACTTTAACAATTGAAGAAACTATGCATGTAAAGTTTGATGAATCTAACCCCTCAAAGGAGGATATTATTTTGTGTGATGATGATAATGATGATGATGATATTATAGATGTTACTAAAGAAGATACTTCCAAAGCAAACAATAATAATCAACTGAAGCATCAAGAAGAACCAATTCAATAAGAGTCAAATGATAATGATCTATCTAAGGAATGGAGAACTCATAGAGATCATCCAATTCATAAAGTCATTGGTGATATTAGTTAAGGCATTACAACTAGACTAAATCTCAAAGATGCATGCTTGAATATGTCGTTTGTCTCACAAGTTGAACCTTCCAAAGTCGATGAAGCCTTAAGAGACGACCAATGGATAATTGCTATGCAAGAAGAGTTAAACCAATTCGAAAGGAATCAAGTTTTAGAACTTGTTCCTAGGCCAAGTAATAAACACATCATAGGTACCAAATGGGTGTTTAAGAATAAACTTGATGAGAATGGAATAATTATTTGAAACAAAGCAAGATTAGTGGCCCAAGGATACAATTAAGAGGAAGGAATTAATTTTCAAGAAACATTCGCTCCGGTTGCAAGGTTAGAAGCTATCCGTTTGTTACTTGCTTATGCGTGTTCATTAAATTTTCATTTATTCCAAATGGATGTCAAGAGCGCTTTCTTGAATAACTACATCAATGAATAAGTCTACGTCAAACAACCCCTAGATTTGAAGACTTCAAGAATCCTTCACATGTCTTTAAGTTGAGGAAAGCTCTTTATGGCTTAAAGCAAGCACCAAGGGAATGATATGATCGACTTAGCAACTTTCTTTTCGAAAGAGGATTTGAAAAAGGTAAAGTAGATAAGACCTTGTTCATTAAGAGAATTAAGAACAACACTTTATTGGTTCAAGTCTACGTTAAAGATATCATATTCGATTCAACAAACAAAGATCTTTTTGAAGAATTCTCATTAATGATACAAGGAGAGTTCGAGATGTCTATGATGGGTAAGATGAATTATTTTCTTGGATTACTCTGTTCATTTCCTGCATTTTTTCACTTGTTAAACACCATGTAATCGATTAACCTATTTGAGGTAATCGATTACCACTGACACGGATGCAATTTTTTTCCTTGAAAAATTAGAATTGTTTTGTTTCTTTTATTTATTTTATTTATATTTTATCACATGCAAGTAATTGATTATGTTGAAAAGAACTTTCACTTTTCTTCTTGGAACTCTTCATCTTTGACTCCATTCAACTCTCTTATTTACATTGGTACTCTTCATCTTTTCATTTTCCAACTCTCATTTACTTCACTCTTCCAATTACTTCTTCTACCTCACATTAACTCCATTCAACCCAAATTAAAAACTCGCTCATATATTCACTCTTTATAATCCCTAAACTCTCAAACCCTCATCTCCAAACTATCCACTCTCCTCAAATCCGAAAGTTCCATATCTCAAACCTTAACCTTCAAGCTCTCATGGCTCCTCCAAAGCAAAACAAAGGAAAGAAGAAAATAGGAGAAGGAAGTTCTGACCCTGTGAAAGAAGAGCATACACAAACTGTCAAATCTAGAAGACTTACTTCTGGTATCTAGAATCGTCCATTAATGCCGATAAAGTATGTCAATCTCAAAGCTTTTCCAAACTATATCTTTACTTTTCCTGCATTATTAAAAACTCAAGGGATGGATAAGGTTGTATCTGAAGTAGGAGCCTATTACCCAGATATGGTTAAAGAATTTTTGGACTTGATGATTTTGAAGATTTAGTGTTAGTGGCTAGTGTTAAGAATACTAACATATGTATGACTTTGCAAGAATTAGGAAATTGCTTAGGGGTACCTTTTCAAGGAGAAGAAATCGGTCATGGTGTTCAACCTGATACGGAAGCTTGGAAAGTTTTTAGTAGTATGGATTATTTTATTTCAATCTCTAGAGGAACACAAATTGATCTTATGAGTAGACAAAATCCGGTTTCCTCTAGGGTGGTGAATTTTTCCAAAAACATAACAGTAAACGATAGGATGCTACACTATATCCTTGCTTATGTCTTGGTACTAAAAAACTTAAACCATGATCAAGTGAGTGATGTTGAACTTCAACTCATCCATGCTATCAATAATCAAATGAAAGTGAATTGGGCCTATGTCATAATGCACCACATGAGGCATCAAAAAACTCTTAAGGGTGGTCTCCCTTATGGTAGACTTGTTTAAAAAAAATTGGATTTTAGTGGAGTGTTATTGCAAAGGGAACCAACAACGGTTATGACAGCTAGAAATCGTGAGATTAATGCAAATATGACAACTAGGAACACCGACATCATTAAAGGTCCCGATGGAAAATTCGCATACAAGGATCCAATTTCATCCTCCTCTACTCCACCAGTTCCGGAAGGTGGATACACTAATGAGGTTCTTTATAATAAGATATGCTCTATGGAGGCTACTATGAATCTTCACCATAGGGAACACAAACGTGAGATGGCTTCTATGAGGCGCATGATGAGGAACTTTGCCAAATCCCACATTCAAAAACCTAATGATGAAGAGGAAAGTGGTGAAGAGAGTAATGATGAAGAGAGTAATGATGAAGAGGAATATGATGTTATGTTCGAAATCAATTAATCATGTTATCTTATGTTTGCACTAGCTTTTGTTCCTAGTACTAGTTTATATCTTAAACTCCTTTCTAAGTTATGTCTTAGTTTCTAATTTCTAAGTCTATGTTATGTTATGTCATAAGTACTTTATTATGTATTCGTATCGTTCCGTTATATGTTGTTAATGACAAAGGGGGAGAAGAAATCGATTATACTTCACTTTTTAAAGCATTTTTTTCAATCCTGGGCTGAAGTAATTGATTACAATAGTTAGTATAATCGATTACCTTGTTGATTTTTTCAAAAAAATTGTACGTTACTATCGCACCTCGAAATATCATATAGATAATTCGGAAATACGAGCCTCGCGCTAAAGACACGGAATGTGGTTCGACAGAGTCGCCGCTGAACTTGATTTATCCCAAAGATATGGGAAAGGAAAATGTCGCGAAAACCTTTAAGAGAAAGACAAGAACGATTGTCGCAGCCAATGTTCTGAGTTCGGGAGTTGGTTACGCAAGGGGAAGGTGTTAGCACCCCTCTCGTCTGTTGTACTCAACGGGAACCTCTTAATTCGAATTATGATGAATGTTAGCTAAACTTAGTTGTTTTCTTCTCAATGATAAATACAAAATGGTACGATAGAAGGATAACGATGCTAAGGGAAAATGGGTGGTTAGAGGATAGGGTGCTCGCCAAGGATTGGGGGAAAAACAGAAGATGGATAGAAGGTAGCTCACCAAGAACATTGCAATCTTATGCCTATGTATCTCACATTCAGACGAGAATGAAGAATCAGAGCGTCTGTAGTTCGTGGGGATGACTATGAAAAGAGAGGGGTTGAAATGGTTAAAGTTTTGTATGGACGATGATTACTCAAAGCTTAAGAAAGGATCCTCGGGCCCAAGTAATCGGGAGATTGAGTCAAAGACTTGGATCTCTTTTTTTTTTCATCTTGAAAAAAAGTTGTGCTTGAATGGTGTTTGAATAATGAGTGGTTGGAAGAAAGGTGAATGTTATCGAGTTGGAAATGTTTTAGAGGCATCAATTGCTCACACACGAGTAAGATAACTCGCATCCAAACAACTTAAGAGAGATCAAAGGCTCAATCCCCCTCTTTTTCACCTTAAAAAAAAGTTAGATAGTTGTTAATTGTTTTGATAGTTTGATTGTGAAAATCTTCTTGACGTTGGATCAAGGGTTTGATTGTATTTGCGTGTAAACATGTGGTTGGTTGAAGGTTGGTTTGAAAAAAGGCTTGACGAAGAGTCGAGAGTTTGGTTGAAAATGGAACCAGCTCGATGAAGATTCAAGGGTTAGGTTGTGAGAAACGATACTAGTCCTTGAGGGTGCTCCTAATAACGAAACCGTGATGAAATATGCAAGTGTATGCAATAGGTTGATGGAAAATGTGTACGACCACTCGACTTACGAGGGGTGTTTGAAAATGGCTCGATGACGAATCGAGAATTAGTTTGAAAACGGTTTAGTATACGCTAGTCCCTATGGGTGCTCCTAGAAGATAAACCAAAATCAAAGCAAAATATGAATGCGTACATCAGAATAGGAGAGGGGTGCATGTAAATTACATGGGATTGCACGAAATAAAAGAGTTCATTGTCAGGTAGCCTAAAAGGAAGCCGTGTGTGTGCGAGGTGTCCTAAACTATGCCCTGAGCAAGAATCAGAAAAAAGCTCCAAGTTAGGGTTTCTGATAAAGTCCAATAATCCGTTGCTCAGAAAAGTAACCAACAATCCACCAATTTAGGCTTTTACGTTTTGATATTGTTAATGTGTTTTCGAAGAGTATGAACAAGATATGAACAAGATGAATATGATATGAACAATATGAATAATATGGCAAGATATATAAAAATATAATCAAGATAATATTCATAATAGTATAATCAATATAACATTAACAAGTATATGAACATACGATTTTCAGGTCGGTACATGTACTGCATTTTTAAAGCCTGTTTTATGTGTTGACTACATAGGTTGGCACATTACCTTTACAGGTCGGCACATACGATTTTCAGGTCAACAATGTGCTACATTTTTAAAGCTCGTAGGCTTTGTTAGATGTGCCACCTTTACAGGTCGAAACATAACATGTATAGGTCAACACATGACCTTTTCAAGTTGGCACATGACCTTTACAGGTCGGCACATGACTTACATAGGTCAACACATGCATCCAAAATTTTGAAAATATTCATTGTTTTCCAAACCAGTGCATTCCTTTTTGCTTCTTACTTGCATACATATATATGCTTCATACGTGCATAATTTCTTTTCAATGATTTTGGTAAAACCATAAACAAAACTTGAAACATACTAAGAGTCTTCATCATCCTCAACATTGGTTTTATGCAAACACACAAACAAAGTATACATAATCATTCATTGTTTGTGTGTTATCTAAAATCAAGTTGATAAGGTCCAATTTAGCTTATGGTATTGTAAATTGGGTTGAGACCCTAGGGGGCTTTCAAATAAGAAAACCAAGGTGGGGTTTTACTTCAAGATCAAAGTGAGGATTTGAAGGTTTTGGACAAGATTACTCAAGTTTAGATTCGATCGAGTGAAGGCTTTGAAGATTCACAGTTCTTGCAAAGTAGCGTGAGACGGTGGATCATCTTAGTAAATCTTGGGTTATAATAATTTTCAATACAGATTTGATCGAGTGAAGGCTTTGAAGGGATGTGGTTCTTGTAAAGGTGTAGCATGAGATGGTGAATAGAATTTGCATTATAGGATTGCGTTGCTACATTTCTCTTGTAAACTACCATTTGCAAAGTAAGGTTAATTTCACTATCTCAATTCGAGTTTGAATTGAACGGAGACGTACCCATAGTGAGGCCAAATGGGGAACTGCCTAAACAAATCCTTGTGTACTCTCTCTCTCTCTCTCTCTCTCTCTCTCTCTCTCTATCTATCTATCTATCTATCTATCTATCTATCTCTCTATCTCTATCTCTCTATCTCTCTATCTCTATCTATCTATCTATCTATCTATCTATCTATCTATCTATCTATCTATCTATCTATCTACTATCTATCTATCTATCTATCTATCTATCTATCTATCTATCTATCTATCTATCTATCTATCTATCTATCTATCTATCTATCTATCTATCTATCTATCTATCTATCTATCTCCTTTATATTTTGTTTGCAAATTATTGTGTTTATCACATGTGCGATTAATTAGTTTGGTAAACTCTTTTGAAAATCATTTGATATACATTTTTGTTGAATCGATCACAATCATTTGGACTCTGGTTGAATTTTAAGATCAATAAAACTATACAAATTTCCAAACAAAGTCGATTGCATACAAGGTGTTCGATAATTTGTCTCAATTAATTTTTTTTTGTGATTTATCATTGGATATAAAGTTGCTTGTTGAGTAGCTTTCAAGAGATTGTAATTGAAACTTATTGATTGGATAGCTTATCATTGTCTTTGATTTGTTTTCACATACGCATATTTGAGCTTTTTGACAATGGTTCGGTTTAATTGATCCAAGTTACTTCTACTAGCCATTGTTTTTTAAAACACTTTTCGTAAAGTTTTTTTTAGGATCTATTCACCCCCTCTAGATAAGTCACCTTCATCTGGTAAATTCAGAGTATGCCTAAGAGAGGGGGTGAATTAGGCTTTTAGAAACTTTTTCCGATTTTTGGTATTCTTTAATTTTACTTCGGTTATGTTCTTGGTGATGGATGCAGTAGAAAGCATAAAGAAAGTGGACACCAAGATTTATAGTGGTTCCCCTTACAATCCGAGAGTACTCCACTCCCCTTTCAACACGAAAGAGAGTTTTCACTATTGTTTAAGAAAGTACAACCTATCACACCATCAACCGGTGAGGCCTACTAACAAACAATTTCAACAACTTAGGAAGCAAGAACAATCCTCTTGCAACACTAACCCTTGTGTCCAACAATCCCGAATCACAAGTCAAATACAAGTAATTCTAATGATTTGATGAGAGTAATAATAGTGATATCAATACAAAGATTGATCTTCTCCTTTTGATCAGAATTCACTCTTTTGATCTCAATACAAGTGTTCAATGCTATGCATATGAAAAATATGAACACTATGAACACTTTGAAAATATTTGAATTTTAGTGAATTTGATTTAATGAATAATTTGAAAATTGTAGGAGTGTTTTTGTCAATTTGAATTTTACAGAATTTATATCAGTCAAAACACCATTTCAAAAGGGTATATGAAAGTACAAAACAATGGATGGAAGGGTATAACATTTGAACACATTTTGAACTTGAAAGGAAACAATTTTTCAGAAAACGTTCAGTGTTAATCGGTTAACCATATAGGTTAATTGGTTAACACTGTAACGTTGACCCAAAGAATTTAAAATTTGAGGGCGTTAACCGATTAACCCATATGGTTAATCGGTTAACACTGTAAAAATTTTGAAAAATAATTAAGTTAAAAGTGTTATACCAATTCTAAATGATTTTAAAACATGTTAATGCATTATGCAAAAATAGTTTATAGTATTTAACACTTGTATATCAATTTAGAGAGAGAACTTTGATATACCAGCCTTGTGTCCAAGTCTCGACAGATGTAGAACAGTTTTTGCATACGAAGCTTGACTGGAAAGATACCCTTGCATAGTCTTGATAACTTTGAAAGGCTTGACTTTTTGTAACTAAGAGATGAGCTTCTTGAGTAGTTTTGACATCATCAAAACTTGAGATTGAAGCATGCTTCTACATTCTCCCCCTTTTTGATGATGGCAATCAAAAAAACGTCTGCGCGATACCTTGGTTCGGTATGCTTCTCCCCCTATGTCTAGTAATTCCCCCTATCTATACTGAGGCAAAACATCTGCACAAAGAGATATTAGAAGAACCAAGCTCTCCTCCCCCTTTGACATCAGCAAAAAGGAAAGAGCTTCTTGAGTAGTGTTGACATCATCAAAACTTGAGATTGAAGCATGCTTCTACATTCTCCCCCTTTTTGATGATGGCAATCAAAAAAGCGTCTGCGCGATATCTTGGTTCGGTATGCTTCTCCCCCTATGTCCAGCAACTCCCCCTATCTATACTGAGGCAAAACATCTGCACAGAGAGATATTAGAAGAACCAAGCTCTTCTCCCCCTTTGACATCAGCAAAAAGGAAAGAGCTTTCAAACAAACACAAGATCGCAGCATATATGGCAGCAAGCAATTTATGTAAACAAGAAAGAAAATATAATTAAAAGAAATGCAGCATATAAAACATGCAGCACAAATAGTGTATGGTTACAAATCAAACGGAAGCAAAATAACATAATCAGTTCGAAAATAATAAAAATAAAAAACAAACAGAAGCAAAGCAGCATAAGCAAATATTTTCTAAAAATCATCATCAGCCATATCCTCTTCTTCTGCTTCCTTTTCTTCTTCACCTTCTTCATCCTCTTCATCAATGTTGCCGGTGTTGGTATGGCAAGAGGTAAGTATAAGGTTTCGGAGAGAGGCAATGGCCCGGGAGGTTTCGCGGTGAAGGTTCATGGATTCTCTATGACAGTTCATGGATTCTCTATGTTGGGTCATCATAGTTTGGTAGAGAAACTCATTAGTAATACCTTCTTCTGGTACGGGATATGCTTGGTTCGGGGCTGCTCCTTCATCAGCATACTTATAGGTGCCATCAGCGTCTTTGATGATGCCGATATTCTTCACAATTGTTATCTCATTAATTTCATTTATTGTAGACTTCATCTTGATACAAGGTTCTCGTTTAAGATCCAATTCTGACAATTCAAGAATTCTTGACACCAGCCGAGCACACGAAAGACGTGTCTGAAGATCAAGCTGTTGCCGAAGATGATACATTATAGTTAGAATCCAATTTACCCGAATCTTGTTCTTGATAGCAAACAGAAGTTGCATTTCTAAGTCGTTGATCTGAGCGTGATTGGAGTCTTTCGGAATAAGAACGTAGCAGATGACATAATGTAACATTCGATCAGATACCGTCAAATTCTTTGCGTAACACAGCATGCGGGCAGTCCTCTGATTAGCAATAATCGTCTCTTTTGGGAACCTGCAAATCCGGTAATAATATTCCATTTTGTCGTAGTTAGCCCACTGTCCTTCATCGTGGTTAACCCCTTTTCGGAGAAAATATCCGGTAGATGGAATTTGCAGATTCACAGCAATATCAGATGATTTTTCTTTTAACAGACAGCCGCGAATAACCATTTCCAAAACATGTTCACCATTACTATCCAGATATACAGAAAGTTTATTCAAGAAAGTCTTAACCAAATCCGGGTAGCAGTTACCAGAGTCAGAGACAAACTTATCTATCTTTTGGTATTTCAGCAAAGCAGGAAAATCAAAAGAGGATACCGGAAAGGCTTTAAGATTGACATATTTTGCTGGTAGGATGTGGCGAACGCGAACCTTGAAGTCCATGCGACGCTTCTTGGTGGTCTCCATTGGGATGCTATCTTCCTCTGATGCAGAGTCATATTCTGGAAGCTTGCCCTTTCCCTTGTGAGAAGAAGCCATGGAGGTTGTTGAGAGATTCTGAAGGTTTTGGGGTTCTGAGGAAGTTAGGGTTTGAGAAGATGGAGATGGTTATGAGGAGTTATCTAACTTAGAGAGTGGGAGAGAGATAGTGGGTTTTAAACTTAGGGTTTGAAGAGGGAAGTTTCAAATACTCTTGTAGTCAAAAAAGAGGGAATAGGATTCCAAGGATATGTTGGATTGAAATTTTAAGAAAATATTTACCACATAAATAAAACAAACAAATATAATTTTCCAAAATTTAAAACAATTTTCGTTTCTGATTTTTGCCCATTTTGACAGTGTTAATCGGTTAACCATATAGGTTAATCGATTAACCTGTTAAAAAATTTATTTTTCAGACAAAAAGTTACAGTGTTAATCGGTTAACCCATATGGTTAATCGGTTAACACATTAAAAAATTCAATCAGAACTGAAAAACTTACAGTGTTAATCGGTTAACCCATATGGTTAATCGATTAACACATGCAAATTTTGGAAAAATGCTTAAAAACAGAATGCAAACATATTGAAAACATACATAATATCATGCATACATAAAATAGCAAAAGGTCAGATGTCACCTTCATCAAGAATCCCAAGTTCTCGCCGAATTTTGTAGAATGGTTCTTTCGCCAATGGCTTGGTAAAGATGTCGGCGAGTTGATTGTACGTGTCGACGAAAGTAACATCTACATCTCCATTCAATACGTGATCTCGAAGGACGTGATGTCGGATATCTATATGTTTTGTCCTCGAATGCATGACCGGATTCTTCGTGATGTTGATGGCACTTGTGTTATCACATCGAAGAGGAATGCAACCGAGATCTACACCGTAATCGAGGAGTTGTTGCTTGAGCCACATAATTTGAGCACAGCAACTTCCTGCTGCAATATATTCCGCTTCGACTGTACTGAGAGCCACACATGCTTGCTTCTTGCAGGCCCATGACACTAGTGCATTCCCGAGAATGTCGCACGTACCACTTGTGCTTTTTCTATCGGTCTTACATCCTGCATAGTTAGCGTCAAAGTAACCAACTAAAGAACAAGTACTACCTTTAGGATACCATAATCCGACGTTCATTGTCCCTTTGAGATACTTTATGATTCTCTTCACGGCTGTGAGATGCGATTCCTTCGGACTTGCTTGAAAGCGTGCACACAAACAAACGCTAAATATAATGTCAGGACGGCTTGCCGTCAAATATAGTAATGAACCGATCATACCTCGATATTTTGTTATATCAATTGGAGTACCGGATTCATCTTGATCAATGTACGTTCCGGATCCCATAGGAGTGGACATCACCTTGCAACTATCCATATCGAATTTCTTCAACAATTCCTTGCAATACTTGGATTGGTTGAGGAAGATGCCATCCTTTATTTGCTTGATTTGTAGTCCAAGAAAATAGTTCAATTTTCCCATCATGGACATCTCGAATTCTCCTTGCATCATAAGTGAAAATTCTTCGCAAAACTCTTTGTTTGTTGATCCGAAGATGATGTCGTCGACATAGACTTGAACTAATAAGGTGTTTCCTTTGATCTTGTTTATGAACAATGTCTTGTCAACCTTTCCTTTTGTAAATCCCTTCTCACATAAGAGATTGCTAAGGCGGTCATACCATACTCTTGGTGCTTGTTTTAGTCCGTAGAGTGCCTTTTTCAGTTTGTAAACATGCGAGGGATTCTTGAAGTCTTCGAAACCCGGAGGTTGTTTGACGTAGACTTCTTCATTGATGTAGCCATTCAGGAAAGCGCTTTTGACATCCATCTGGAACAACTGAAAATTCATAGAACAAACATAAGCAAGTAATAATCTAATTGCTTCTAACCTTGCTACTGGAGCGAACGTTTCATCAAAATCAATTCCTTCCTCTTGGTTGTAGCCTTGTGCAACCAATCTTGCTTTGTTACGAACTATGATCCCATTCTCATCAAGTTTGTTCTTGAACACCCATCTTGTTCCTATGATGTGCTTATGGTCTGGTCTTGGTACAAGACTCCAAACTTGATTCCTTTCGAATTGATTGAGTTCTTCTTGCATCGCTACAATCCATTGGTCATCGCCTAAGGCTTCATCAATCTTAGTTGGTTCAATTTGAGACACAAAAGCCATGTTGAGACAAGCATCCTTAAGATTTAGTCGAGTTGCAATGCCTTGGCTAATATCACCAATAACTTTATCTATCAGGTGATCTCTATGAGTTCTCCATTCCTTAGGAAGATCTTGATGTTCTTAAGTGACATCTTCTTGTAATATTGCTTGATCCTTTGCATTATTTTCTTCATGTTGTGGAGTATCTAAAATATCATCATCATCCAAAATAATATTATCCTCTTTCGAGGGGTTAGTCTCATCAAAAGAAACATGAATTCTTTCTTCAATAGTAAGAGTTCTTTTATTAAAAATTCTAAAAGCTCTACTAGAAAGAAAGTAACCAAGAAATATACCTTCGTCGGACTTCTCATCAAACTTACCGAGATTGTCCTTATTGTTATTGAGAACGAAACATTTGCAACCAAATATATGGAAAAATGCTACGTTTGGTTTCCTACCCTTGAACAACTCATACGGAGTCTTCTTAAGAATTGGTCGAATATTCACACGGTTGCTTACGAAACATGTCGTGCTTACCGCCTCTGCCCAGAAATATTTAGGAAGATTTGAGTCGCTGAGCATTGTTCTTGCAAGCTCCACCAGTGACCTATTCTTCCGTTCTACGACACCGTTCTGTTGAGGAGTCCTTGGTGCGGAAAAATTATGAGAAATTCCATGCTCTTCGCAGAAAATTTCAAAATCTGAATTTTGGAATTCTCCACCATGGTCGCTTCTTATGGAAGCTATAGTGAGTGATTTCTCATTTTGAATTTGCTTCGCATATTTTTTGAATGCTTTGAAAGCATCATTTTTCTGCACTAAAAACATTGTCCATGTGTATCGAGAGAAATCATCAACAATAACTAAAGCATAAATACTACCTCCGAAACTCTTCGTTCTTGATAGACCAAAAAGATTCATATGCAACAATTGAAGTGGTCTTGATGTAGAAACCACTTGCTTGGATTTGAAAGTTGTCTTGGTCTGTTTCCCTTTTTGACATGCATCGCATAATTTATCCTTGATGAATTTTATCTTTGGGAGTCCAACAACTAGATCATGCTTTATCAATTTGTTTAGATGCTCCATGTGGATGTGAGCAAATATTTTATGCCAAAGCCATGCCTCGTTGTTGTTTACCATAAGACACTTTACCTTCAAGGAAGAGTCATCAAAAGAAACCATAAAAATGTTATTATATCTTTTACCTTTTAGCAAAATATCATGAGTGACTTTGTGTTCTATCAAACATTCCTCCTTTGTGAAGTTGATTCGGAACCCTTTGTCACACAATTGACTTATGCTAAGTAGGTTATGTTTAAGGCCTTCCACATAAAGAACGTCTTCGATGATTGTACATGGAGGTGCACCAATGGTTCCAACTCCAAGAATTTTTCCTTTATTATCATTATCGTAAGTAACATATCCTTTGGCCTTTAATGATAGACTTGAAAATTTGTTTATATCTCCCGTCATATGCTTCGAACAACCGCTATCAAGATACCATTGATTAGAAGTTGTCTTCAAGCATACCTCATCAGTTTCTTCATCGAAATGATGTGATGCCATAAGAGCCATATTTGCACATTCGTCGCTATCCGATTCCGATGATGAGCTTATCTCGTTATCGTCCCATGCAACATAGGCCTTCTTAGTTTTGAAATCCTTCTTGCCTTTGAATTTTCCTTTATTTGCGAGTTTCGGGCAATCAGGCTTTATGCGACCTTGTTTCCCATATTCGTAACATGTAACTTCCTGATTTGATGTGGATGCCTCCTTTTTCCTGAAATGCCTATTCTTTTTAGAAAAAGAGGAATTTTTATTATTATTAAAAAACTTACCAAGCTTCTTTACTAGAAGCATGAAATTTTCGTCTTCAGAAGATTCGTCATTTTTGTCATCCTTTGTGTCAATCTTCAAGGCAATTCCTTTGGACTTCTTGTCTTGACTTTCATGCTTCTCAAGCCTTCCAAGTTCCAGTTCATGCTCTTGAAGTTTGCCAAATAGGGAAGCGGATGTCATTGTTGAAAGACTATTCTTTTCCGAAATAGCGGTCACCTTTGGTTGTCATTCTCTTGTTAAGGATCTTAGGACTTTCAAGTTGAGATCATCATTGGTGAAAGTCTTCTCGAGAGCAATCAAATGATTTATTAGATGAGCGAATCTATTTTGTAGGGCAACAATAGATTCACCAGGCTGCATACGGAACATTTCATATTCTTGACTTAAAGTATTAAGTCTTGATCTTTTTACTTCGGTTGTTCCTTCATGCGTTTCTACCAAGGTATCCCAAATCTCCTTTGCCGATTTACACTGTGATATACGGAAGAATTCGTCCATACTAAGAGCACTTTTAAGTATGTTGATTGCTTTCTTTTCATTTAAAATTCTCTTCTTGTCATCTTCATCATAAGAGGATTTTATCTTTGGAGTGCCTACGTTATTTATGACGCTCATAGGAACATGCGGACCATTTTCCACGGTTTCCCATATGCCGTCTCCTTGAGCCTTAAGATATTCTTTCATACGGATTTTCCAAAAATCGAAGTATTCTCCAGAAAAGAGTGGTGGCTTGTTACTACTTCCACCATCTTTGAAAACCGGGTTGGTACTTGCGGAAGCCATACTGAATCGTTAGGAACAGGTTACCTTAACCTGCTCTGATGCCAATTGTAAATTCAGAGTATGCCTAAGAGGGGGGGGGGGGTGAATTAGGCTTTTAGAAACTTTTTCCGATTTTTGGTATTCTTTAATTTTACTTTCGTTATGTTCTTGGTGATGGATGCAGTAGAAAGCATAAAGAAAGTGGACACCAAGATTTATAGTGGTTCCCCTCACAATCCGAGAGTACTCCACTCCCCTTTCAACACGAAAGAGAGTTTTCACTATTGTTTAAGAAAGTACAACCTATCACACCATCAACCGTGAGGCCTACTAACAAACAATTTCAACAACTTAGGATGCAAGAACAATCCTCTTGCAACACTAACCCTTGTGTCCAACAATCCTGGATCACAAGTCAAATACAAGTAATTCTAATGATTTAATGAGAGTAATAATAGTGATATCAATACAAAGATTGATCTTCTCCTTTTGATCAGAATTCACTCTTTTGATCTCAATACAAGTGTTCAATGCTATGCATATGAAAAATATGAACACTATGAACACTTTGAAAATATTTGAAAATATTTGAATTTTAGTGAATTTGATTTAATGAATAATTTGAAAATTGTAGGAGTGTTTTTGTCAATTTGAATTTTACAGAATTTATATCAGTCAAAACACCATTTCAAAAGGGTATATGAAAGTACAAAACAATGGATGGAAGGGTATAACATTTGAACACATTTTGAACTTGAAAGGAAACAATTTTTCAGAAAACGTTCAGTGTTAATCAGTTAACCATATAGGTTAATCGGTTAACACTGTAACATTGGCCCAAAGAATTTAAAATTTGAGGGCGTTAACCGATTAACCCATATGGTTAATCGGTTAACACTGTAAAAATTTTGAAAAATAATTAAGTTAAAAGTGTTATACCAATTCCAAATGATTTTAAAACATGTTAATGCATTATGCAAAAATAGTTTATAGTATTGAACACTTGTATATCAATTTAGAGAGAGAACTTTGATATACCAGCCTTGTGTCCAAGTCTCGACAGATGTAGAACAGTTTTTGCATACAAAGCTTGACTTGAAAGATACCCTTGCATAGTCTTGATAACTTTCAAAGGCTTGACTTTTTGCAACTAAGAGATGAGCTTCTTGAGTAGTGTTGACATCATCAAAACTTGAGATTGAAGCATGCTTCTACACATCTAACAATACTTGCTTCAGTGGAAGATATATTCTTACGATAATAGTTTGGGTTAAGAAACATCATAGCTTCGTTAATGTAGCTACGAGGGCTAAAGTCACCTTCCTAATTTTTTAATATTGTGTTCCTGGTATGGCCAGGAATTTTGAAAGGAAGTATACAAGATAATATTGACCTTTCGATTCTCTGACCAAGACGATGTTAATCACTTCTTTCGAGACAGCTAACTAGAGAAATAAGGATTCTTTTGGCAAGGGCCTAGTTAAGACGGGTGGGGTGGGACAAAGCTACTTTTAAGGATGTGAATTCCTATTGACATTCTGGCGTCCATTCAATAAGGCTTCTTTATTCAATATTTTATTGAAGAGCAGGACAAGTTTTACCGACTTTGAAATGAATCTATTAAGGGTTGTTAGCATACCGTTCAACTTCATTACTTCTTTATTTATTGTATGTACATTCATCCATATCACTTCTTCACACTTGTTTGGGTTTGCTTCTATTTCACTCTTTGTGAGATAAACTCCCAAAAACTTCCCAACTCTTACCCCAAACATGCATTTTTATTTATTGTATGTACATTCATCCATATCACTTCTTCACACTTGTTTGGGTTTGCTTTTATTTCTCTCTTTGTGAGATAAACTCCCAAGAACTTCCCAACTCTTACCCAAAACATGCATTTTTCAGGATTTAGCCTCTTATTATACTCTTGAACTCTTTGAAAGACACGAGTGAGGTGTTGGTCATGAAACTCTTCTTCACTTGACGACTACTATCATGTTGTACATATATACTTCCAACGTGACTTGTCATTCTTGAGGTCGAGTGACATGACGTTGTATTTGTAGTTTGCTTGTGTCATACCCCAAATTTGTCCTACTTGTAAATTACCATTCACCTATATACCCAGACACTAAAACTTAATCAAAAAAATGTGTTGCTCCTATTCGTGCAAGGTTGAGCTCAAGAAGTCAGGTCAGGTGTGTATAATGGCTTGAGGTTTATTGGTGTTGGCATAATTTGTTGGTCAAGATGTGCAAAATTCGTTGAGCTTTGTGTTTGAAAATTATTATGGTCCTGTCCATTTCCAATCCATTTTCTCTATAGTGCATCAAGGCTCACATATCACAAGTCATGTTAGCTAGAGAAATTCATGTTTGAATATTTCAGGATTATCGTAATTTAAGTGACAGGATCAAGCTTCATTTGTCATATCAAGACTTCTATTTTAAGTCCGAAAGTGATTTATGATAATTTCTTCTCAGAGACCGATTCATTGTGTTATTTCATTTTACGAAAAAAAGCAATTGATTTGGGTTTGACTCGAGTTGATTCAAAGAGATAATTTGAGATTAATATAGAATTCAAGTTCATATGGTGAAATTTGCAACAAAAAAGTCAAGACCAAAATCATAGAGTTCATTTACAAAGTTCCAATAAAATTCCATTGCCCAAAGTTACAACCCATATGTTCATATTACAACAAAATTCCATAAAAAAAAGCCATTAGTTTTATTAATCAAAGCCCATTTAGCTTCTATTTCATGAGAAAGGCCCACGTTAACACAGGGAAGATTCAGTTCGTCTTTCTAAAGCCCATGATTTATAATGATACACTCTTAAAGTTTATTACAGGGATTAAAAATTAGACATCTTGCAGGATTTGGGAATAGGCATTGTTGCTTTGGATTATTACGGATTCCATACGAAAAAACCAACGAACCGTACAGCACATAACATCCATTTTCAAGGCACCTAGCTAAATGGTCACGTTCAAAATTGTTACAACAAAATGCAGCAGCAAAAAATAGGGACCCCACGCCAAGGAAAGTTACAGGCACTACACGACAACGACATTTGCAGAAAATTGAAAAAAATGTCGTATTCTGCAGTCCGAAATCGGAAGAAAAAAAACTCGTCCTCACCTATGGCACAACATAGCCTGCATAATACCACAATTAATCTGTTACTCACCCACCACCTGTGTACTATGTACCTTCACCTAGCTGACCGTGGCTTCTCGTCTCACGATATACACACCAGTCCATACAAACTGTGACCACGCCTCACCAATTCACAAAACGCAGCAGCATCGTTCCTTTTTTGAATCCTCTTTAAAAAGTAGCAGACATATTCTCATAGGAAAAGGAGGGAAGAACCCACTTTTCCTTATTATTCCTCTTCAACGAAATCCCAAGAAAGTTTCCTTTCAACATTTCTCCGACCTTCACATACCAGACCTAAATCAAATGCAACCCATTCTTCCCTTCATCTTCAATCCAACCAAAACTCGCAACCATCTACCTCGTTTTCCTCCACGAAACTTCATCTCTAAAACTGAGAGCAACCTTTAACCAATAACAGAACCTCAAGCATTGAACCTTTTCTCCATATTTTTTCCGGATTCAACAACACAAAAGCAACCCAAAACCCTCTTCTCTTCAACATTTCAAACCAAATCCCTTGCATCTTCACCCAGCCAAAACTTTCACCATCATTCTCAATCCAGCAACAACCAATAACTTTTGTCCCTCCATAACCATTTCCTTCTTCACAACTGTACCAACCCATATAACTTTTCCTCATTCTTGACTCTCACCCAGAAAAACCTTGTTTCTCTTCTCAAATAAACCCGTTTCTCATCTACCACTAACAAACCTCAGCCTTAACATCACCAATCTTCAAACGACAAACACACGAAACTCCCAATCCTCACATCCTCTTCTGAACCGACCGCTACCTTTTCCTTCTCACTCAAACTTTCAACAACAAGCTGAAACCCATACACAATCTTCAAATCAACCCACAAAATCCATTGTTCTTCAAACTTTAGAAACCAGACCCAGAATAGTGAAAAGAAGAAGAAGATGAGTAAATCGAAGAAAATAGACAAAACTTGAGTGAATCTAAAATCTGAATCGTGAAGACGAGATAACGATACAAGAAAATAACACAAGACGGTTGAAATTCCCGACTCCACTTCATGACGTCGCTTTGTTCGCCTCCCAGGTGTCGCGTCGTTTTTTTTCGCTGTTGGACGTTAATGATTTTTTCCGCCATTTTTGAAGCTTGAAGATACTCTGTATTTTGGTCACAAAGCACTGATGTTGTTTCATTTAGGTCAAATTGTGTTTCTTATATTTGGTTTGGGGGATGTGAAGCCTGTTAGATTTTAGTACCCCCCGTTTTTATTGTTTTTTTTAGTTGTGCGATGAATGGGCTGGAGCCCCATTATAATTCACACACCCTGTTTTTCCCAACAGACCTCTTTTTTATGTATTTGCTTTTATCACAGTTTTTTTATATTTTTATTAGGGTATGGATCCTCCTTTTTTTTGTGTTGACTTTCATCTTATTTTATGGGTCGATGACGATACCCCAAAGTTATTTTTTTGTCAAATTATTGATGAAGAATAACAAACCCGAGACCAACTTTTTTTTTAAACTTTTCATTTTCTATTTTTTTTATCGTTTTTTATCCATTTTATTCATATTATCATATTTATCTTACTATATATTATTATTATCATTCTCACTCACCCATAATCGAAAACACCTAATAAATTATCGAAACTTCTAAAAGTCGAATTGGTGGACTGTTGTATCATTGGTTATTTGTAGGTATCCTAATGTTGAGTCGTGTCCGACTTTGCTCAATGCGTAGTTTAGGACACAATGCACACACACGTCTTTCTCTTGGGCTACCTTACAATAAGACCCCTTTATTTCGTGCAATCCCGTGTAACTTACATGTATCCCTTCCCCATTCCGATGTATGTTTCGCATTTCTTTGATTATTAGTTTATCTCCTAGGAGCACCCATAGGGACTAGAGCGGATCAAACTATTTTTAAACTAATTCTTGATTCATCGTCGAGCCATTTTCAAACCCTTGTAAGTCGAGTGCTCATACGCATTCGCCATCAACCTATTACAACTCGACCCTTGATGCGTAAGTCAAGTCGGTCTCTTTTTTTTTCCAAACCATTTCATTTCCAACACGCTTTGCACGCGATAATAAGTCAAACCCTTGATCCAACGTCAAGAGGATTTTCGAAACAAACTATCAATCAATTAACAACTATTCAATTCTTTTCAAGGTGTAAAGAGTAGGTTCAAGTCTTTGATCTTGCTTTTAGTTGTTTATATGCGAGTTATCTTATTCGTGTGTGAGCAATTGACGCCTTTAAATAATATTAACAAACTCGACAATATTCAACCATCTCCAATTACTTATCATTTCACTCACCTTTCAAACAACTTCTTTTACGATGAAAAAGAGAGTGTCCCAAGTCTTTGGTTCGCTCTCTCGACTACTTGGATCCAAGAAGCTTTTCTCAAGCTTCAAGTAGTCGTCATCCGACCAATCTCATCCTTCTGTGCATCTTTCCAAATTCAAACAACCTTCTTTTACGATGAAAAAGAAAGTGTCCCGAGTCTTTGGTTCGCTTTCCCGATTACTTGGGGTCTGTGGAGTCTTTCTTAGGCTTCAAGTGATCGTCATTGTTTTAACTTTATCCTTTCAAACACATCATTCCTTCATGATGAAAAAGAGAGTGTTCCAAGTCTTTGGTTCGCTCTCCCGATTACTTGGGTCCGAGAAGTCTTTCTTAAACTTCGAGTAATCGTCATCCGTACCCACTTCAAACCCATTCAATCCCGTTTCTTTTCGTGGTTGTTACCATGAATTACGAACGCTCTGATTCTTCATTCACTCTTGAATGAAAGATACGTAGGCACAAGATTGCGATGATCTTGGCGAGCACAATCCCCTCCATCTTCCATTTTCCCCCATCATTTTCCGTAGTCGAACTACGACGCTCTGATTTCTCATTTCTCGTCCGAATGAGCATACGTAGGCACAAGGGCCCCAATCCTTGGCGAGCACCCTATCCTCTAACCATCCCCTTTCCCCTAGTGTCTTTATCCCTTTATAGTATCGTTTCAGTATTTAGTAGTGAGAAGAGAAGAAATAATTTTAGCTAACATCCATCACAACTCGAATTAAGAGGTTCCTGTTGAGTACAACGGACGTGAGGGGTGCTAATACCTTCCCCTCACGTAACCGACTCCCGAACCCAGGAATATGGTTGCGACGGCCATGTTCCTTCCGCGTTTATGAGGTTTTCTCGATATTTTCCTCTCCCGTTCATTCGGGAAAAATTAAGTTCGGTGGCGACTCTGTCGAACCGCATTTCCGCGCCTTTTGCGCGAGGGTCGTATGTTCGAAATGAATTTTTCGAGGTGCGACAGGTGGCGACTCTGCTGGGGACTTTGCTCCATGCAAGAGAGAGTCGAGCCTATCTTAGTTTGAGTCATTAGCTTTTTGTTTTTAATTTCTTCTCGCTTGTTTATTAGTATCCTTGTCTTGGTTACTTGTGCTTGTGGCATTATGGGGTTGTTCTGCTTATGGTTATTTTGTGAGATGGCTCTACACCCGAGTCCGAGTATAACCCTAGGATTAGGATGGTGGTTGTGTAGTGGAGACTTGCGTGGAGTCTTTCACATTGAGTTGAAGCAAAAACCCCACTTGGAGTAGATTCCTTGGAGATGTTGTTGTTGTGGTGAGTCTTTGCCATGACAATAATGTTTTCGAGTTTGAATCGTTGATCCTAAGGACCATAAACCGTTTTATCCATGGTGGATGGTAGTGTTAATTCTTTGTGAATTAATACGAATGCCCCAATTAGATGAGATCCCTTGAACGTATTACTTTCTTACAGTAATATTTTCAACCTCGACCTATGACTCTGAGAACCTTTTCTAGAATCTGTGTGTCGATGGTTGTGTAGTTGATGCCTCCGAGAAGTCTTTCTCGCGTGGAAGATACGAGAACCTCAGCTAGAGGAGATTCTATTGAGGATGTTATCATCGTGATGAGGCTTCGTCATGGTTGTAATATCTTTGAAAGATATCCATGACTCTAGGCACCTACCCATTTTAGAATCCTACCCGTGGGGGTTTCTTTGAGCAGTGACTGTGATCCTTGAACCGTTCACCCGACTAATTCTCAGAATTGTTTGAATTTGTGATCCTGTGATCCTGGATCTTGCATCTTGCATTGCATATCATTTGGATTGCATCTCATTTGTTGTGCATCTTGCATTCTCCTTCCTTCGGAAGTTTCTCATGTTTCTCTTTCCTTCATATCCAGTAAATCAAGCTGAATCCTCGACACCAGTACGAAACTAGAGCCAATACAAGACGAATGATGGAGCAGATTCAACAAGAGCAAGTTGCCTTCAGAGAAGAGTTGGACACCATCAAAGGAAAGATTGACCAGATCCTCGAAGCCATCCTCACGGCCAGAAGAGAGGAAGAACAACGTGAAGCCGCTGCTGTCGTCAACAACAATGGTCAATGACAAGGGTCTACTGCCATCCCTTTGGTTCCAATTCCAAATCCTCATGGGATGCTGTTGAACTTCAATAACGTAGCCGAAGGGAACACTCCTCATCCAACCCCAGCGCCCGGAGTTACCATTGGAGCTATCCTGCAGGCCCAACCTACTGTCGTGTAGATCCCAGCTCCCCATACCGAAGATACTCTGATGGATCATTATGACGATGTTCAGAACTATCATGCTGCTATCCCCATTTCCAGTCCTGTTGCTGCTCAGGATTCATAAGCCATGAAGATGTGCCGAGATCTAGCCGAGAAACTTCGAGCCATGGAGGGGCACAGTTCAAATTCTTTCAGTGCTTTGGAATTATGCTTGGTGCCTGATGTTGTCATTCCTCCCAAGTTCAAGGTGCCTGAGTTTTCGAAGTACAAAGGTCTCAGTTGCCCAAACATTCATCTGAAGATGTATTGTCGCAAGATGGCTGCCTATGCCAGAGACGAAAAGCTCATGATTCATTGCTTCCAAGACAGTTTGTCTGGGGCATCACTCGAATGGTATATACAGCTGGAACGTAATAGTGTGCGCACTTGGGCCGAGATAGCCGATGCATTTGTCAAGCAGTATAAGTACAACACTGATCTTGCTCCAAATCGTACTCAACTTCAAAGTATGACTCAGAAGGACAACGAATCCTTCAAGGAGTACGCGCAACGATGGAGAGAGCTAGCCGCAAGGGTGCATCCACCTCTTGTTGACCGTGAACTGATTGACATCTTCATGGGTACTTTACAAGGCCAGTACTATGAAAAGCTGATCGGTAGTGTCTCCGCTGGATTTTCTGACTTGGTGATCGTTGGTGAGAGAATTGAAGAAGGGCTGAAGAGTGGAAAGATCCCAGGAGGTTCTAACAACCAGGCCAATGCCAAGAAGCCTTTCAATGGATACAAGAAGAAAGAGGGCGAAACAAATGCCATCTCTTTGCAGAAAGGGCAAGCTTCTCAACAAGCTCCTGCTCCTATGCCTTATCAAGTTCCCTATTATCAGTATCCGTATGTTGCTGCTGCGCAATATGCCCTAATGCCTTATCAGCCAGCTGTTCAAGCAGTGCAAGCTCAGATGCTACGGCAACAGGCTCCTCAGCAACAGGCCTACAACCAGCAAGGATATTAGTATCCTCCTCAGCAACAACAGATGCAAGCTGCTCAACAACAACAAGGTGCTCGCCAACAGCGTCAGCAGAGGACATGGAAGCCAGATAGAGTCTTCGATCGCCTACCAATGACATATGCTAGTATCTTTGCTCAGTTGATGGAGAAAAAGGCTATTGTTCCAAGAGATTTGGCTCCCCCAACTGTCATTCCTGCCGACTACGATGCAAATGCTCATTGTGAGTTTCATAAGGGCGCTCCAGGTCACACCATTGAGGACTGCAGGGCTTTCAAGCACAAGATCCAAGACATGATCGACAAGGACGCTATCAACTTCAATGGGAAGTCTCCAAACGTCATCAACAATCTGATGCCGCCAAACAAATAGCGTTATTCAGATCAAATCAAGTCAAGTTAAAGTTCATCTCCCCGAAGAAGGCAGTCATGTTGCCATTTCATATTTCGCATTCCTTATGTTTTGTCTTTGTTTGTTTGAGTATTGTATGCTTTGAACAATTGCCATTCGTATTTGGTTTTCATTAATGTATCGTTTATGCATGTTTTGAATTAGTTATGTCGTATTCACTCATTTTCACTTATCACTGACACATTTGTTCATTTCACACTATCCACTGTTGTTTAGCATGATTTGAGGGAGGATGATGAAAACAAGATACCCATAATTGTAAACCGTATACTTTCAGATAGAATCTCGTCAATGATGTACAGGAATTGCTTCAATCCCCTAAACACTGGAGATATAAGGAGTTAATCCCTAGTAAACCACTTCGAGCCTAGGAGTAGCAGTTTCCTTCGGATATTCAAACCTTTTACACTCAACCTGGGGCAGGGTAGTGTTTAGTTAATTCAACCCCGCACTCGAATCAACAAGCAAAATCCAAAGACGGTGGTTCATCAAAGACCCGTGCTATGGCAGTTACAACCTTCCCAAAAATAAAAATAAAAATCATCAAAATCCTGTTAAGTCAAACACTTCAGAGGGGACTTAGGCAAAATCAAGGCAATCCCGATGGATCTGACAAACAAAGTCAATCCATGCAAAAGTTAGGGATCAAAACAAAAGCAAAAGAGGACCCCGAAACCCTCAACAAAAACAAAATAAGATTCAATGGCCACCCAAATCAAAGGGGCACTGACATCCATCAAAATAAGGTGACTGCCACGTCGAGCAAACCTTGAACCATCAAGCTTATACCGTCAAGACAAGTGTAGAATTAACTGAGCGTAGGACTGTAGATCGTTAAGAAGAAGGGGTGGGTACAAATCATACTTTGAGCCTAATATCCTTTGTTTCATAACCGCGAACCAAACCACGTTATAACCCTCGAAAGACCTAATTGAGGCAAGGTTTATTCTGAAAGCATACTGTCGCAAGGTTGCGTAACCTGACTCCTCACATGATTGCTAATCATCAGCATTGGTGTCATTATCTTTGCAATATCTTTTACACCAATCAAAGTTAGCACAACGTTTGGGCTAACTGTCCATTCGTCTCACTACCACAACACTTTCAAATAAACGATACTGTTTCAAAACTTACATTGAACTTTGCGTTAATATTGCCATTCATGAATGTACAATTTTAATTGCAAAACAGTGCTAGGTATTCAAAGACACTCCAACAAAGGGCAACCAAGGAGGAACTTGACTTTCAGTGGTTGGCACAAAGCAAGGCTACCTCAAGACCTGCAGGCTGGGGCAAAGCATTCAACAGCTCGAGCAGGGGCAAGTCATCCGAGTTCAACTTCCATATGTTCAGAACTGGTTAATCTGGAGCAAGACCAAACCATCCTGACCATCAAGCAGAGTTGCAACCTTCTCTGAAGAAAATTCACAACGAATCACCAATAACCTAGACTTGGGGAATCAAGGACATCTTCTGCTCCAATCATGGCGTCTTCAACAAACTATGTGTCGAGGAAGTCAATCCCTCCCACCCCCAAAGTCCAATTTGCATTGGCAACTACCAAAGTCCACCGCGCTGACGTCTCCCTGCATTTCCAATCACCCATCTACAATCATGTGCATCATACGCATCGCAAGCATCTTGCATCATATGTATACTCCAATCATACCATACTTCCCCAGCTCTTGCATCTCTGCGCGTCAGCATTTGCATTTGCACTTCCATTCGCTATGGAGCATCATTATCATCCAACATTCGCATATGCAAGTCAAGGTCCAGGATCAATCCCGAAGATTTCCAAGACCACCTTTAGTCTAGTCAGGGGCATCTTCCGCAAGACCGTGGGTTTTCTCCCACAAACTTCAAGAACTTCAAAGCAACCATCAGCCCAATCAGGGGCATTTTTGCAAGACTGTGGGTTTCTCTCATGAAATTCAAGAGTATTCAAAGCAAGATTCAGCCCAGTCAGGGGCATATTTTCAAGACCATGGGCGTTTTTCATGACATATTTTCAACCTCATTGTTGATCAGATCTTCAAATCAACATTTAGCCCAGTCAGGGGCATATTGTTCAAGACCGTGGGCGTTCCCCACAAAGTTGTTCAACCTTTTGTTGGGCAAATCCAAGAAGTTCAGTGCAAGATCCAACCTGAGCAGGGGCATCTTCAGCAAAACCGTGAGCGTTCCTCATGAAGTTGTTCAACCTTTTGTTGAGCAAACCAAGACATCAGGATAAAATCGGCCCAGTCAGGGGCATCCTCTTCAGAGCTCATGGGCGTAACCATGAAATCATTCCAACAAAATTATGATCTCTAAGAAAGTCAGTGGTCGTCCCCGCTGATTCATTTCAACCCAATCTTCCTCTTGGGTGTTCCCCAATGAGTTGTATCCAGCAAGCATGACTGTTGTCAATTGCATTACTATCATCCTTTTGGTGATAGCCGAACTTCGTCGGTTCAACCTGGCCTGCATCCTTTTGGTGTTGGTAGCCTTCAATTTGTCTTTTTTCTATCATCCTTTTGGTGATAGCAACCTGTGTATATGTTTCGCTCCGTCATCCTTTTGGTGGGGGGTCTGTCACTTGGATTAGTGATAGATTGTGCAATATTTATTTATTTATGTTTGTGTTTTGCTCCGTCATCCTTTTGGTGGGGGATCTGTCACTTGGATTGGTGATAGATTATGCGATAGTGTTTGTTTGTGTTTTGCTCCATCATCCTTTTGGTGGGGGGTCTGTCACTTGGATTGGTGATAGATTGTGCGATAATTTGTTTGTGTTTCGCTCCGTCATCCTTTTGGTGGGGGGTCTGTTATCTGGATTGGTGTCAGATTGTACGATATTGTTTTTTATGTTTGTTTCGCTCCGTCATCCTTTTGGTGGGGGGTCTGTCATCTGGATTGGTGTCAGATTGTGCGATATCGTTTTTGTGTTTGTTTCGCTCCGTCATCCTTTTGGTGGGGGTCTGTCACTTGGATTGGTGTCAGATTGTGCGATATCGTTTTTTATGTTTGTTTTGCTCTGTCATCCTTTTGGTGGGGGGTCTGTCATCTGGATTGGTGTCAGATTGTGCGATATCGTTTTTTATGTTTGTTTCGCTCCGTCATCCTTTTGGTGGGGGGTCTGTCATCTGGATTGGTGTCAGATTGTGCGATATTGTTTTTGTGTTTGTTTCGCTCCGTCATCCTTTTGGTGAGGAGTCTGTCATAGTCATTAATGATAGATTGTGCGATATTGTTTGGCGTGTGTTTCGCTCCGTCATCCTTTTGGTGGGGGGGGGGGGGTCTTTCATAGTCATTAATGATAGATTGTGCGATAGTGTTTTGTTTGTGTTTCGCTCCATCATCCTTTTAGTGGGGGGTTTGTCATAGTCATTAATGATAGATTGTGCGATATTGTTTTGTGTGAATTTAGCTCCGTCATCCTTTTGGTGAGGGGTCTGTCATAGTCATTAATGATAGATTGTGCGATATTGTTTGGCGTGTGCTTCGCTCCGTCATCCTTTTGGTGGGGGGGTCTGTCACTTGGATTGGTGATAGATAATGCGATAGTGTTTGTGTGTGTTTCGCTCTGTCATCCTTTTGGTGGGGGGTCTGTCACTTGGATTAGTGATAGGTTGTGCGATATTTATTTATGTTTGTGTTTTGCTCCGCCATCCTTTTGGTGGGGGGTCTGTCACTTGGATTGGTGATAGATTGTGCGATAGTGTTTGTTTGTGTTTCGCTCCGTCATCCTTTTGGTGGGGGGTCTGTCACTTGGATTGGTGATAGATTGTGCGATAGTGTTTGTGTGTGTTTCGCTCCGTCATCCTTTTGGTGGGGGGTCTGTCACTTGGATTGGTGATAGGTTGTGCGATATTTATTTATGTTTGTGTTTCGCTCCACCATCCTTTTGGTGGGGGGTCTGTCACTTGGATTGGTGATAAATTGTGCGATATTGTTTGTTTGTGTTTCGCTCCGTCATCCTTTTGGTGGGGGGGTCTGTCATAGTCATTAATGATAGATTGTGCGATATTGTTTGGTGTCTGTATGCTCTATCACCCTTTTGGTGGTAGTAGCCCATGTGTATCTCTTCCCATCAACTTTTTTAGTAATGTTGACCTTTTTCCAAAGATCCTTTTTCTTTTTGGACAAATTCAGGGTCTTCTTTATATCTAATTGTATTCTACCTTGAAAGAATGAGAGCCATAGCCATTCATCTTACTCGGTTTAAGCCAATTAGATAGGGGCATCTGTCATACCCCAAATTTGTCCTACTTGTAAATTACCCTTCACCTGTATGCCCAGGCATTGAAAATTAATCAAAAAAATGTGTTGCTCCTATTCGTGCAAGGTTAAGCTCAAGAAGTCAGGTCAGGTGTGTGTAATGGCTTGAGGTTTATTGGTGTTGGCATAATTTGTTAGTCAAGATGTGCAAAATTCGTTGAGCTTTGTCTTTGAAAATTATTATGGTCCTGTCCATTTCCAATCCATTTTCTCTATAGTGCATCAAGGCTCACATATCACAAGTCATGTTAGCTAGAGAAATTCATGTTTGAATATTTCGGGGTTATCGTAATTTAAGTGACAGGATCAAGCTTCATTTGTCATATCAAGAGTTCTATTTTAATTCCGAAAGTGATTTATGATAATTTCTTCTCAGAGACCGATTCATTGTGTTATTTCATTTTACGAAAAAAAGCAATTGATTTGGGTTTGACTCGAGTTGATTCAAAGAGATAATTTGAGATTAATATAGAATTCAAGTTCATATGGTGAAATTTGCAACAAAAAAGTCAAGACCAAAATCATAGAGTTCATTTACAAAGTTCCAATAAAAGTCCATTGCCCAAAGTTACAACCCAT
Source organism: Lathyrus sativus (assembly GCA_963859935.3). Lineage (NCBI taxonomy): Eukaryota > Viridiplantae > Streptophyta > Magnoliopsida > Fabales > Fabaceae > Lathyrus > Lathyrus sativus. Next base: position 455,725,653 of record OZ012739.1, on the reverse strand, counting down.
ATGTTCATATTACAACAAAATTCCATAAAAAAAGCCATTAATTTTATTAATCAAAGCCCATTTAGCTTCTATTTCATGAGAAAGGCCCACGTTAACACAGGGAAGATTCAGTTCGTCTTTCTAAAGCCCATGATTTATAATGATACACTCTTAAAGTTTATTACAGGGATTAAAAATTAGACAGCTTGCAGGATTTGGGAATAGGCATTGTTGCTTTGGATTATTGCGGATTCCATGCGAAAAAACCAACGAACTGTACAACACATAACATCCATTTTCAAGGCACCTAGCTAAATGGTCACGTTCAAAATTGTTAGCAGCAAAAAATAGGGACCCCACGCCAAGGAAAGTTACAGGTACTACACGACAACGACATTTGCAGAAAATTGAAACAAAATGCCGTATTCTGCAGTCCGAAATCAAAAAAAAAAAACTCGTCCTCACCTATGGCACAACATAGCCTGCATAATACCACAATTAATATGTTACTCACCCACCACCTGTGTACTATGTACCTTCACCTAGCTGACTGTGGCTTCTCGTCTCACGATATACACACCAATCCATACAAACTGTGACCACGCCTCACCATTCACAAAACGCAGCAGCATCGTTCCTTTTTTGAATCCTCTTTAAAAAGTAGCAGACATATTCTCATAGGAAAAGGAGGGAAGAACCCACTTTTCCTTATTATTCCTCTTCAACGAAATCCCAAGAAAGTTTCCTTTCAACATTTCTCCGACCTTCACATACCAGACCTAAATCAAATGCAACCCATTCTTCCCTTCATCTTCAATCCAACCAAAACTCGCAACCATCTACCTCGTTTTCCTCCACGAAACTTCATCTCTAAAACTGAGAGCAACCTTTAACCAATAACAGAACCTCAAGCATTGAACCTTTTCTCCATATTTCTTCCGGATTCAACAACACAAAAGCAACCCAAAACCCTCTTCTCTTCAACATTTCAAACCAAATCCCTCGCATCTTCACCCAGCCAAAACTTTCACCATCATTCTCAATCCAGCAACAACCAATAACTTTGGTCCCTCCATAACCATTTCCTTCTTCACAACTGTACCAACCCACATAACTTTTCCTCATTCTTGACTCTCACCTAGAAAAACCTTGTTTCTCTTCTCAAATAAACCCGTTTCTCATCTACCACTAACAAACCCCAGCCTTAACATCACCAATCTTCAAACGAAAAACACACGAAACTCCCAATCCTCACATCCTCTTCTGAACCGACCGCTACCCTTTCCTTCTCCCTCAAACTTTCAACAACAAGCTAAAACCCATACACAATCTTCAAATCAACCCACAAAATCCATTGTTCTTCAAACTTTAGAAACCAGACCCAGAATAGTGAAAAAAAGAAGAAGATGAGTAAATCGAAGAAAATAGACAAAACTTGAGTGAATCTAAAACCTGAATCGTGAAGACGAGATAACAACACAAGAAAATAACACAAGACGGTTGAAATTCTCGGCTCCACTTCATGACGTCGCTTTGTTCGCCTCCCAGGTGTCGCGTCGTTTTTTTTTGCTGTTGGACGTTAATGATTTTTTTCCCGCCATTTTTGAAGCTTGAAGATACTCTGTATTTTGGTTACAAAGCGCTGATGTTGTTTCATTTAGGTCAAATTGTGTTTCTTATATTTGGTTTGGGGGATGTGAAGCCTGTTAGATTTTAGTACCCCCCGTTTTTATTGTTTTTTTTAGTTGTGCGATGAATGGGCTGGAGGCCCATTATGATTCACACACCCTGTTTTTCCCAACAGACCTCTTTTTTATGTATTTTCTTTTATCACAGTTTTTTTTTAATAATTTTTATTAGGGTATGGATCCTCATTTTTTGTGTGTTGACTTTCATCTTATTTTATGGGTCGATGACGATACCCCAAAGTTATTTTTCTGTCAAATTATTGATGAAGAATAACAAACCCGAGACCAACTTTTTTTTAAAACTTTTCATTTTCTATTTTTTATCGTTTTTTATCCATTTTATTCATATTATTCATATTATCATATTTATCTTACTATATATTATTATTATCATTCTCACTCACCCATAATCAAAAACACCTAATAAATTATCGAAGCTCCTAAAAGCCGAATTGGTGGACTGTTGTATCATTGGTTATTCGTAGGTATCCTAATGTTGAGTCGTGCCCGACTTTGCTTAATGCGTAGTTTAGGACACAATGCACACACACGTCTTTCTCTTGGGCTAACTTACAATGAGACCCCTTTATTTCGTGCAATCCCGTGTAACTTACATGTATCCCTTCCCCATTCCGATGTATGTTTCGCATTTCTTTGATTATTAGTTTATCTCCTAGGAGCACCCATAGGGACTAGAGCGGATCAAACTATTTTTAAACTAGTTCTCGATTCATCGTCGAGCCATTTTCAAACCCTTGTAAGTCGAGTGCTCATACGCATTCGCCATCAACCTATTACAACTCGACCCTTGATGCGTAAGTCAAGTCGGTCTCTTTTTTTTTCCAAACCATTTCATTTCCAACACGCTTTGCACGCGATAATAAGTCAAACCCTTGATCCAACGTCAAGAGGATTTTCAAAACAAACTATCAATCAACTAACAACTATTCAATTCTTTTCAAGGTGTAAAGAGTAGGTTCAAGTCTTTGATCTTGCTTTTAGTTGTTTATATGCGAGTTATCTTATTCGTGTGTGAGCAATTGACGCCTTTAAATAATATTAACAAACTCGACAATATTCAACCATCTCCAATTACTCATCCTTTCACTCACCTTTCAAACAACTTCTTTTACGATGAAAAAGAGAGTGTCCCAAGTCTTTGGTTCGCTCTCTCGACTACTTGGATCCGAGAAGCTTTTCTCAAGCTTCAAGTAGTCGTCATCCGACCAATCTCATCCTTCTGTGCACCTTTCCAAATTCAAACAACCTTCTTTTACGATGAAAAAGAAAGTGTCCCAAGTCTTTGGTTCGCTTTCCCGATTACTTGGGGTCTGTGAAGTCTTTCTTAGGCTTCAAGTGATCGTCATTGTTTCAACCTTATCCTTTCAAACACATCATTCCTTCATGATGAAAAAGATAGTGTTCCAAGTCTTTGGTTCGCTCTCCCGATTACTTGGGTCCGAGAAGTCTTTCTTAAACTTCGAGTAATCGTCATCCATACCCACTTCAAACCCATTCAATCCCGTTTCTTTTCGTGGTTGTTACCATGAACTACGAACGCTCTGATTCTTCATTCACTCTTGAATGAAAGATACGTAGGCACAAGATTGCGATGATCTTGGCGAGCACAATCCCCTCCATCTTCCATTTTCCTCCATCATTTTCCGTAGTCGAACTACGACGCTCTGATTTCTCATTCTCGTCCGAATGAGCATACGTAGGCACAAGGGCCCCAATCCTTGGCGAGCACCCTATCCTCTAACCATCCCCTTTCCCCTAGTGTCTTTATCCCTTTATAGTATCGTTTCAGTATTTAGTAGTGAGAAGAGAAGAAATAATTTTAGCTAACATCCATCACAACTCGAATTAAGAGGTTCCCGTTGAGTACAATGGACGTGAGGGGTGCTAATACCTTCCCCTCGCGTAACCGACTCCCGAACCCAGGAATATGGTTGCGACGGCCATGTTCCTTCCGCGTTTATGAAGTTTTCTCAATATTTTCCTCTCCCGTTCATTCAGGAAAAATTAAGTTCGGCGGCGACTCTGTCGAACCGCATTTCCGCGCCTTTCGCGCGAGGGTCGTATGTTCGAAATGAATTTTTCGAGGTGCGACAACTTGTTAGGTCATGAAGGCAGTATTTCGTCTGTCTAGCTCAGACATCATTATCTAGTTATAGACGAAGTACACGTCCATGAAGGACACAAGTTTATATCTGACGAAATTATCGACCAACATGTCTATGTTGGGGAGTGGGTAAGAATCTTTAGAGCATGCCTTGTGTAACATTCCAATATTTTGTATAAATTTTAATCTTTATTTTTGATAAATATTATTATTTATTATTCACTCAATAAATTATTTTATGTGTACAAAATCTAAGGAAATCATAGCCCCTTAGTTTTATTAAAATCAAGGGATATTTAATTTATTTATGAGATTTAATATTTTAAATCTTAATTAATTAATATGGATTTAATCTTATTTATTTATTAACTAATGAATTTAATGTTACAGTTATAAAATAAATGTTCATTGAAAATTAGTTAAAGGAAGAATTATTCTTGAATTTTAATAGTTAATATTTAATTTATTTTATGAGTGATTTCATGCTATTTAATGTGAAGAATGTGCCATATTTTATTAATATATCAATATTGAATAAAATTTTATTTAGTAATTTATATGTTTAAGGTTAAGATTGTAAACCATTTATTTTCTAATGTTTTGACTTTAAGATAATTTTATTAAATTATCAGTATGTACTTTAATTTAAATTGTGTGTGACCTTAGCTTGATTAGTTAGTTTTATTTTAATTAATTAAGAGAATCCTAATTTTTGTGATTAATTTCCAATGATGTAAATATAACAAGACCTATTGTTTTGAGTTAAAAAAGGATTTATGATCTTATATTGATATAAATGCAACAATTACGTAAATCACATCCTTGTTAAATATAATAATGATAAAGTCTTGTTCTTTTTCCTTTAAGTCATGAGTTCAAAAAATAAGATTTTATCACTTTGTACTGATATTTTGTCATTTATGTTAATTTTGTTTTATTATGGAATTAATTAGTAATTAATACACATTATTTCATTTGAATATTTCACTTTGTTTCTTTTTTCAGTTTTTATTCTATATTTCCGTTTTTGTTTTCTTTTTATATCTTGTAACTATCTAAATTTTATATTTACAATAAATGTCAAAATATTTACTCATATTTATCAAGCTATCTTTCACTTCATTCTACATTTCATCCAATTTTTCATTTTTTACGTCCAAGTATGATGCATAATCTTCACACTAAAAGTAAGAAATTAAGATACACATATCATTAGTTTATTTTTCAACGAGAGCCCTCAGACGTGAAAACGAAGAATATTGCTAGAAAAAAAAACGTCTAAGGTAAGAATTCTTCATCATGCATCTCGAAACTAGATATTAGATTTAGAATCTATAAAATATTTGTATTCTAATAAAATGCTTCGATATAAAAAAAAATTTCAACATAAATATATTTTACTGCGCACAATCCATCTTCGCTAATAAGTTATAAAGAAAATTTAATGCTTTGATATAAATAAACTTGTTTTGAACTGAGCTAAGACATGTCTCACGGTCGGGTAGGCCAAACCCAATACTACGTTAGAGAGGTCCAACAAAACTCAATCCTCATTCATGTCGGGCACACTTAATTCTGTAGTCGGGCAGACCACTACCTAGCACGGAGAGAGCTCACGCGTCTTCTCCACGTTTTTTCCGTGTTACCCACGCGGGAACACGTCATTATGCAACTATTCACTTTCAAAAGAACTGGTCAGTCCACCTTCCGAAGATCACGGGTGTAGCACCCCAAATTTTGTCCATCTTTTCTCTTGGATCTTGACTTATGTTTTATTGCATCTCATATTCATTTTTGCATAGCATTGTTCTTGACAAAGGATCAAGGCATCATGGTTTGTTTCTCAAGATAGGAGAAACATGTTTCTTCAACCTCAAACAAGGTTTCTTATTGACTTTATGGTATTCTCACACTCTCAAAGGTCCCTCATCATCAAGTATGATTCAAGGAAACATAATTTCAAGATCATATGTGGTTCACCATGGCTTATGGTGCAAGAAATCATCAAGAGATTCATGTTTGGTTCAAAGTGTTTGATCTAATTTAGCAATTTGTGGATGCTATGATCCAATGGGCATAACTCCTTCATCTTTCAACATCTTGAGGTGGTTCTTTTTCTAACGAAATCTTCTTATCATCCCCTACAAGTTCTCTTTGCAAGGAAGAATCAAATTATGCTTGGAAAGTCATCAAAAGTTTGAAGACATTATAAGTCATTTTGGGTTTTTGAAGGACTTTCTAGACAACTTCAAGAGGTCATAACTTGGTCAATTTTTATCATTTGGAGCCCATTGGTTTCCTAGAATGAACTTGAGGATGTCCTCTACAACTTTGATTCAAGGTGGAAGTGCTAAAAATCTATGGAAGGTCTTGTTTTTTGTCAAAACATTATAGGTCACTTTTGGTCCCTAAAAAGACTTGAAAATTTTCTAAGTGTTTTGTAATTTTGAACCTTTTCATGGAGGCTACTTTGAACGATCATATCTCTCAACTTAGATTTCCAAATTTATACTTTCTTTTCACATTGCAAAGTTGGCATCATCCTATATCTAATGCAAGAAGAAACATCTCAAAAAGCCTTATACGTTGTGAGCACCATGGTTGCAAAGATTGAATTTTAAAACTGAAAATCCACTTCAAGTCAGAATTGATTTTGTTTGAATTGGCCTCTAATCACCAAATTAAGCCATGAATTCAATCTAAACATAATTAACCAACTTGCCTGGGTTGATTAGAACCTTGAAACGCAAGTTTTGAGTGAGTTTTAGCAGTTTCCAAGTTACACTTTGCTCATGCTGTAGGTGTGCACAATTTTGGTGAATTTGACATCATTCACCCTCCCTCTTCATTCAGAAAGCTTTCTCTATAAATAAAGGACTCATTCCACTCATTTTTACAAGCTTTGATAGTCAGAATCACCCTGCTGAGATCCCATTTGAACTCTTAAGCTTGAACTTCAAATTTTCATTTCCACACCCTAAACACCCTGTTTGTTTTCTTGAGTATGATATATGTGCTACTGCCCTACCATGTTTCTTGTGCCATTTGATTTCATTTCATCTTGATTTGTCATTATTAATGCTTATTGAGGATGTTTGCCATGTGTGTGACATTTTGTGGATGTTTGCCATGTGTGATCATTGATTGATGTTTGCTTGATGCCTTACCTTTGAGCTTTCATGTATGCTCTTCATATTGCATTTCCTTATTTCTTCTTCATATTTCTTCTCTTTTTGGAACTTGTTTAAGTTTCATTCTTGTTTTCATTTGTGATTGAATTGGTTGGTGTTTACTTGTGTTTGCTCACATGATCCCTTAGGATTCCTAGTCCCTCTGTTTAACATGAGAGTAGAAGAGACATTAGACTTTCAATCCTTTACATGATAACAATTAGGATAGTCCCTTTTACCTCAACCTTAGGTCCATCCTTTGTATGATAACATTAGGTAGACTTTCCTCTCATCCTAACCTTAGGACCATTTTGTATGACAACATTAGGTTTTTTCAGTTTCCTTTTAGGGTTTTTTTTTTGTGTCTTCTCTTCTCATCTCAAACAATCTTAAGACACTTAATAAATAATGATGAATGTTGTACGCCACAAGCCTTAATTACATGGGAAATGATGAGTGGAGGGTTTCTCCTCACTTGTCTAGAGTGTTTAGTGTATGCCCTTTGGGTGATATGCGACGCATTCGCTCTTATGTCATAGTCTTTAGTGCAACGTAAATCCCAAACCATTTCAATTCACTTCACTAAAACTCACAAACCAAATTCAAGCTTTTTTATCCTTCGGGATTATGTTTCAATTTATTTTCAGAAAAGAGTATGTTACTTTTCTGTTCTACCGCAAACAGACATCGTCCCTAATTGCTGGAATGGAAACTTAATGTCACTCATAAAAAAACACTTAATCAACTTGTGGTCTAGTTACTCGAACTACGTTTGCTCTGATTTCTCATACCATATGAGAATACGTAGGCACAGGACAATGATGTCTTGGCGAGCAACCTTTCCCTCATCACCCGTAGTTTTCTGAACTACGTTGACCATGACTTTCCCATTGCACGAGGAATACGTAGGCATAGGGCGGCGATATCCTATCGAGTCTCCTTTTTCTTTTTCCTTCCCGTTTAGCAGTAGCTTTTAGATAACTCACCCCTTTTGATAGACAACAAGTATGGATCCCATTGAGTACAACGAACGTGAGGGGTGCTCATACCTTCCCCTTGCGTAACCGACTCTTGAATCCAAGATTTGGTTGCGATGACCTTGTCTTTTCCCGTTCTTTTAGGTTTTCTTTGATCGTTTCCTTTTCCTCTCTTTGGGATAAATAACGTTCGGTGGCGACTCTTCTGTTTGTTTTTGCCACCCCTTTTCATAGTTGCGACAACGAGGCAGTTGATCCAGGGTGAAAACCACGTGTTGGTCTTCCCTACGCCATGTAAGTCCTGATAGTTACTCGTATTGGGCCTTGGAATCCAGCCCAATGCAAAGTAATCGTTGGCCCTGCGCTGGGGCACATTATAAATACCCTTTTTCACTAGAGGGTTAGATATTCTATTTTCCACACATATTTTCTCTATACTTGCTCTTTCTAACTGCATTACTCACTTAGGCATCGGAGTACCTTGCAGGTACACCCCCTCCTCCTCTTCGACACTGGTGAACACAGGAGCTCACGACGCATGGTAGGATGCTGATTCCTTTCTGATCAGGTGAGATAAGTGGCGCCTTCTGTGGGAACCCTTTGCTCCCCCGTTCTTTTTCCTATAGAAGCATAGAAGCACAAAAACCAAAGTGACATTCAACTTCTGTTTGATCATGGCCAGCCCACGCAATGACAATACTCTAGAAACCGCATTCGCTCCATTCACCAAAGGTGACAGCCACGACCCTAATGTGACCATTCACGTCGAAGAGGGAGACTCCAGGGACAGGAACGTTGTCTCTTCCTCCTCGGAAGACGCGGCCTTCAACACCGTCCGACGCTTTAATAGCCCAGCTGTCTACCAGCCAATCCCGGTGCCACCCAGCGCCGACTCTACCATGGTGGCTCTGTTCGTGGCGACCAAGCAAACCAATATGATGATCTTCCAACAAAATAAGCAGATAGGAATGCTCAAGAAGGAGCGCAATCATGCTCTCCCCCGCGGAGACATCGTCGCCCCGTTTTCAGCAACCCATCTCCTCCCCCGCGGAGGACGCGACACGACGAATCTCTGAGCCCTTCTCTCTGACAGACTAGACGTTACCCTCGCTTGGAGCGGCCTCAGCCAATGGCCTCCTAAAAGCGCAACCGATCACCTCCCCGAAAAGAGAGACATTCCCCACTCAAAAGAGGAACAAAGCTGAAGGAGGCATCGAGAAGCCAAAAAGTCGGCTGAGGAGTCCTCCCGGACAAAACAAAAACAATCGAGGTGAACTTTACCCTTCTCGATCACCTGTCAGGAGCGACAAGGACGACCAACGCTCACCACTGTCCAGGGCCATCAGGGAGACTCCATTTCCCATCGAGATGGAAAAACCCTTGCCCTTGGCGACTTATGATGGTATGACCGACCCAAACATCCATATCGAAAGCATTGATGCGATGCTCAACTATCAGAATGTCCGTAGATCCATCAAGTGCAGGATTTTTCCAACTACCCTAAGAAAGGGTCCTATGATGTGGTACAAGCGCCTCGCACTCGAATCCATCACCTTCTGGGGCGAACTGAAGAGGCATGTCTCCAGGAACTTCACAGCTTCCCGGCACCACCCGAAGACGGAAGCATCCCTGGAAGACATCATCCAGGGAAAAGATGAACCTCTTTGGGATTACATAGACAGGTTCAACCGAGAAGCTGTCCAGGTGTCCACCTCGGACGACATGAAGAAATTTCTAATCGGGCAAGGACTGTGACCTCACACTGACTTTGCCAAGGCTGTCGAGAAAAAACCCTGCACCTTAAACGCACTCCTCCTCAAGGCCCAATCATACAACCAGTATGAGGAAATAGAGGCCGCCCACTGCGCCCGCGACACACGGAATCAAGAAGGCGTCAGAGGCCCAGGCACGAGGATACCGCTGCTCCTTGGAGAGGCAGGGAAAGAAGAAGAGAGGATCGGCCCCGAGAACAGAGGGGATCAGCAGGCCAGTTCACTGAGTACACGCTACTCACACCTCCTCGCGGGCGCATTTTGTCTGAGTGTATTAAATCAGAATTTCAGAGAGGTGGTGTGTAACACCCCACTCTAAACTCTCACAGAAAAATAAGAGAAACAACAGGAAACAATCAGAGTGCAGCAAAAAGGTTTCATGACGACCGTCATGTATGTCACTGTTAGAACACAGATTGGTGTTTCTTATATCTCTATGTTTTGATGATAACTCTTATGGAATTTTGTATTAAGAAAATATATACTCTAAAATTTGTTCAAGTATTATTGTTTCAGGTATTAAATTGAATACTCTTAAAGAAGCAAAATGCATAAGTACAAGCAACTACGCAAGGCTCTGAAGCATCAGATGCAAGACAATCAGAAGACTCTGAAGCGCTGCCAGAAGAATCTGAAGCAGAAGCTGCAAAATGATCTAAAGCGTTGCTGAAAGAATTACATGAAGAGTTGAAAGCTTTGATCAAATCAATCTCTGAAGTTCATTTCACTACAAGAACAGAGGCTCTGATAATCAGACTCTAATCAATAATATTCACGCTCAAAGCACATACTGCTGCACACTCTGATGAAGACTCTGATCAAGATTGAGACTCTGATATAACAAGTTTTGATCTTCTACCAAAGCTCTGATCATCTCAAACATTTGACTATGATCATCTCAAGTATTTTATTCTTTTTAAGCTTGTTACAAGTTCTGAAGTGCAGATTATGAAGACTTCATCCTGAAGGAAACTTGTTGAAGAAGCTGTAAACTTGATTGGACGTGGTGCTACTTCCAAAGTAACCAACGACTATTTTGTCCAATGAAGAGACGTGGTGCAAATCCCAAAGCTTCTACAACCATACTTTTCCTACAGAAAGCATGTCTCTGCCCATACCTTTTGGTGATGAAAAGTCTTATATTTCAAATATAATACTCAGCTGCACATTATTGAAGGCACCCAGAAAAAGCTATAAAAGGAGAACTTTTACAACATTTAGAAGTTGCTCATTCAGAAAGAAATATTCATACACACGCTTGAAGCATCAAAGTGAATTCTCTCAAAGCTCTTTTACATTTGTTCTTTCATAAAACTGTATAGTTTTATTTGTACTTAATCTTAAGTGTAAGTATCACAGTTGTGATACAGCTTATTAGAAGCATTTAAACACTTGTTTAGTTTACATTAATTTGTAAGAAGTTCCTTGAGAAGACCAAGGTGTGGTCAGTAGTTCTTGAGAAGACTAAGACAGTTGTTCTTAGTGCTTGCTATTGTAATCAGTTGATTAATAGTGGATTAAGTCCTTGTGGAGAAAGGCAAATCATCTTTGATAAGGTGGACTTGAGTAGTTGAGTTCAACGAACCAGGATAAAAATCTTGAGTTGTTTTTATTGCCATATTATTTAAAACTCTTATTCAACCCCCTTCTACGTGTTTTTCTCACCTTCAGTCACGACCGTAACGGTCATGACGAGCGTCATGGAGCTGTGACGACCGTCACACTCACAAATTCTGGGACGCATCAGAGGTGTCACAGTTTCAACTTAACAAAACAACATACACCTGCAACGGATCATTTAATAACATACGTAGCACAGATTCAGATGAACAGACAATGATAATTTGTTTAACATTTTAATCATAAAACGACATGTTATGATATACTTCCAACCATTCACAATAACCAAATTCTATAAAAATTCAGCAAGTAATTATCTTGCATCAATTCAACATAAACAACGAGTTTCAACCATAAAAATCAACACTACTAATTCATCGGTATAGTGCATCCAACCAACACTTGGCACTTAACAGCAGCCACCAATTTAATGAAAAGTACTTGATAAAATTCAGCAACAAGAAAATTAAATAGAAGCAATAACATCAATCGTTCATCCCCCCCAAGAGTGCTACGTATCAGAGCGACCAACAACCTTAAACGGAAAGCTACACTTTATTTCGGGTTACCTACAAATTACCACCAGTGGGATAACATACAACGTAAAGGGTGATTGTTGCACCCCAAAATTTGCCCAACCTTTTCCTTCTTGTTTTTGCATTAGCATAACATCATCATAGCATTGTATTAGCATTTATGCAGGGGATCAAGTGTGATATACATCAAGAGAGGCCTATCTAGAGTTTTTATTCGAGCTTGAGGAGTCACTAAAGTCACCATGAAGTGGTTCATGCCCTTGAGAAGTGCAGATGCTTGTGTGGGGTTCATCCCCTGACTTAGAGGCCAACTGAAGATTATCAATGAGTTGGGAAACTATGATTACAGGTCATAAAGTTACAGGTCAAGTTCAATACTTTGCATAACTCAAATGGACTTTTTTCCAACATGAAAGTTGCTCCAAATGGGGTCATTTGGTCAACTAAACTTCAAGGTTTCAATGGGCTAGCTCCTAGGTGAAGTTTCATGGAAGGTACTTTGGTGAAAGTTTGTGAAATGGCATAGATTGGAAAGTTACCAAATTTTAATCAAACAAAGTCATATTTGTGCTTATTTTGAATGAAAATCATGTTTTAAGAACAATGGCATTATTACATTTTTCATTTGAGGATTTTATCATGGCCTATTTCAAGATTTCTTCATGGTTAAGGTACACTTTGAATCTAAGCCCTTAAGATTGAAACAAGGGCTCATTTTGGACCATTGATCATTCTTACAAGGCAAGATATATAAACAAATGAGGCCAAGGCAAATGAGGGGATTCATGATCATTTTTCTCACATTCTTCACCACTTTTCACATTTTCCATATTTGAAATTCTCAAAATTCAATTCCTTTTCTCTCCCATTTTTTGTGCATTCTTCTATCACAAATCCATTCCACAATAATTATACAAGTGGTTCATCATCTTTTTAGGCAGAATTGGAGCAAGAACAACATTGTGGCAATTGGAGAAAGTGGTGGTTAAGCTCAATTTCGAATTCTCCTTTCCACTGCAATTCAGGCCAATTCATTGATTCAAACATCTTCACCAACAATCATAGAACGTGTTCATACCATTTTCTTGAAGGTTTAGTGGTCGTTTGAAGCTAGCCAACATCAAATTCAGAGGTATATGGAATTCAAGTTTCCTCCCTATTTATGAGTCTTTTTAATGCCATTTTCATACTACTGCATTCCTCTTGAGGTCTACATGGATTCTGGTATCAAATGAAGCATTTTCATGGCACTTTTGTGTTCTTGGAAGTTTTTGATTCACATACGGTTTTTGAGTTAGAGAGGATGTTAGTAAAATCTATTACCATATTTGTAATCCTCTCGAAAAATGGAGCGATTTTCATTCAAGAATCATAAAATTCCGTCAAGTATCAAGAGAGATAGAGTTGCCCGAAGGTTGCCGGAAAAGCTACTGGCCGTTACTACTGTTGCTGAAATTTTCCTTCCACTGTTTATTCAAATGGAGAAGAAGAACCAGCGTCGTTGGATTACGCTTGAAGAGTTGACAAATTCTGCGCATCCGAAGGCCATACGGTTGCCACCTCACAATTTCATTAATCCACACGCGTAGCCATGTCACCTCATTAATTCGTGTGGCACGCCAAATCAACTCGTGTGTGTGTCCTCACCTGTGTTCGATTCCTGGCCATGCCACTTTTATTTATTCTCAGTTATTTCTCTTGTTTCTCATTGTACTCATGTGTTTCCATGTTCTTTGATTTTTTTCTTTTCTTCATGCTAATTCAAAATACCATAATAAATAGCAAAATTAATCTTTTTTATCCCAATTTTTTTGTGCTGAATCCTTGAGATGTCTAGAATTTTATAGAATTGGAATTATGATTTTATCATTTTCTGACATTTTCTTTGGAATTTTTACATTTGGTGTGTCACAAAAATGTCAATACTTGTGTCATGATTTTGTTGATTTTCTTTAACCTATCAAAACAAAATTTAAATGCTTAACCTTTTTCAGGGTATTCATATGCACATTGAGGTACCTAGATATATTTTTACTTGATTTTTACTGTACCATTTTGAAGGGTTTTGAAGGTCTTTCTTTACCATGTGCTAGTTTGGCTTCTTTTTGGTACACTTGACATAGTTTCAATTTGGTTGACTAGTTCCTTTGGGATATTTTGACTATACTTCTCACCCCTGGTTTGTGACATGTTGTAGGGAATTGGAGATTTTATTTGGAAAATTTTGATACAATTTACTATTTTTCCCATATTTCTGTAATTGGACTTGTAATATGGACTTTCAAGCGGACATTGGTTTTATTTCGGCTCCAACGGCCTCAAATTGTTTGTGTGATTGGCGCTATGGTTCCTATTTCTTATTGTAGACATTGTATAGGACTTGTAGATCATTGGATGGCTGTTTTTATCATACATAACTTGCTCATTAGGTACCATACTTTCATGATAGTGTGTTATGATTCCAAATCGTGGTTCATGTACGTCATTCATAGGTTTCTGTTACCTTGTATCTCTTTATATTCACTTGTGGCCAAGATTGCATGTTTAGAATAGGCCAACTTCCATTCATTATGGGCTTGAGGTTGAGATGACTTGCCTCCCTCACTTGCATTCCAGGTTTACTGTTATGAATCTGCATTTCCTGTATGCTGTTATTCATCTGTTTTTGTTTTTGTTTTTGCCTTTCCCTTAGGAGCTCCATTCTTTCTTGTTTAAGATAGAATGTGATAGACATTAGGCTTTGCAACCATGTATGACAACATTAGGCTAGTCTTCCCTGTTCAAACTTTAACCATAGGACGAACATTGCCTGATAACACCTAGGGTTGTTGAGTTTCCCTTAGAGGTCTATTTCTCTTTCTCATCTTCAAACAACTTCAATCCACTTAAAAAGTTTGACCATTGTTGCACGCTACGAGCCTTAAGCCATTTGGGAAATGATGATTGGGTGGTTGCCTCTCAATTATCTAGAATGTTAGTATATGTCCTTTGGACGATATACGAAGTGTTCGCTCCTAGATCGTAGTCTCTAGTGTAGCATGTGTCACAAACCCAATTTAAAACACTTCTTCCTTAAAAAACACAAAAACAATTCAAACTCTTTTTCACCCCTTGGGGTCTTAATCAGGAAAACCATTTTCATAATGAGAGTTTCGTTAACTCTCGGTTCTCTCGCAAAACGGTAACGCCTAAGTCTCCAAAGGTCGAGCTGCATACACCAAACTGCTAGAACCGATTGTTAACCCTACTCGGGTTAAAAACAACTTGAACCAAACCCGTGGTCTAGTTAGCCCGAACTACTTTTGATCTGATCTTTCATACCGTGTGAAAGTACGTAGGCACGAGATGCGATATCTCGGCGAGCAACCTTCCCCCTTTTCACCCGTAGTTAGGCAAACTACGTTGACTCTGATTTCTCGTTCCAGACGGGAATACGTAGGCATAGAACTGTCGTGTTCTGCCGAGTCACTTTTATTTTCTTTTGTCCATAATCCTTTAAGTAGATAGTATTAATCAACCCTTTGAGATAAACAATTAAGCGTGGATCCCGTCGAGTACGACAGACGTGAGGGGTGCTAACACCTTCCCCTTGCGTGACCGACTCCCGAATCCAGGACTTGGTTGCGATGACCATTCCTTTCCTTTTTCGTTAGGTTTTCTCTGAGCGTTTCCTTTCCCTCCTTTGGGATAAATAACGCACGGTGGCGAATCTTCTGTCATTGCCGACCTCGTTTTTCGCAGTAGCGACAGCTGGCGACTCTGCTGGGGATCCAACGTCCCTTATGCGAGTCAGTCCTAGCGCTTGTTTGTTTATCTTGTGGGTTTTGTACATACCTGTTGTACCTTAGCTTTACTTTCCCGCATTTTATTTTCCCGCAGTTTATTTTCAGCATTATATTATATCCTTATTGTGCTGTTGTGAGAGGGGAGCTCTGATGAGTGATAAGCCAGACCCAGGCTTGAGAGCTACATAGTATTAGAGCAGATTTGTGGTGAACCTGTATGTTAGGCATACACTAGTTCCCATGAAATCTGCACTCAGACGAGATTCTTTGAGATGATTTCCATTTCCAGCCCAGTGGGCCGTTGAAAGGATTTCAAATCTAAGGGTTGTCGACTCTGGGGACCAATCACTTAGGATTCAGCTAAGTGAGGCCGCTTCAAGAGATGATGATGCCACACCTTCTGGGTATCGTATCATCGCTCTTGAAAGTCTGTGACGCTGATGACCGCATAGGATGCCATACCTCGTCAGCGAATTAAGTCCATACCTGTGAGGGGAATTGGGTTATGCAGGGAACCATAGCTCCATATCACCCGGTTTTCTCTACAGTGTGAACTTTTGGTTTGATATCAGAGGGCTTCAGTATTAGTGATCTATGTTGTGCAGTGATCTATGTTATGCAAAGGCAGAGCTCTGATTATTCTCCGACAACAGCACAACTACCTTGATCCTCTATAGCATCTTTGCATTTTTGCATTTTTAATCTGCATTGATTACATGACATGCATTAACATTTCAGGTGCATATTTCCTTTGATTCTAGCTATTTTGCTCTCCATTTCTGACACGGAAACCCTCAAGAAGACAGTTGCCTACAAGTTCTCTTCTCCTGATATCTGTCCCCTTTTGAGTTTGATCGCTCTAGCTGATCCAAAAGTAAAAGAAGATTGCTCAGTATGGTGACCCTCAGTTGAGATGCTTCGTCTTTCCTGATTATATCTTGGCAATTACCCTGGAGGAGTACGTTGCGATATTGGATCAGATGCCATATGTTCATGCTGAGCCTAATCTGGCTAAGCTTGCTGAAGTTGGTTGTCTAGATGTTTCTGAATTCTCGGGAAGATTGGTTAAGCTGAACGGAGCATACGTGTTTCATTTATCGTTCTTGGTTGACAAGGTTGTTGCTTATGTTATATCAACCATCACCAGTTTTGGCTGAGGTCTTTCCATTACTCGTGCTCAGATACTTGTGCTTGTAACTACCTATGTGGTATTCCATCTGTATATGAGGAGTTTTTTACTATTGTTGTCTGAGGGGTTTCCATTGTCATGTGTTTCACCCGGAACTAGAATCAAGGGAAATATTCCATATGCATATATACATTGTTAGCATTTTGCATATTTTTCTTTGTGTTTGAAGGTACCTTCTTAAGCCTCGTTCTTATGTTCTGTTGTCTTTTCAGAGTTGTTTCAGGATTGCTGACCAGAGAATTCACCGGTATCCTACTAGAAACAATCTCAAGAAAGCCATGGATCACGTTCAGACTGAGATGCAAGAGATGAGGGAGCGCATGACTCAGCTCATGGAAGTCATGCAAGGTATGGCTCAAGGACAGGAGCAACTGAGAACAATGGTCCAGCCCCTGGTAGCTAGGGTTGATCTTAATGGAGTTCTTCACGGAGGTATTGCTGCTAATACTCCCCGCAACAATACAAAGATTCCTAACGCCACCGCTGTGCCTACCGGATGCACCCCAACTGCTGCAGGGGCCGGGAATGGTAGTGATATTGGCGTCTGCCACGCTGGTCTGGGTAATGCTACTGGTAATGCAGGTTTTTGTAATGCTGGTAATACAGGTCTTGGTAATACTGTTAACTTGGGTTGTGGTAACGGTGATCATAATGTTGGGTTTGGACCTGGTACTGCTAACCATGGTCTGGGTAACGTTGGTTATGGTTACAATGTCAATCGGAACGTCTATGGTCCGAAGGGCGCCTACGCAGGGTATGGCAATGGGGACCAACGATGGAATGAAGATCGTCAGGACGACGTGTTCTCTATGAGGGATGTAGGCGCTGAGTTGCCTGCTGAAGCTGATCGTAGATTCAGAATGCTGGAGGAACAGATGAGGAATATAACAAATCAGGACTCCATGGGGCTCGACATGGCCAATTTAGGGTTGATCCCTGATTTACGAGTGCCGTACAAGTTCAAAGTTCCTACCTTCGATAAATACAAAGGTGTCACTTGCCCAAGGGTGCACATACGTTCATACTACAGAAAAATATCAGCCTATTCAAATGATGAGAAGATGCTCATGCATTTTTTCCAGGATAGCCTGTCAGGGCCGTCGCTCGAGTGGTATATGGGTTTGGAACCCTCTCAAGTTCGCAGTTGGAAGGGTTTGGCTGAAGCATTCGTGAAGTATTACCAGTACAATAGTGACCTTGCTCCCAACAGGGTCCAACTTCAGAATGTCGTCCAGAAGAACGGGGAATCTTTCAAAGAGTACGCCCAGAGGTGGCGTGAGCTTGCAGCCAGAGTGCAACCCCCAATGGTAGAGAGAGAGAGTTGATTGACTTGTTTGTATCGACGTTATCTGGGATGTACTATGAAAAGCTCGTCAACTGTATGTCCGGGAGTTTCTTTGACCTTGTCATCACTGGTGAGCGTATAGAAAACGGCATCAAGATTGGGAAAATTTAGGCTGTAGAAGTACCTTCGTCAGGTGGAGGAAAGAAAGTGTTCAGAAATAAAAAGCGTGAAGGCGACGCTAATTCTGTGTCAAGCTCTTGGGGTAGAGGCAAAGGCAGATATCAAGATCAGTGTCATCATCATCAAGCTGCAAGTGTTATCATTCCGATACCACAACAACCACAACAGCAGCAGAATCAATAGGGCTACAAGAAGTACCAGAATTCGAGGGGAGCAAATAGAGTATTCGATACGCCGCCAATGCCGTACTCCCAGATGTTTCAAACGTTACTACAACTGCAGTTAATCCAGAAGAGAACCTTGGCCCCTCTAACAGGCCGACCACCACCTGGCTATGATGCAAATGCCTGCTGCGAATTCCACTTGGGGGCACCCGGGCACAGCATTGACGATTGTAAGGCTTTTAAGTACAAGCTACAAGATTTGATTGACAGTAAAGCCATAAACTTCGCGCATGAAGCGCCCAACATGGTACAGGATCCTCTGCCAAACCACAGACAAGCCGGAAGCGGCTGAGTCGCCCACAAGTCAAGATACAAGAATCCCAGTTCTCAGAAGCTGGCAATCTGCATTTTGCATGTCATTGCTTTACATTTGTAGTTTCTTTCCTGTTTAATTGCACATTTCACTTGTAAAGCTTGTTGTTTTCAATTGATATTGATAAATGAAATAAATATGCATTTTTGGAATTAATCCATTCGTGTTCACTTTATTGCTATCTTTTATTTCAAACGCTTGTTTAAGTGGAATCCGGGGAGGATGACGAAATCGAAAGACGTGTAATCTTCCGATTGTATGCTCTTGGATAGAAAAACCTGTTGACGAAATACAGGCATTGTTTCAAATCCCTAAACATCAGAGTTATAAGGAAGATAATCTCTTGCCAGCCCCTTTGAGCCTTGTAGTAGGAGTTTCTTTCTGAAAATGAAAAACCCTCAATCTTAACTTGAGGCAGGGTAGGTGTCAGTTAATTTGACCAAGCGTTCAATTTGCGAAAGGAATGTTCGTTCGAGGATAAATCACACCTGTATAGGTCGTGCCTAAAAGACCACAATGGTTAAACCTTGCCGATAAGGAGTGAAACAGTCACAATCTATTTTAACAAGTCAGACAAGCCGGTGTCACATGATTTGTTCAAAAAGAAAAAAAGTCAAAAGAAAGAAGCCCGCTAAGTTGAATCTTACGAATAAGCGACTTAGGCAAAAATTAGGGTATCCCGCTGGACTTCAAAATCCGAAACTCAAAAGAGTTAGTCCAGGCAAAAATTAGGGAGCGAAAAAACGAAAAGGATTACAAGAGAAAAAATCCTCAAACAAGAACGAAATTGTGTGACTCCAAGCACTACAAAGACGGAAAAGGAATGATTGTCACTTCAGAAAGCAAGTGGTTTCCTGAACCATCACTCCTATCATTCCACCTTTAAAAGGTGAACGCTAAGGTCGAATTATCTGGACGTAGGATTGGAGAACATCAAGGAGAATGGGTGGGTTAAAATGAATTTTGAGCCTTTATCCTTTCTTTCAAAACCGTAAACCTAACCACGTTACAATATGAAAAAGTCCTAATTGAAACAGGTTTAGTTCGAGAGCATACTTCGGTAAAGATCGCATCGAAACTGACTCCAAAAAGGATTCCCCTTACAGCGTTGTATTAATTTTGACACTTTGATAATTGATTTGTTCATTATATGTCATAAATTTTTCCAGTGAACAGGATTGAGTTTTGAAAAAACTGTCATATGCATTGTATTTAATATATCTTTTATGCAAAACAACTTGTTTTACTTGCGAGTAAGCGCTCGACCGCAGGAAAGTTTCCATAGTGGAAAGTTTGATCAGGATAGAATGTAGAATGCCTGAATACTCCGTTGAGTTATGGCCAGCTATTATCAAATAACCCCCAGTAAGGTCAGCCATCCAAGAATCAGTTAATCTAGGGAAATCAGGTCAAGATTTGGTAAGTCTCTCGCAATCGGGGGTACCGCTCCACAAACTAGTCAATCAGAGGCAAAGCCATTACAAGGTTGGGGCATGCCACCCTATGAGGAAAAGAATTTGTTCTTCTCCATACCTCTAAAGCTTATCCGAACTTTTCAACCAAGGATCCTCTCACGGTCCAGATTCTGGGGCAAGCCATCTCGGGGTCGTCTCATGGCAAGTTATTTTCTTCTCAGCGTAGACCTTCCCAAAAATCAGACTGGGGCAGGGGCATTACGCTTGGGGAAATTTCTCAGAGAGATTCAGATGAAGCTCATTTTTCCAACAATCAAAGATCTTTCCCTAGCAGATGGAAGTTGCATCTTTACCCTCAGCAGTGGGTCAGGCGTACCTCTAATCCCCACAGAGTACGAATATGGGTTTGTTCCCCAGCGAGTCGAGATCAGATTTCTCTCCACCAGGTATGTGTGGAATATGCTCCAGCAAGTCGTTCATGACCCCAACAGTGTAAGATGTGTTCCAGGGAGCGTGCAGGACCTTTACCCCGTCCCTCAGCAAGAGTTGCTCATCACCAGCAGAGACTTGTTCATCTCCAGTAAAATTTGTAACTCCAGGTTTGTTGGTATGTCCCTCAGCAGAGTTGTGATCGTATCTTCCAAAGTTGTTCAGAGTTCTTCTCCCTATCACGGAGCTGTAGTACTCAGACACCAGTTTACGTCGAGCACTCAGGCTCCGGTCAGTATGTTGAGTATTCAGACTCTGGTATAGTGAAAAGGTTCTTTCTACTCGGATGGTATCCAGACCATGGCAGGTTGTGAGTGACTCATGACCCGTAGAAATTAGTGATATGTTTTCTTTGTAGCCTGAGAGATATCCAGACCCTGGCTCTCGTTGTTCCCCGACAGCATCGTCGAACTTCAGTTGTTTGTGTTAAGTTCAGATGGTATTCAGACCCCGATGAGTATATTTGTGATGTAGTCCTTCATCCGTTGAGTGTTCAGACTCCGACATTTTTTCGATTTGTAATATGTTTACTTGAGTCGTTGAGTGTTCAGACTCTGGTAAAATCAAGCAATGGTCCAGACCCCTATTAGTGTTCGTGGATATTCAGTCGAGTATCCAGGCTCCGGTAAATCTCCAGTTTGTATTGATTCTTTCTCTCATCGAGTATCCGGACTAAAGATTTTGTAAGGTGATCTTGATAAGTATTTGTAGTATTCTCTTTCCGATTTGTATCTTCGTCGAGTATCCAGGCTCCGATTTGTTGCTTTGTCGAGTATCCAGGCTCTGATTTGTTGCTTCGTCGAGTATCTAGGCTCCGGTTTGTTGCTTCGTTAAGTATTCAGGCTCCGGTGCGTTTTTGTCCGTCGAGTATCCAGGCTCCGGTTTGTTGCGTTGAGTGTTCAGACTCTAGTTTGCTGCTTTGTTGAGTGTTCAGACTCCGGTGTGTTTTCGTTGAGTATCCAGGCTCCGATTTGTTGCTTCGTTGAGTATCCAGGCTCCGGTGCGTCTTCGTCCGTTGAGTATCTAGGCTCCGGTTTGTTAGCTTTGTTGAGTATCCAGGCTCCGGTGCATTTTTGTCCGTCGAGTATCCAGGCTCCGGTTTGTTGCGTTGAGTGTTCAGACTCCGGTTTGCTGCTTTGTTGAGTGTTCAGACTCCGGTGTGTTTTCGTTAAGTATCCAGGCTCCGATTTGTTGCTTCGTTGAGTATCCAGGCTCTGATTTGTAGTTTCGTCGAGTTTTCAGACTCCGGTTTGTTGCGTTGAGTGTTCAGACTCCGGTTTGCTACTTCGTTGAATGTTTAGACTCCGGTGTGTTTTCGTTGAGTATCCAAGCTCCGATTTGTTGCTTCATTGAGTATCCAGGCTCCGATTTGTTGCTTCGTTGAGTATCCAGGCTCTGATTTGTAGTTTCATCGAGTTTTCAGACTCCGGTTTGTTGCGTTGAGTGTTTAGGCTCCGGTGTGTTTTTGTTGAGTTTTCAGGCTCCGGTTTGTTGCGTTGAGTGTTCAGGATCCGATGTGTTACGTTGAGCTTTCAAGCCCCGGCTCCTCCGTTGAATATCCATATTCCGGTAAAATTTCCAATTTGTAACGTTTTGCTTTGTCCGTTGAGTGTTCGGACTCCGATAAAGGCGGTTGGGTATACAGATCCTAGTAAGTGTTGCGATAGTACTCTCTCTCCGTTGAATGTACAGATTCCGGTGAATGTTCAGTTTGTGATGTATTGCTTCGTCCGTCGAGTATCCAGGCTCCGGTAAATCCCCAGTGAAATCACCAGTTACGTCGAGCATCCAGGCTCCGGTCAGTGCGTTGAGTGTCCAGATTCCGACAGATTTTGATGTGGCCCTATCGTGCGTTGAGTATTCAGATTCCGACGATTCGAAAGATTGTTCTTTGGCCCATGTGGTGTTCAGACCATGGCCAGTTACGTGTTTCCTGAAGCAGAGTTACTTGATTAAGTTTCTCTTTCCCTTGGTGGGATGTTCAAGATGTTCATTATGTTCGGCTTCTTCGGAGATTCTATCCCAATCAGACTTTGCAGTTTATTTCTACGGTTGGCAAATTTCTAGGTTCTTTCGGTATTCAACTGTCTTTTACCTTGATTGATTGAAAGTCGTTCGCTTTTCACTCATTCAGGTCCAAGTCGCTTGAATAGGGGCAGCTGTTGCACCCCAAAATTTGCCCAACCTTTTCCTTCTTGTTTTTGCATTAGCATAACATCATCATAGCATTGCATTAGCATTTATGCAGGGGATCAAGTGTGATATATATTAAGAGAGGCCTATCTAGAGTTTTTATTCGAGCTTGAGGAGTCACTAAAGTCACCAGGAAATGGTTCATGCCCTTGAGAAGTTCAGATGCTTGTGTGGGGTTCATCCCCTGACTTAGAGGCCAACTGAAGATTATCAATGAGTTGGGAAACTATGATTACAGGTCAAGTTCAATACTTTGCATAACTCAAATGGACTTTTTCCAACATGAAAGTTGCTCCAAATGGGGTCATTTGGTCAACTAAACTTCAAGGTTTCAATGGGCTAGCTCCTAGGTGAAGTTTCATGGAAGGTACTTTGGTGAAAGTTTGTGAAATGGCATAGATTGGAAAGTTACCAAATTTTAATCAAACAAAGTCATATTTGTGCTTATTTTGAATGGAAATCATGTTTTAAGAACAATGGCATTATTACATTTTTCATTTGAGGATTTTATCATGGCCTATTTCAAGATTTCTTCATGGTTAAGGTACACTTTGAATCTAAGCCCTTAAGATTGAAACAAGGGCTCATTTTGGACCATTGATCATTCTTACAAGGCAAGATATATAAACAAATGAGGCCAAGGCAAATGAGGGGATTCATGATCATTTTTCTCACATTCTTCACCACTTTTCACATTTTCCATATTTGAAATTCTCAAAATTCAATTCCTTTTCTCTCCCATTTTTTGTGCATTCTTCCATCACAAATCCATTCCACAATAATTATACAAGTGGTTCATCATCTTTTTAGGCAGAATTGGAGCAAGAACAACATTGTGGCAATTGGAGAAAGTGGTGGTTAAGCTCAATTTCGAATTCTCCTTTCCACTGCAATTCAGGCCAATTCATTGATTCAAACATTTTCACCAACAATCATAGAACGTGTCCATACCATTTTCTTGAAGGTTTAGTGGTTGTTTGAAGCTAGCCAACATCAAATTCAGAGGTATATGGAATTCAAGTTTCCTCCCTATTTATGAGTCTTTTTAATGCCATTTTCATACTACTGCATTCCTCTTGAAGTCTACATGGATTCTGGTATCAAATGAAGCATTTTCATGGCACTTTTGTGTTCTTGGAAGTTTTTGATTCACATACGGTTTTTGAGTTAGAGAGGATGTTAGTAAAATCTATTACCATATTTGTAATCCTCTCGAAAAATGGAGCGATTTTCATTCAAGAATCATAAAATCCCGTCAAGTATCAAGAGAGATAGAGTTGCCCGAAGGTTGCCGGAAAAGCTACTGGCCGTTACTACTGTTGCTGCAATTTTCCTTCCACGGTTTATTCAAATGGAGAAGAAGAACCAGCGTCGTTGGATTACGCTTGAAGAGTTGACAAATTCTGCGCATCCGAAGGCCATACGGTTGCCACCTCACAATTTCATTAATCCACACGCGTAGGCATGTCACCTCATTAATCCGTGTGGCACGCCAACTCAACTCGTGTGTGTGTCCTCACCTCTGTTCGATTCCTGGACATGCCACTTTTATTTTTTCTCACTTATTTCTCTTGTTTCTCATTGTACTAATGTGTTTCCATGTTCTTTGATTTTTTTTCTTTTCTTCATGCTAATTCAAAATACCATAATAAATAGAAAAATTAATCTTTTTTATCCCAATTTTTTTGTGCTGAATCCTTGAGATGTCTAAAATTTTATAGAATTGGAATTATAATTTTATCATTTTCTTACATTTTCTTTGGAATTTTTACATTTGGTGTGTCACAAAAATGTCAATACTTGTGTCATGATTTTGTTGATTTTCTTTAACCTATCAAAACAAAATTTAAATGCTTAACCTTTTGCAGGGTATTCATACGCACATTGAGGTACCTAGATATATTTTTACTTGATTTTTACTGTACCATTTTGAAGGGTTTTGAAGGTCTTTATTTACCATGTGCTAGTTTGGCTTCTTTTTGGTACACTTGACATAGTTTCAATTTGGTTGACTAGTTCCTTTGGGATATTTTGACTATACTTATCACCCCTGGTTTGTAACATGTTATAGGGAATTGTAGATTTTATTTGGAAAATTTTGATACCATTTACTATTTTTCCCATATTTTTGTAATTGGACTTGTAATATGGACTTTCAAGCGGACATTGGTTTTATTTCGGCTCCAACGGCCTTGAATTGTTTGTGTG
Organism: Lathyrus sativus; assembly: GCA_963859935.3. Lineage (NCBI taxonomy): Eukaryota > Viridiplantae > Streptophyta > Magnoliopsida > Fabales > Fabaceae > Lathyrus > Lathyrus sativus. Next base: position 455,700,505 of record OZ012739.1, on the reverse strand, counting down.
ATTGGCGCTATGGTTCCTATTTATTATTGTAGACATTGTATAGGACTTGTAGATCATTGGATGGCTGTTTTTATCATACATAACTTGCTCATTAGGTACCATACTTTCATGATAGTGCGTTATGATTCCAAATCGTGGTTCATGTACGTCATTCATAGGTTTCTGTTGCCTTGTATCTCTTTATATTCACTTGTGGCCAAGATTTCATGTTTAGAATAGGACAACTTCCATTCATTATGGGCTTGAGGTTGAGATGACTCGCCTCCCTCAGTTGCATTCCAGGTTTACTGTTATGAATCTGCATTTCCTGTATGCTGTTATTCATCTGTTTCTGTTTTTGTTTTTGCCTTTCCCTTAGGAGCTCCATTCTTTCTTGTTTAAGATAGAATGTGATAGACATTAGGCTTTGCAACCATGTATTACAACATTAGGCTAGTCTTCCCTATTCAAACTTTAACCATAGGACGAACATTGCCTGATAACACCTAGGGTTGTTGAGTTTCCCTTAGAGGTTTGTTTCTCTTTCTCATCTTCAAACAACTTCAATCCACTTAATAAAGTTTGACCATTGTTTCACGCTACGAGCCTTAAGCCATTTGAGAAATGATGATTGGGTGGTTGCCTCTCAATTATCTAGAATGTTAGTATATGTCCTTCGGACGATATACGAAGCGTTCGCTCCTAGATCGTAGTCTCTAGTGTAGCATGTGTCACAAACCCAATTTAAAACACTTCTTCCTTAAAAAACACAAAAACAATTCAAACTCTTTTTCACCCCTTGGGGTCTTAATCAGGAAAACCATTTTCATAATGAGAGTTTCGTTAACTCTCGGTTCTCTCGCAAAACGGTAACGTCTAAGTCTCCAAAGGTCGAGTTGCATACACCAAACTGCTAGAACCGATTGTTAACCCTACTCGGGTTAAAAACAACTTGAACCAAACCTGTGGTCTAGTTAGCCCGAACTACGTTTTCTCTGATCTTTCATACCGTGTGAAAGTACGTAGGCACGAGATGCGATATCTCGGCGAGCAACCTTCCCCCCTTTCACCCGTAGTTAGGCGAACTACGTTGACTCTGATTTCTCGTTCCAGACGGGAATACGTAGGCATAGAACTGTCGTGTTCTGTCGAGTCACTTTTATTTTCTTTTTTCCTTAAGCCTTTAAGTAGATAGTATTAATCAACCCTTTGAGATAAACAATTAAGCGTGGATCCCGTCGAGTACGACGGACGTGAGGGGTGCTAATACCTCCCCCTTGCGTAACCGACTCCCGAATCCAGGACTTGGTTGCAATGACCATTCCTTTCCTTTTTCGTTAGGTTTTCTTTGAGCTTTTCCTTTCCCTCCTTTGGGATAAATAACGCACGGTGGCGACTCTTCTGTCATTGCCGACCTCGTTTTTCGCAGTAGCGACAGTGAGATATCAACAATATAACATAAGGCATGATAAAAGTTATGTCAGAATATTATCACAACATTATAATTCCAGTGGTTCGCAAAAGTATTATCAATAATTAAACCGCAATAATTCATTATTCATATCCACAACAATTATCATGAAAATTCAGCAACTCATCAATTACTTGCAAATGCATAACGACACAACACAACTATGCAATTCAACAAATGTGACTCAACTATGCAACTCAACTGTGCATATGCATGTGGTACCATTTTAGAGCCAACACTCCACAACCGTTGCCAATCCAGGCCAAATAACGCCAATACAGGCACAACCAAATATTTGCCACTAAGGGCCAACCGTCGCCAATCCAGACCAATTAATGCCAATACAGGCACAACCAAATATTTGCCACTAAGGGCCAACCGTTGCCAATCTAGGCCAAATGATATGCTATGAGACGCAACTATTATGGACTACAATGCAACAACAACAACTGTGCAACAAGGCATCAAGTACACAACCTAGCTATCAAATGTTGTACTAGTTAAAAAACATAATGGAAAATGGAATATGTATGTTGATTACACTGATCTTATCCGGGCATGTCCCAAATATGCTTACCCATTACCTAACATCGACAAACTCGTTGACAATTCTGCTGGTTTTAAACTGTTGTCATTCATGGACGCATACTCGGGGTACAATCAAATCCCCATTGAGAAGGCCGACAAATAATACACAACCTTAATGACCGATTCGGGAAATTATTACTACAACGTAATGCCTTTCGGTTTAAAGAACATTGACACAACCTACCAGTGGATGATGAACAAAGTCTTCCGGGGAGAGATCGGGGACATGTGTCGCTACCGCGAAAATAAGGTGTCGGCAAAACATAAGAGTCGTCACCTTTCGTTATTTATCCCTCAGAACGGAAAAGGAAACGATCGGAAAAACCTGACGCAAAGGGTATAAGACAAGGTCATCGCAACCATGTCTGGGTTTGGGAGTCGGTTACGCAAGGGGAAGGTATTAGCACCCCTCACGTCCATCGTACTCGATGGGATCCATGCTTGTTGTGTTTATCTGATGGGTTGGTTTTATCTATCTACCTATCAAGGTTGGTCTGAAAAGAAAAGAAAATGACTTAGCAAAACGTCGCACTTTATGCCTACGTATTCTCATCAGAGAATGAGAAATCAGATTCAATGTAGTTCGCCTAACTACGGGTAACGGGTGAAGGTGGCTCGCCAATACGTCAGTATTGTGCCTACGTACTCTCAACAGATATGAAAGATCAGAGCTTACGTAGTTCAGGATAATACGGATTACGGTAATTCAGATTCATTATTTTTTTCGAGTAGGGTTAACAAACAGTTCCAGCTGTTTGGTGTACGCAGCTCGACCCTTGGAGACTTAGGCGTTACCGTTTGCGGTAGAACTAGGAGTTAACGACACTCTTTTCTTCAGAAAAACTTCCTTTGAGTTATGGGCCCACGGGGCAAAAAGGTTTGAAGTTTGTTTTCTCTCTTTTACGGAAGAAGTGTTTTTTACGGATGTCTGCAACTAATATCGCACTAGAGACTATGACTTAGGAGTGAATGCGTCGCATGTCACCCTAAGGGTACCATACTAAACATCCTGACTATTGAAGAGTGACCCTTCAACAATCATTTCCTAAGTAACTTAAGGCTCGTAACGTACGATATCAGTTAACCTTTATTACTGTATTTTTGATCTGTTTGAAGATGAGAAGAGAGAACATGCTCAACTAAGGGGAGACTATCAAGTCTTAACAGTTGTCATGTCAAGGATTCATCCTATGATCGAAGTTTGAAACAGGGAACTCCTAAACGTTATCATGCATAGGTTTCAGCCTACAGTTCTAGTCATCACTTCCTTATCAAAGGAAGTGAGATTCCTAGGGGATCATGGCAATGGTATATAGAAATAGATAAAGCATCAGCTTAAACAGTAAACAGATAAATGGTAGAGATGCACATGCTATGCAGCTATACAAGCAGAGGGAGACCCACTCGACCTCTCGGCAATCAAGCAAAGCCAATCAATAACAGACAAGCAGATACAGTCAAGCAATCAAGCACACGGCAAACAAACAGCACCACAGACTCCAACAGCGGAACAGTCTTCAGGCCCAAGTTGTCCATCAGGAGAAAGGGAAAGAGAACTTCATCTTCAGGTTCCAACTTGCTTCAACAAGAGAGTATGTGAATCATCACAAAGATCACTGCAGGATGAGGAGAAGCAGGAGGTAAACCAATGGAATCCCTCCAGGTACTCAACCACTTATCTGAGATAGGCATCCTCAAAGGTTCTACCTTTTGTGATATGCCACACATCCTTCCTAAGGAGGGATGAGGCTTCCACATAGGGACTGTATCATAGGATGGAAATGTCATGCACACAAAGCAAGCCACGTTTGTTTGAAGAAAGAAAACAACCTCTAAGGCTCTTCTTAAACCCTAATGAGGTATCTACTTACTTACCATTCTATCAAGAAAGAATACCCTACCTAGAATCATCTAATGGCCATTTACAAGGTTAATCTATGAAACTCTCTAAGTTAGGATCACCTAAACTAAAGTTAATTTGTAAAATAGGGAACTAATTGAAAATCATTCCTAAAAATTCTAGGGAAAATACTATATTATCCTATATGTATCAGCATTCCATGGCACAAAAATTAGAGGTTAAATCTAAGTCAAAAGGCTCAAATTAAATCTAAAACCTCAAGAATGCACTAAAGGGATCCAACAAAGAACACTCCTAAAAAACTAACCTAAAAACCTATTTAGAATCATCTAAAAATCATGACAAAAATCACATAACATCATCAACATGTATATAACCAGCACACAAAATTTCAATATCAAACTCAAAAGCATGAATGAGAAATAAAATCAACAAATTCAGTACACAATTTCTCAACTATCAAAACATACTAAAATAGAAAATGTGAAATTAATTGCAAAAGAAAATGGAAAATCAAAATAAAAAACATGATAAAATTCTACACGTCTCAAACTAGCTAGAAAGTATTTTTTCATGATTTTATGAAACAATTAACTATTTTTCTTGAATTAATATCTAACAGCAATCAAAACAGAAAAATGAAAGAAAATGAAATTAAAAGAAATTGGGAAGTGGTGTATGTAGCAAGCAGTCAAGGCAATTACTAATGGGCCAACGAAGGGGTGGGGGTGCAAATAACGGAGTGTGCAAGGCCCAGGAGGATTCACTTAAGTGAGGTGGCGCTGATGTGGCGGTGTACGTGGCTCGCTGTAGTCCGTTAGATGTGCGGAATTGGTCAAGCTCTCTACGCGATCGGACGAATGCTGTATTTCTTCTTCAATCTGAACTCCAAAGAGTGACCGCGCACGCAGAATCGGCGGTAGTAGCCGCAAGCTTTTCCGGCAAGCTTCCTTCAAGCCTATCTCCCTCATAACTCAATGAAATGCAACGATCTTTGAACCAAAATTGAAGGAAAATTCGCGAGGATTCCAAATATCACACTTATTCGTACTAAAACTCCAAGAACAGAGAGATACCAATCCAAACAAAAATCGTGTCCATCCTAAAATTGTCTCTAAACTTCAATTTCTTGATTCTAAATCCATCTATGGTTCAATTCTAACTTAACCACATGTAACTAAGGTCTTAAATGCACATAATCTAAGAGAAAATTTGAGATGAAAAACCTGACACAAAGCTTCGAATCTGGTGACTTCTAGAGCTCCACTTGCTTCTAAGAGGTGCAGATCCCTTCAATGGATGATGATGAACAATTCTTAAAGTCCAATTCCCTCTGAAACTCTCTCAATCTCAAAATTCGAAAATCACCTTTCAAGCTTTTTCACACACTTGCTCCAACTGATTCAATAGAATTTGCCACTAGAAACTTCTGAGAATGATCTAAATTTAATTTATAATATGTTTGACACCTTTTGAGGCCCAAACAAAGCCCAATTTGTGATTTCCCATTTTCAATTTTCTTCCAAAAATCCACTTATGGTGTGCACGATTTTGGCTTGTTATCACTCTCAATTCACTTCAATTCACTTGCTTGACAGTTATGGAGTATAATTGGATGGTTTTCCTTCTTTGATTTCAACCAAAGGGGTGTATTTGATATGTTACTTCATCATGAAGTAATCCTCCAAATGACCATGTTATAAACCTCAATTCAAAAATTTAATGATGCCAAAGTGTTTAGAACTTATTTTCCAATCAAAATGAGCAGAAATTTGGCTTGAAATCATTCACTTATCAATTGTTTTGAATTTTTCCATTTTAATTCATTAAAATGGTCCTTTTGTGAAATTTCTTCAACCAATGCTTGATCTAATCCACATCAATGGACTCTTGATACTTGGCTAAGCTAAAAACATCATTTTAGCAACTTTCATGTTGAACAGAACTCCATTTGAAGCTTGCAAGATAGTGAAATTGACCTATAATTCAAAATGACCTGTAATGTCCAAATACCCAAAATACCCTTAACTTGTCAAAGCCATAACTTGAGTTCTATAAATCCAATCATGGACTTCTAGTACTATATGGAAAGCTAAGAGAATAAAGAACAACATTCATGTTGACCAAAAGTTCATAGGAATCATCCTTATAGGGCAAAAGTGTCATGCAAGTTGGGTAACTTTTAAGCTCCAAATTCACATGCCTCAGATGACTTGTAACTTGTCTGGCTCATAACTTGAGTTCTATAAACCCTATCAAGGACTTCTAGTACTCAAATTAAAGATAAGATCATGACCTACAACAATCATGTTGGGTTAAAGATGAGATGAACATCATATCTTGAGTTAAATGGCCTGGAAGTCAGGGGTCAAGCAAGGGGATTTTACACTGTCAAGTCTTAGAAACCCTAGCCTGAAACTTCTCAAACTCTTCAATCATGATGAGTTAACCTTGGAATCATCCTTAGAACATATCAACATGTCCATCCATGGTCACATGGCTCTTGGATTTGGTCTCAACCTTCTTCAAATCATTAGTTGACTTAGGGTTGACCCAGTCAAACCCTAGTTGCACCAATCATGGCTGAGGCTTCTTAATCTTGCATAGGGACTTGTATGAGCTCCCACATAAACTTCAAAATTTCTTATGAGCTCTCTCAAGACCTCAAGTCCAACTTCACGGCTTCAGAATCATCTGATGGCTTTCCACAACTCTCAAGTTAGGAGACATATACTTTTGGTTTCAACCCCTCTCTCTGAGGCTCTTTTAACTTCTCTGACAAGGATATCAACCCTTGAACACTTGAATAACCTTCTTAGCTAGCTTTAAAGTCTTGTGTAGCCCTTGATTAGGGATCCTACCTCTTGATCTCCTGCATACATGTCAATGAAATGCAAAAGATAATGCTAATGTGAATGAAATGAAACATAAGCTAGGTAAAGAAATGTTGGGAAAATTTTGGGGTGCAGCAACATGCTCGAGGTCTACATGGACGACATGTTCGTGAAGTCCCAAGAAGAAATTGACCATACCGCCCATCTCAAAAAGGTATTCGAGACGGCGAGGAAGTGTAAAATGAGGTTCAATCCGAGGAAGTGCACCTTCGGTGTACGGGCAGGCAAGTTCCTCGGGTTCTACTTGACATAACAAGAAATAGAGGCGAATATAGACAAATGCAGGGCTTTCTCCGAGTTCGCAACTCCGAACACGAAAAAGTCCATCCAATCCCTAAACAGGATGCTCGCGTCACTATCCCGTTTCTTTGCCAAGTCCGCCTAACACACCCTCTCATTCTTCAAGCTTCTGCGCAAGGAGGCTGCGTTCAAACGGACTGAGGAGTGCGAGCAGGCCCTCCTCCATCTCAAACAAGTCCTCTCATAGCCACCAGTACTATCGAGGCCTGAGGTCAGGGAAAACCTATACTTGTACCTTGTCGTTGCTACCGAGGCTGTCATCACGATACTGATTCGGGAAACTCCCGAAGGGCATAAGCCGATATATTTCACAAGTAAAGCCCTCCATGGTCCCGAGCTCAGGTACCAGCAGATCAAGAAGGTCACTCTGGCCCTCATTAAAGCGACCAGGAGGTTGCAACATTACTTCCTGGCCCACACAATTATAGTCAAAACTGACTAGCCTGTCAAACAGCTACTCGGACGGCTAGATATGCCAGGAAGAATACTTAGATGGTCGCTCGAACTCTCAGAATTCGACGTCTAATATGAGAGCATAAAAGCCCTCAAGGCACAAGTTTTGGCCGACTTCATTGCGGGAATGAGCTCCACGGAGTCCCCGACCCCCAGGGCACACAAGTAGACCATCTTCGGCGACGGCGCCTCCAGCTTGACAGGAAGTGGAGCAGGCATCATCTTAGAGAATGAAGAAGGCATCTCGAACAACCAGGCCGAATACGAGGCATTCCTTGCAGAACTTCACTTAGCCAAAGACCTTAGCACGAAAGAGTTAAAGATCTTCATCGACTTCCAGTTTGTAGCCTCCTAGGTACGGGGAGAGTACCAAGCCGAGAACGACAACATCGACGAGTACCTTTCCTTGGTAAAAGAAAAAATGAATAGCTTCGATTCTGCGAAAGTGCAACACGTCCCACGCGAACACAACACAAGAGCATACATCATATCGAAACTAGCGAGCATGAAGAAGAAGGGTGGAAATAAATCCATAATCCAGGAAGTTCTCTCTCGCCCGAGCATCAAGAAAGACACGATGACAGTCGAGTGTAATGTTATCAGCGACAACAACTGCTAGATGAACCTCGTATACACCTACCTCAACACATGGAAACTTCCTCATGATGCAAAGGAGGCCAGCATGGTCAGGTGTCGAGCCTGCTCATATGTCTTGATCAAAGACAAATTGTACCAGAGGGGATTCTCCATTCCCCTCCTCAAATGCGTTGAGGAATCCAAGGTACAGGGCATACTCCAAGAGATCTATGAAGGAATCAACGCCTAACACCTCGGTGGATGATCACTCGCTCATAAGGCTCTGCAGGCAGGATACTACTGGCCCACTATAAAGCAAGACGCCAAAGAGCACGTCAAGAAGTGCGACAAATTCCAACGACACAGAGACATGCACCTGGCCCCGCCTAAAAAGCTCAAAATGCTCTCTTCTCGATGGCCATTTGTCTAGTGGGGGCTGAATATCCTCAGGCCTTTTACCATAGGGTCGTATCAAAATAAGTACTTGATAGTCGGTGTCGACTACTTCACTAAGTGGATAGAGACCGAAACCCTAGCCAAAATCACGGTCCAAAATATACTATGTTTCTACAAAAGGAACATACTTACCTGGTTCGGCATTTTCCAAGCAATCATCGCCGACAACGGGAGAGCATCTACCTTGGCATTGACTTAGTCGAGACTGCTTATCTCGTACATACCACTTTTCGTTGGAGGTTTCTCTACTGAGACTCTTTCACTCCCCCACTGATAGTGGTTTTGAGTCATTCTTTCAATACGTGCATAAGCCTCATTGTAGGGTTTATCCATTAGTGCGTCACCCGCGGTGGCGTCTATTGTCAATCTTGTGTTGTACAAGAGACCATTGTAGAAGGTATGGATGATTAGCCATTCTTCTAGACCGTGATGTGGGCAAATCCTCACCATGTCCTTGTATCTTTCCCATGCTTCGAAAATAGATTCATTGTCCTTCTGTTTGAATCTATTTATTTGGGCTCTTAGCATAGCCGTTTTGCTAGGTGGGAAATATCGTGCTAAGAACACTTTCTTCAACCGTTCCACGTAGTGACAGATGCAGACGATAGAGACTGGAGCCAAGCTCTAGCTCTATCTCTTAATGAGAAAGGGAAAATACGTAGTCTTATTGCTTCGGGGCTGACACCATTTGCTTTTATTGTGTCTGCATATTGCAAGAATACTGACAAATGTAAGTTCGGATCCTCCGTGGGATTTCCAGAAAATTGGTTTTGTTGTACAACAGACAACAACGAAGGTTTTAGTTCGAAGGTATTTTCCTTGATAGGAGAAGCAACAATATTGTTATGTGGCTCATCCTATGAAGGGATGGCATAATACTTAAGAGGTTTATTCTGATGTACTTCAGCCATAGGTATTGGTAATTTTGGAAAGGGAATTTCAGATGGGGGAAGGTTATACTTAATTCGAAATTCGTTAATTCAGCGTCTTAAACTAATAAAACGCTCGATGTCGTCAACCGGTTGCACAAGATTCTCACCTTTAGCACGAGTGTTTGGCATACAATTGACAATTAAAATAGAAAAATAGTTGCCTTAGTCTATACTAGGCAACACTAAAGTTACGATATCGACTTAACTGGTCCCTGGCAACGGCGCCAAAAACTTGATCGGCTATTTAGTATGTCTAAATGCTCCGTGACTACAAGTGCACAGTCTGATCATGTAGTTTTAAAAGATTATCAAACCTAAAGGACCAAGAGTCGATCTACCGCTATGTAATGCTACTATGTAAAGTTAAGTCTAATGAATTTCTAAATTTTGGGATGTGAGAAATAAAATAAGTGCAGAATTAAATTCTAATTAAATTAAGATATTGCAAAATATCAGTATATAATCCTGTCAATTATTTGGGGGTTCAGTAATTAGTGGGTGTTTAGTTTAAAAAGAAAGAATTGTTATTCTGTAGAAAATACTCATTTAAAATACCTTATCTCACACTCTCGTGGTCTTGACTTAGACTATGATCTCAAATCAGAATACGGCTCTCGCTCTTTCATTTTGCATTTAAAAACACTTTTTGAAAATAGATAAATCCTAATTAACCTTAAAGCGGTCTCGCTGTATTTAAGCCTAATGTTCAGTTTCAGTTATCCGGTTAATACCTGAAACTCTTGCTTTATTGATCTTAACCTTCGTTACTTTCTCACTCTCGTGACAAAAGTTATTAATTTTGGCAAAAGAAACAGAGACCAGAAAAATTAGATTCCATTAAATTTACGTCACTATTTACCTAACCCCCTCCAACCGATCGTAATTACATACCAAAACTAAGAGGTTTAGCCAGACATGGCTTTCATGCTTTTACTAAATCCAATCCTAATACTAACCAAAAAGCAGAAAGGATGCATAAAAATATAGCAATAAAAATTAAAGCAAATAAACAAAACCTGGAAATTGCAGAACAGAACTTGGATTTGATTTTGAAGGTCGGCTTGCAGTTTGGTACAATTATTACAACCTTTTCGAATCAATCCTAGACTAAAATGGTAGAAACAATTGCCTTACAAAATCCTCTAAAACAATGCAAAGAAACTAAACAAAAAGCTGAAAAGAACTAAAACTAAAACAGAAAATATAATACGTGCCTTTTTCCAAATTTGCCTTGTCTTATATAGCTGCTCGTGGGCAACGATTCTTAAATTTGAGGCTTCAAAAGAGGATAAAAATAAGGAGAGAATATAGTCAGGTAGTTGAGAAAAAATAGGGAGAGAGTGGAGAAATTCTAGGGAGGAAGTGGTAGACGCCACTTTTCGTTTTTGTAGGGGTGGGATTTGCCATTCTTCCTAATAATTAGGAGTGACACTCACCACCCCTTGTATGTGACAGCCACCACTCTTCATGTATCATATAGGTCGTCGGCGCCACACCCAAGTGGTAAGTGCCACTTGGTGTGTGGTGGCCCCCACACCTTTTTTCTTTCCTTTCTCTTTCTTTCATCTTCTTCTCTTTCCATGGTCTTTTCTTCCTCTTTTCTTTCCATTTCCATCATTTATTTCGCCTTTTATTCTTTTAGTCCATATTTATGGTAACCTACAAAATAGAAGAAAACAATGGCGTAATCGAAGATAAATCAAATAAAACAGTAATAAAAGCAGATAAAATTCATACAAGTCAAATCAAATATCTGATATAATTTCGCGCTATCAACAACTAACTTTAATTTCCGTCAATATATTCTTGTTTTACATTTTTGTCAATATATCTTGATTTTATTATCATTGTTCATATACTTGTTCATATTATCTTGATTATACTATTATGGATATTATATTGATTATATTGTTATATATCTTGTTATATTATTCACATTGTTCATATCATATTCATCGGTGTTCATACTTTTTGAAAACACATTAACAATTATCGAAATCCTAAAAGCCTAAATTGGTGGACTGTGGTTAATTTTCCGAATAATGGAACTTGAACCTTGTACAGAAACCCTAACTTGGATTTTTTGTCCGACTCTTGTTCGAGGCTTAGTTTAGGACACCTCGCACACACACAGCTTCCTCCTAGGCTACCTTACAATGAACCCTTTTATTTCGTGCAATCTCGTGTAACTTACATGTACCCCACTCCCATTCCGATGTACGCATTCGTATTTTCTTTGATTGTGGTTTGTTTACTAGGACCACCCCTAGGGACTAGCATAGACTAAACCATTTTCGAACTAATTCTCGATTCATCGTCGAGCCTTTTTCAAACACCCATTGTAAGTCAATTTCTCATAAGCATCGCCATCAACCTATCGCACACACTCGTACATTTCATCGTGGTTTCATTATTAGGAGCACCCCTAGGGACTAGTATCGATTCTCACCTCTTTTCAACCAAACCCTCAACTCGTCATCGAGCCATTTTCAAATCAAACTCTTTCAACCATTTTCTTTGCATGCTAATACAATCAAACCCTTGATCCAACGTCAAGCGGTATTTTATTCAAACGTTTTCTTAATCAATTTACGAAAGAAGATGATTCTTGGAGTCTATTATTCCTTGGATCTTCGAATGAGTGGCTCTTGAGGCGCACACTTTGGGTTGTCATTCATTCAAACTTTTGTCTTAAGATACTTAATTCTTATTCAAACATTTTCATTAGCGAACATGCGAAAGAAGAATATTCTTGGAGTCTAGAATTCCTTGAATCATAGAATGAATGGATCTCGAGGCACACCCCTTGAGTTTTTGTTCATTCAATCTTTTGAATTCAAAACATTCAACCTTTCTCAAACCTTTTCAATAAACTCCCGAAAGAACTGAGTTCTTGGATTCTTGCATTCCTTGGATTCTTGAGTGACAGCTCTCGAGGCACGCCCCTTGGGTTGTTTGTTAGTCAATATTTTGTTTCTCAATCAAACTTCAACACATACAAACTCCCCCCTCTCTTTTTGTGGTCGTCTACATGAACTAAGGATGTTCTGATTCTTCATTCATTCTTTGAATGTAAGATACGTAAACAAAAGATTGCGATGATCGTGGCGAGCACACTTCCATCTTTTTCCTTCATTCCACGTCTACCTTCCCTCCATCTTCCGTTTTCCCTCTAACCTTTCCCGTAGTCAAACTATGAAAGCTCTGATTTCTCATTCTCTTCTGAATGAGCATACATAGGCACAATGGCCTCAATCTTTGGTGAGAACCCTATTCTTAGAACCACCCGTTTTCCCCATAGCATTGAGTCCTTTTATCCTAGCATTTCACATTTATTCATTAAAAAGAAAACAAACAAGCAGATAACATTCATTGCAAATTGAACTAAGAGGTTTCGTTGAGTACAATAGACGTGAGGGATGCTAATACCTTCCCCTTGCGTAACCGACTTCCGAACCCAGAACGTGGTTGCGAAGACCGTGTTCTTATCCTCTCTTTAAAGGTTTTCTCGATATTTTCCTTTCCCATCTTTTTGGGATAAATAAAGTTCGGGAGTGACTCTGTTGAACCACATTTCTGCACCTTTCGCGCGAGGGTCATGTTCTCGATTTATAATTTTTGAGGTGCGACAATATGGATTTGAAAAATTTATAGTTCCATACATAGCAAGGTAATCCAAAATACTTCATGCATGTAAGACGTTCCTTATCAACATTGTTTGGAGACCATGGGTGAATCTCGTTAAATAAGCTTTACAACCAAGAACGCTCCTCTTCTACAAGAAGTTTCAACTCCCCAACTTTACGTTCCTCAAGTAGACAACGATTTGCGCCTAAAGGCGAAACTTTGATGCTAAAATAGCCTTTTGCATTGAAAGCGTCTTGGATTCCATATGTTAAACCAACCTTATCAACGAATCATTCCATCTCCGATTCATTCACTTTGAACATCAAATAAGCAAATTTTGGTTTCTTTTCCTTCAAAATCCTTCCGCCTGGGCCAATATAATTCATATCTTCCTCCCTGTTGCACCCTAATTTTTGACCTTAAGATCCCACCTCCTTGCTGTTGAAACCACTATAGTTCAACTGTCATACCCTAAATTTTACCCTCAGATTTAGTCGATTCATGTTGCATAACATCTCATTTTTCGCCTCCGCTAACTATTAACAGGTTATGTAATGCGTTTTGTTTGCAGGAAGTATACCAGGGGCATTTTAGTCTTTTCACGTTGGTTCTGCCAGATTTTGAAGAAGTTGAAAATTAGCACCATCGTGTCTGAGGCAATTGTCTATCATGTGGTTATTGAGGAATTGGTTCGCGTTGATTGGTGTCAAAGAGGTTGTCAGAAATATCATTGGACTCGGGGCCATTCATTGTCTGGTTTTTGAAGTATTTTAAGCAGTTATTTTGGATTCAAAGTAAAGCGGATACTATTTTGAGAAAGCGGGAATTTAGTTGGAGTTTGTCCGGGTTTAATCGATAAATGGTCAAAGGGTACACAAATAAGGGATTTCATCCATATCATTGTCCAAAACAAAAGGGAAATGAATTTAAAATATTTTGTGAATATCATTCATAAACACTTATAATCCTACAATTAAGAGGTAAGTTTTGAATATTCTTGAATCTTTATTCATGGGTATACATAATTTGCAACTCAAAGGTGAAATTAAGTGTTGTCGAGTTATTATTCAGTGGATATTTTAAATTTACAATTGATGAGTAAATATAAATATTTTGGGATTTCATTCCATGAGTATTTATAATTTACGATTTGAGACGGATAAAATTCATGATTGCTCATATGTTTACAAGAAATTTCATTTACAAGTGAGTATCTATTCTAAAAAAGTCCTAAGATCCCTAAGCTTCAAAATGATCTTCATGTTATTCCCTTTGAGTTCTTCAGAAAGCTCCAATTACCTGAAAAGTAGAAAACAAAACAAAAGCAAGAAAGAGGTTAGGAGAGAGGGACGGACACCCTCAGAAAACTTTCATCACTGGGTGCCGGGAGGGCACGACCGAAGTCGCATCCTACTCCCACTTCCGCATCTCAACCTCGGCTACCGACCGGCAGCATCTGTTCCATTGAGGGACAGCAGAGAGAGAGAGAGATAAAGGAAGCTTTTTCGAGCCGAAATGATTTGCGCAGATGTGGATTCAAAAAGGGACATCATCAAGTAAATATTGTGTAACGCTATCAAGTAAATCTATAAGTCTTTCCCAAACTGATACTCAAGGCCAAGGCGAATAGGAAATACGAAACTGAAAGTGCATAACCAGGAGATTAACAAGAAGATAGCCAACACAGGGGCTCAGTTAAAGACAACATCATCGCCTCTTATCGCACAACAAACAGCACAAACAGTGGTAATTCCCAAATGCTCCAGCCCTGAAAGACAATGAAGATAAAGAGTGTCAGTTCTAAGGAAAAATAAGTTCCATGCCCTGAATTGAAAACACCCAAAACTGAATGCCAAATAATCAAACTGCAGCAAAACCAGTTCATGTTCAGAAAAAAGAGAGCAAAGTTCAATTCAAAACAGTTACAACCAAACTGTATCAAAACTGTAAGCCAAATCAGATGAACAAACATATCAGTTCAGAAGATAAATGAGTTCATAATACCATATCAGAAGGTAGTGAAAAAAGGTTCAGAAGAAAACTGAATATCACCAGTTCACAAAACCATAGCAGAAAAAGCAGGAAAACCACAAATCCATCACCTGAAATCCAGAAGCACAAGTCAAACTGGATATCCAGATATATGACAAAACTGGATTGTATCAGTAAAACCAGATGCATCAGAACAGATCAATCCATATCAGCAGGCGAATCACAAAAGTCCATATCTGAGAAGATCCGAAAATCCCTCATTGATCAAATCATATCAGAAACAGATATCCAAATCTATCAGTTCCCAAATGCAATCAAATCTGCAACAAACCAAATCGTATCAGAAAAATCCAATCAATATCAAGTGAAATCTCAATCAAATCCAAAGAAATCAAATCTCAGGTCATCACAATAATAACGAGAATTAAACTCAAGTCCAAGCCCACGAAATCACAAAATCAGAAAAGGTATAAAGGGAACAAGATCACCTGATGAGAGGGGGCCGAAAAAAATCACTGAGTAGAAACCCTAACGAAACTCATCCGCGGCCGAAAAACAAAGCCAACAAGCCTCAGAGGAACAATCTCGTCACCGTCACCACCGTGAAGACCGCCTTCTCCATCCGGCGGGCAATCAACCTCCGGACTCCGTTCACCTCATCATTGGCCTGTAAATCGTCGAGAACATCCACGAGAACGTAAGCCCCGCGTATTTCTCACGTGTTTGTTGTTTTTTTTTCCAGAAAAGATGAAGGGATCGAGAGAGATGAAGAGCGGACAGAGCAAACAAGAGGAAACGAGAAACAAATGGCGCCGCCGGTTACACGATGAGGGTTTCCAAACCCTAATCAATTGATTACTTTAGTTGCAATGGGTTGGGTCCGGGGTGATGACCGGCCCAATTCCCTTTTATCTTCTTTATTTATTTTACAATTTTATTCATTATCTTTTAATTTTTATAATTTTTAAATCTTATTAAAACTTTTTAAAAAAAAATAAAATAAAACTTTTTTAATTAAATTAAACTTTTTTTTGATAAATAGGTAAAACCTTTTTTACTAAATAAATTAAAACTCTTTTTAAAATTAAAACCATTATTCCTTTTGCAAATTTAACTTAGTTTCTTTTTAAAAATTTCTATTAAGAGCTTGTATATAAATATCACAAATAAACAATAAAAGTCTAAAAAAAATCTCACAACTTCTCTGACTGCTGTCTTGTTTCGGCTTACTAACCACGTCATTTGTTTTGCAGCTTAGTCATGTTACCGTCGATTTATTTTCGTGTGTTTTATTCAAATTTTCATTATAACTGCTTCTCATTTGTAACCTCGCGAACCAACAATCGCGTTTACCTTTCCGCTTTTACTTTCCGTTGTTTGTATGAACTAAATTTCTCGCATCCCTTCACTATTAATCTGTCACATTACATAACTCCGAAGGTTTAGGTTTAACTGTTTGGCCGCCGCGCTGATAATCCTCAAACCCTCAAAACTACAAAGTTCAAACCCTAATTTTCACCAATGTCTTGCTACAGACAAAATTACAAAATTACCCCCAGCATTAGGTCAAAGAGCCACCGCACTCATTTTAGGGTTTCCCGTCGCGGAATCCCTAACCTAACCCTAATTTCAACTTAACAATTCAACGTAGAAGTTTGGAGTTCCCACACTCCGCATAAGTGTGTCCTTAAGATGCGTTTATTCCCCTTGAAACCTTGACCACAGTCAAGACGTTTCTAACCTCCCTCGTGAGGGGAACTACAGATACTCTGATTCCATTCACGTCAGGATATGTAGGCACAAGATGCGACGTCTTGGCGAGTATACTTAGGACTAACCCCCTTAGGTCTTTCTCTTTACCTTTAACCCTTAACATTACCCTTAAGCAAATAACTTAGCAATAAACAGCATAAAACAAGAGGTTCCTGTAGAGTACTACAGAAACTTAGGATGCTAGTACCTTCCCTAAGTTTAACCAACCCCCGAACCTTAGATCTCTCCCCGCGTTGTGTTTACAATGCAAAATAGGTTTTCCTTCCTTTAACCTTTCCTTTGGATAAATCAAAGCCGGTTGCAAATGAATAAGATTCAAGCTAATCAATAGTTTGGTATCCAATTTTCACCGCGACACTCCCTATAACCTGTTTTACCACTACTGCACAAAGCTTTTCCCCTGAATACCAGTTTTCCACCCATCCCTATGTTGGATTCTTTGTTGAACTCCAAGATTCAGCTTGTTTGTATTGTTTGGCATAGCTCTCACGCGAACTCTTTGGAATCTGGGAACATTTGCAAAGATTTTCTTGCCTTTTATTTGAATACTATCTAACCTCGCAACTATAAGTCTTTCTTCATAAACCTTCCTAAATCTCGCGAAACTGTATCTTCTTCCGCGTTTATCTCTCCTTTCCAGAATGAAGACATCTGATAGTAATCCAAAATCTTTGAACATCTCAGCCATCTCCTTTGCATTATAACTTTCTGGAAATTCTGTGAAGAAGAAGTAAGATAGATGTTTGCCAGCTACATGATCATTCCCTAACTTAGCTGTCCAAACTGAAATCTTATTGACTTGCTTGCTTTGTTTCTGCCTAACCTCCGTCCAAGTAGCATTCGTCATTGAAGATAGACAAGTACCAGAAAAGAACACCAAAAGCCTAGGCCCATAGTCCTAAGACTAGGAGTTTAAGCCAAAAACTTAGATGAACTTAACAAGAACCATTCAAATATGGCATTATTGCAAGAGAGAAACTAAATATATTTTTGTCAATTACAATTAGTCTAATAATTCCCTGACTAATGTTATTCTTGAAATTGGTTGCTTTTCATGATGTACATGATGATGTAATATTGTTTGAATTAAGTGTTTGCCTGAGCGGTGTTTGTCTAAGTGGTATTTGTCTAAATGGTGTTTGTAAAGTGGTGATATCTTATATTAAAATTTATGATGTTTGTCATGTGCGTGATGATATATTATTATTTGGATTTAATGATTTCCTTAGTGGTGTGGTTTGCCATAATGGCGGTATTTGCCTTAGTTGCGTGATTGCATTTTATCATCATGACTTGACATGTCCATTTCTGTGTGGTGCATTAGTGGCAGATTATTTTTTCCATTGTTATGAGATGAATTTCGTGTGGTGCCTTTGTGTCGGACTGATTATATCTGAATCATATAATGCTAAGAGCATGCTGATGCATTCTTGTTTCTTGAAACTTTGTATAGATTTATTTATGTTTTTGATAGTGATGTATGTTTTTGGAATGTGACTTAATATATTTATATAAGTTAAAATTTATGCTTGTTAAAATTTATTTTGTTTAATAGATAATAATTATAAATTTTAGGTTGTTTAAATATATCTTCTTTTTAATATAATATTTTAATACTTTCATTATAATAATATTGAGTTTTATGTTCAAGAATATATGTTATGTTGCAAAGAAAATGTTTAATTTTAAAAATATATTTATTTAGAGAGTATGATTAAATTTGTTTAAAATAAAAATTTATTTTTACTTTTATATATATATATATATATATATATATATATATATATATATATATATATATATATATATATATATATATATATATATATATATATATATATATATATATATATATATATATATATATATATATATATATATATATATATTACATTTTAGATACAATAATTTGAAGATACGAAGTGAGTTTGATGTGATGTTTGTATTTAGTTGTGGAAATAAATATTTGGGCTTTTAATTTTTATTTTGTAATTTTATTTAAAGTAAACTAAAAATTTAAAGTTATAATGTATTTAAAGTATATGCGATATCTAAATATGACTTGATATTTAGATTCCACTAAAAAATGATCTTAGTAAAATTTTCTTAAAATTAAAAATATAATGTTTAAATTTTCTCTAAAAAAAATTGTAGCGCCGTTGGAAATAAATCTAAATTTTTGAGTAACGTTATGGACTAAAATCTGGGACATTACATTATGGTTTCAGAGCAATAATCATCAGACAAAAAAATATAATTTTTTAAGGTGGGACAATCTTATAAGACGCATGCCTTTGATTGTTGTGTGATTATAATTTTTTTTTTGAAGAATATTATTTTGGTGGTTTTATATATATATATATATATATATATATATATATATATATATATATATATATATATATATATATATATATATATATATATATATATATATATATATATATATATATATATATATATATATATATATATATATATATATATATATATATATATATATATATATATAAGAAAATATTTGTGAATATATAAGAGTGGGTATAAGTTAAAATTAGAGTAAAATCTATTTAATGAGTGTTTTTATAATAAAATTTGATTATCCTATCTCTCGGTTATTAAGGAAAGTAAGAAACCAACATGATATATCATTTAGTTTACAAAAAAAAATTATATAATAAAAAAAAGTTCCTGAATTGTTTTTCCCATCAGATTTTTTGAATAACTGAGATAATAAGTTGTTGTCCGCTTAGTTTTGTTAAAAACTGAGGTAATACGTGATTTTTATTTCTAAAAAAAATAAATCATGAGCGCATTGTAATCATATCACTAGAATAACAATGATCATCCATATTAAAAAATGTAACGCATTTTTTGAATTTTCAAGGAGACGTTTGAACTTCTCTGATTGTTTCACTTCCTATTATCCATTTTATTTAAACACCAATACGAGTTTCAGTGTTTCATTTCCAACTCTTTGTGTCTTCAAACCTAGTTTCAAAATCTTTTCTTTTCTTTAAGAATGTCTTCAACAACCTTAGATAAAAATCTTTTGTTCGTTATTAATGAAAAGTTTGTTGATTTCAATGATTTGAAAGACAAAGGTTTTGATCTAAGAAAAACTATTCGCAAACAAAAGTTAAATAATTACTTTAAAGTTCTTCATGGACCCATATACATTAATCTCGTTAGAGTGTTTTGGTTAAATACCTTCGTTGGGCCATTTGGTCATGATGATGATTCAATCTAGTCATATGTCAATGGCTCTCCTATCACAATTACTTAGTCACTTATTGCTCATACAATAAACTATGAAGAGGAAGATTATTGTGTTGAACATTAGAGATTTAACAATGCCTACTTAGATCACCTTCGCCTAATTTATGCCAACAACAATAATCTCAGTAGTCCTACTACTCTACGACCAATTGAAAAAGTTTTGTATCAACTTCTAATGTCAAATCTTCGTCCAAGAGATAAACAACTGAAAATGCTTACATGGGATGACAAGCATCTCTTGTTTTTCCTTACCAAGAACATTAGAGTTAATCTTCCTCTTACTATTTTTTACTTCTTAAAGAAAATGATAATCATCTCTAAGGAGGAAATGACTTTCCTCATACCATATGGAAGAGTTATTTCTGAACTTTTCTCTCAGTTAGATATAGTTACAGTGATGTAAGTTATGAAAGCACCTAAGAGGGGGGTGAAATAGGTGTTTAGAGAATTTATCTGATTTTTTGACAGTTCTGATTTTTACTTTCCTAGAAAGTTCTAAGTGATGAAATAATGTAAAGGCGGAAAGTAAAGAACACCAGGAAGTATACTGGTTCCCCTCACAGGTCAAGAGTACTCCAATCCCCTTTCAACATGAAAGAGATTTTACTATAATGTTAGATCTTAGACAAGACTACCTAGTCTTTCTAAACTAGATGCTAACAACTCACCAAGAACAATCCTCTTGGATTTATAAGTTTAAAGTCCAATCAAGAACAAATCTCTTACAATGAACCTATTGTATCCATAATCCGGATAACAAGGATTTTATCACACCCTATAAGAGAAACAATCCTTCTCCTTATAGTCAACACCTAAATCCAAACAATACTTGGAATTTCAGGATTTTACAGTAATTATGAGTTTTGAATAGGTAGATGAAATTTTGATATCAATCACAAGATTGATCTTCTCCTCTGTGACACTCAAATATCAAGACAGTAATACAAGTGTTCTCTGTATACAAATGAAACTATGATGATAAATATGAAAATTTATGCAGAGTTTCACTTTTGAAAAATCTGAAGAACACTTTGAAGGTTTTTAGAAGATTGAGAGAAAAAGAGAGATGATTTGAAATTTTGTAAGGAGGTGTGGTGTAAAAGACTTGATATGATGATTATATATGCCTATGACACCTCTTCTGAAAGTCACAAATCATGAAAGGATGCCATGGTTGATCAGACACAATAACAGAAAAATTTATGAAGGGATGCAAAAGAATTTTTGGTTCTGCTTCAGTGGTAACCGGTTACTTGATAAAGGGTAACCGATTACTTGACTGTAACGTATAAAATTTTTGAAATTTTTGAAAGGGTAACCAGTTACCTTATAGAGAGTAACCGGTTACTTGACAAACAGAATTGAAACGCTTGATAAGGTAACCGGTTACCTTATAGAGAGTAACCGATTACTTCAAAATAGATTTGAAAAAAAATTTAAAAAAAAAAAAACAAGTTTCAAAACCATTTGTATGCAACCAAAAAGTGCTATTGAGGATCATGGCATAGAAGAAAGAAAATGTTGAACACTTGTATCAATGCATGAGTTTAAGTGTTATACCTTTTCCTTTGAGTTCCAATCTTCATAGTGCTTTGATATTTGATCTTTGGGCATGAGACTTGATCAATCCTTTTTGTTCATTCATCTTGACTTTATGAGAAGCTTTGTAGGAGAGTCTTCATCAAAACATCTGAGAAGCCATGTCTTCACAAGTGATACTATTGAAGTTGAGTGGAGTAAGAGATTTGAATATATGGAATAATTATCTGTTGTCCTGTTTTTAATTAATGAAATATTTCCTTTTTTATTATTGCCTATTCATTTTTATAATTACTAATTAACAAGAAAAAAATGAAAAAAAAATTTAACTAAGAAAAAAAGGGAAGATTGAAAGGCGCCAAGTGAGAAATCATTGAAAAAAATCTTAAATGCAGTTACAAGGATTCGAAGTGTGTTTCCTTATAGTTATATTCCTTTGGTTTTCAAAAACAATGAGGTAATAGGTGTATTATTTTTTTATGGAGAAAATTTGGCGCTCACTTATAGCTATATAAAACCGAGGAAAAAGGTTATTTTTTTTAAATAATCAAACATGTTACTCCCATGACCTATACGTTCGATTTTAGCATGTTCGAGGTGAAAGTCTCGTCATAAAAAGTGTTATTTGTCGTAGTGGTTCTCAAAGGGTTATTATCCAACTGGATGGTTTCGAAACCGCCATTCGGGGTTGGTAGCATATTTTTTGCTTTGATTCTGGTCATTGGTTCCAATTCGTCATACAAAGGATGCTTTTCATCACGCATATTGAGGTCGGCTATGTTTGTCATCTGGCTACTTCCTTCGAGATCTTTCCCTTTAATAATGGAGGCGATGATAGATTTCTTCATACTCGCTTTTTGTAAACGACGTGCTTTGAGGAGGTATATAAAGAAGTCGTTGTATGTTCTCTTTCCTGGGATCACAAAGAAGCAGACTTCCACTATCATTCTTCCATTCCTTCTCCCAAGGTGACAAGCGGGTAGATCTGTATGTAAGGATGAATGGAGGAGTCATTAAAAGCGAGCAAGCTTTTATCTTTGCAGGATTTCAGATCTTGTGGTCTTAGCCCAAAATTAGTGAGGATTTCCATGTGGATTAGATTACGGGAGCTTCTGACATCCACTAGAACTCCAGAGACAAAATAATTAGCTATGACAACACTAATGATTAAAGGAAGATCTGCATTAGGAATTCCATCTAATTTTTTTAGTGCAAAAACCCTAAGATCATCGTCCATCCCTTGCCCTCCACTTGCAAACGCGTCTCTTCTTGAGGCTGGAGAGAGAGGTTCGATTCGACTTGATGGATCTTCCCTAACGGTATCGATAGGAAGTACTAGGATGCAACTTAATTCAAGAACCTTCAAAATCACATCCATTTGGTGTAACTGTCGAATATGTGTAGATCTAAAATGGAAAGGTTTAGTAGTGGAATTAGTAGGAATCAAATGTCGATTCTCACATACATCACCACTGTTCCTTCAAAGAAATAGAATCGAGAGAACACATCCCGATGATGATGAAAATAATGTCTGCAGTCCGTTTTGATGCCAAAAATGAACCTACAAAATTAGTACTCCAACGTCCAAATTAACTTATAAAATCACTTAAGATAGAGTGAAATTTTAAAAAATGAATCTCATTCCCACTTTTACACATAAATGAAAAATTTATAAAGTGAAAAGGATTAAACCTCCTTCTTTTTCGACATTGAGTCTGGTTTGTTACAATATCATATACTAGTAGTTAATGTTAATTTATTTTAATATTATTTGTGTAATGATAACATTTGTCTCAATATTTACATAATTAGTCACTTCATTTTAAATTTAACCTATTGGTTCAGAATTATTTTTTTCACTAAAAATCGACGTTTTTTAACATATATTTTTTATTTTCAACGTTTTTCAATTTTTTTTATTTTAATTTTTGACATTTTACAAGTTAAAGTGTCATTTAATAATTGACACATAATAAATTATAAATCTAAAAATATAAGAAAAAGATTAATTTTGTGAATAGACTAAAGGGCCAATTCAAACATAATTGTTACTTTCCTTCAATAATATTAATTTTTAATATATTATATATCACGTTAAAACTATTTTTACCTATATTTTTATTACATATAAATGTTGATAAAATTATTTATAATTTATAATTTTAATGTCTAAAATAAAATAAAATTTAAATTTAATTAAATAATATTTTTTAATTCAACATTCAAAAATAAACACAAGTAAACACATATAAAATAGAAATAAGTATATCTTTATATTAGTAAGTTGTACAACTTATTTGTTTTTAATTGATTTTATATTTAATTCATATTATAATCTTATAAGATATTTTGTATTGGTAATCAATAACGTAAGATTCTTTAAATATTTAATTTTTTTAATATCACCACTTGTTTAGATAATTTAGATATTTTGTCTTATATATATTAATAATGTCGAATGATTTTTTATGTTAATTTATTTTCTTTAGTTAGTTAGACTCTAAAAGTATCAAATAATTGACTAAATTATTTATTAATTAATTAGATAAAAAATTGCACTCACAATAGTGTATCAGAGTCAAGATTAATAATTTTCCATAGTTTACTTTGGCTCATTTATTTTTCAAAGTTAAAAAAATAACGTCCGGTCAAAATAAATAAACGAATATTTAACAAACAACGTTAGCTTTCCTATTTTCCTTCCTCGAAAGCCAAAAAGAAAAGAATATCCGCATATATAGAAATATAATACAAATGGCTAATGTTAATTGGTTGCTTAAAACACTTAACAAACACATTCCAAGTCGGTATCCACTTTAAATTTTTCTTGCTTCTTCTATCTTATTTTTTAATTAAATAATTAACAATAAATCAATAATAGAAACAAAAATTAGAGTTTAGGTTACAAGTTCCGCCTATAAATACTCCCCAAAATCACAGCCCAGAGTTTTCAAGCCCCAACATTCCAACGCCGAAAGAACACGCTTCTTCCTCACTTCTCTCTCTTTCTAGAATATTCTGATATTCTTTTCACTTTTCATTAAACTCACTGAGTGACAAAAGCGAGTCATGGAATCTAAACCAGTAAACATTAAGCTCCTCTGTAGCTATGGTGGCAAGATCCTCCCTCGATCAACCGATGGTGAACTCCGTTACATCGGCGGTCACACTAGAGTCCTTTCCGTCAATCGTTCAATTTCGTTTTCAGGTTTGTCTCTAAATAGTTTTTTCACTCTCGAATTTCACTCAATTTGTTTCGTTCTTCATATTTATCGATTATTCGCCTTGTTTTTCAGATTTGATGGAGAAGCTTCGAGAATTCTGTGGTTCATCTGTGAAATTAAGGTGTCAATTACCCAAAGGAGACTTGGAAACGTTGATCTCCATCACCAACGACGAAGATTTGGCTCAAATAATCGACGAATACGATCGTGCCTCGTTGAAATTAACTCACCCGTTGAAGATCAAAGCCGTTCTTTCTCCGCCAAAATCGCTCTTGAAAGTTTCTCCCGATCCGTCTTCGTCGTCGTCAAGTGCTAGTCGTTCTCCGTACAGATCACCTTACACTTCATCTGAATCTCCACCGTACGCGGCGGCGTATCGAATCGGGCGTTCGCCACGGGCGCCGGTAGGGTATTTGTTCGGCGCCAGGAATGGATCGGCGAAAGCTTATTGCTACACGGGCCAGCTCGAGAGAGGCCCAAGGCCCTTGTATTATGGGCCTCGTTTCAATAATTACTGCCATTAAGGAGAGAGCCAATATTTTAATAAAAATATATTAATTACAGTAAATACATGAATGAAAAAAATATTCAACGAAGGATCTAGGACGAAACTTTAAATTTTTTTGAGAGATGTGACATACGAGTTTTTTGTTCATATAAATTTTGAGATATTTGTTTGTTGAGGTTCTAATTTTTATTTGAGCCTTAGTTTTTTGTTGGACGGACTTTGTTTTTCAAATTTGAGATCTGTTAACCGCCGTCTGATTCGGTCACGATTTTTGCGACGTGTCATCTGCGTGCCGATTTTGATGGTATTGATTCCGTCTTCAAAAGTCCGTTATATCGTTCTTGCGGAAAATTCGTATATCACCTGCTTATTTATATTATATGATTATTAATTGAGCTAGCTCCCATTTAATTTTTTTGGTCAGTTTAGAAAGATTTTTTTTTCTTTTTGACTAAGATTATTCTTTCTTTTAAACTCAAGATTTTTATTTTTATTTTTTATTTTAAAAAAAAAACGGGGGCTATTCTTTTTTATTTGTATTATTGTTGAACTAATCCTTATATGCGTGATCTATTTTTTTTGTTGTTGTTGTTTTTTTTTTAATTTGCAGGTCAACAATTGGATGATTGAAACACGGTGCCGTAAGTTGTGGGATTTGAGAAGAGGACAAAACGTTAGTCTTCTTGGGATTGGGAAGACATCTTATCCAACAGATGCTGGCGTAGTACATTAAAAAACTTGAATATATAAATATTAAATAAAAAAAGCATTACAGAGATTTTTTTTAAAACTAGCCATATATTATAAACAAATTACTATTTAAATAATATTTTCAAAAAATTTACGAATCCAACTACGTTTTAGCAGGCTGTCGCTATTTCAATTGGCGAAATAAACAAAAAAAACAATTTGAGCTGAAACAAATTCATTATAAAAAAAGAGGAACTTTAATATATTAAATATATGAAAGGTACAAAACATGGACATAAGAATATTTAGGGCTCTCGTCTATGACAAGGAGAAGAAGAAGGGTCCATTCAAGTTTATATAGGATATGATGGAAAGAGAATCAATAGTTTATATAGGATATGATGGAAAGAGAATCAATTTGTGTGTGGTTGATGTTGACAATAATAAGTCATAAGTCAAGTGTGAGTTAGATTATAAATGTGGAGATTTAAGTATTTATAAGTGAAAGAACTCTTACATCTATTTCTTAGATTTTAGATGGATATATGGTGTCTGTCTCAGCCTAGGAAGAAGTGTCAACGACGATACAAATATATTTCTTAGATTTTAGATGGATATATGGTGTCTGTCAACGACGATACAAATATATGTGGATAAAAGAGTTCTCATATGAGGGAGAGTATTGTAGACTCACACTTGAGGGAGAGTGTTGAGAATAATAAATCAAGTGTGAGTTGGAGTCTCATATTGGTTATGCATGTGGAGACTTGAGCATTTATAAGTGGGAGAACCTACACACCTATTACCTTAAGGTTTTTGGTAGATATGTGGTGTCTCTCTCAGCGTGTGTTACTCTTAGCCCAATTTTAATGATCTTTCTCATGACCCAATAGTTGATCCTTATCTAAATTATTTTATTAGCATTCGACTGGACAATTAATTTCAAACACACGAAATTAGGAATTATCTTGAGATGTTTTCGAAGCAGTGTTAAATTTTTTGATGAGAGAGTTTTGTTGTCTATTGGGATTCTCTCTGCCTCGAGGAATTAGTCTCTACAGTTACGCAAAAAAAATATGCGGTTTATAAAAAAAAAATTACATTACATTAGGATTTATCTTGATTCAACCTAAAATCAATAAAGTCACAAGGAGATCATTTTGAGATTTCACTGTAAAACCAAGTGTTTAACACAACATGTTTATAAGATCACTCATTCATAAGTTGTTATACTTTTGTTAGGCATTGTTCGGACTTTGGACATACACCCGATCATTATCAGTCAAGAGCATATCATTCATAATAGTGCTAATTCCTTTATGTTCTTCAAAACCTAGACTGTCGAGGAGGAGTGTGGTAAACTTTTTGCTTCCAATCGGCATCTTCCAATAGAGGGAAATTCACAAAGGAGAATCTTGTTTAAACTTAATATATTGCAGAGAGTCCTCGCGAATTGGGGTACACCAACGTTTTAAAATGTGAATCAACGGGTAAACATTATCATGGAAGAAGTATGACTTATTTAGAGTCTAATGGATAATTCAGAGTTTGATGTGAGACTTCATGATCAAAATATTCAGGCCCAAATCATCTTTAATGAGGCTTTGAATATTTAAAATAATTTTTGGACAGAGAACTCCAGAATTAGAAACTTTGCGAGGGGGATAGTAATACAACTTATTTTTAAAATTCTGGTATGTAGATATCAGATGTCCTAAGAGATGCCGAGACACGACAAAATATAACACAATTAAAGATGTAAAAAATAACAAAACACAAAGAATTATTAACCCAGTTCGATGTACAACAACATATACATCTGGGGGCTACCAAGCCAGGAAGGAAATACACTATTAGTAGTATTAATTCAAAGATAAACTATTCCAGTTTACAACTTCTCACTTAATCCTTACCCAGTGCAATTTCTACCTAAGACACTCCTAGATATGATAATACTCTCTCACTTCCTAACAATCATAATTAGCCGTGATTAAATTAACAATAAATCAAAAGAAGTCACACTTCAAAGACAATACTTGATCTTGCTTAAAAGCTTCAATCAAGAACAACACACTCTTGCTTAAAAGCTTAGTGTGGACACTCACAACTCAATAACACCAGTGCAGTTCAAGCATCTAGGTGATGAATAAATGTCTCACAAACAATCTACCTCAATGTATCAAAAGGTACATGAGTGACACAAAATACAGCAACACGCTAAAAAAAAAATTAAACCCTAAACCCTTATTTGCACACATAGTTTGTTTTTCAATTAATTCCACACACTTTTTTAGGTCTAGTAAGTCTCTTTATATAGTCTCGTGCAATATGGGCTTGGACTCTTCATCAATTCCATTTTGTCAGTTTTAAACCCTCTACAAAATATTCTCCATAATAACAGGAAAAGTTTCCTAAAACATCTCATCCTCCAAATTTTAGCAATTTGTGCACAGCTGGAGATGTAGAAACTTGTTCTTGAAAAAACCTTCTTGACCTGCGAAAATTAATGAGATATATTCCAAAAGAAGCATCACAGAATTAAAACAAATTTATCAAGAACTAAAACAGTCAGAATAGGTGTTCTGAAATAACATGTTACAACATCTGTTTGGACATCTTCTCTCAAGGTGAGCTGATTAGCATGTTATAACATCACACACAATATCCTGTTGTGAACCGTGTTTTAGAAAAGTTGTTGCCAATCCTTAAACCATGGAACCTTCAATCCCACCTTTGTCAAAGTTTGGCTAAAACACCTTTTGCACAATAAGCCCAGGAGAGAGGAAAATCACAAAAAAAAAAACACAACACTGAAGGTAGGAAAAACACTTAGAAGGGGGGGGGGGGGGGGGGGGTGAATAAGGGTTTTAAAAACAATTAGGATGATAGAAAAATAACAAGGTATTTTTATCCTGGTTCGTTTGAACTCAAACTAATCCAGTCCACCCTACCAAGATGATTTGCCTTTTTCAACAAGGACTTAATCCACTAAATCAAATTGATTACAATGTAAACCACTAAGACAACTGTCTTAGTCTTCTCAAGAAATCTGACCACACTTGGTCTCTTAAGGAATCTTTTACAAAAGATAAACTAACAATGTGTTTAAGATTTACTTCTAAAAAGCTATATCACAACAGTGATTTTTACACAAGTTAAAGAACAAAATAAAACTATTCAGCTTGAAGAAAGTTTGTATGAGTTGCTTGTTGAATAATTTGTCAAGAATTTGTTTCTAGTTCGTTAACCTTTGAAGTGATGCTAAGACTTGCTTTTATAGTACTTTGAAATCCATTTATCAAAGACTATGCAACGCTGTGCATTCTGTTCTTTTTGTCTTCTATTGAATTTTTTTCTCAGAAGAGGAATGTTCTGACAAATCCTTTTTGTCTGAATTCCTGTGTCATGCACAAATGAGGAAAGAGCCGTTTGGATAATGACAAGGAATATTCCAACGGATCTTTATTTGAACAGCATCTTCTTCAACAACTTTGGAATGTCTTGCATCATAACTTCTTATGATGTTCCTAGTTCTTCAGATCAGAGTTAACTGAATCAGAGTTTCTCTATCAGAGTTTGCAGCAAAGTGCTTTAAGCGTGAAATTCTTTATCAGAGCATACTTACTTATCAGAGCTTCTGTACTTGCAGTGATAAGTACTTCCAGAGTCTTCTGAAGCTTTACGTATGTTCTTTACTCAAATTCTTCTTAGCTTCGCTCAGAGTCATTTGTAGCATATCAGAGTCTTCTGATGTATTGCTTTTGACGCTCAGAGCTTTCTCGTTCTTTAGTGTTCAGAGGCGTACTTGCTTCCAGAATAATATTAATTTGATATCTGAAACAAATAAACACTTGAACAAAATTAGAGTAATAAATTCTCTATACAAAATTTCATTAATGTTATCATCAAAACAATGAGATATATTAAACACCAATCTGTATTCTAATAATCTCCCCCTTTTTGATGATGACAAAAACTATGGGAAATTTTTTTTAAATAGAAAAGAAATATTTCTCCCCCTGAAGTAAATACTTCTGAAAAGATTAAATACTTCCCTTTCAGCTTCTGTATTCTTTTCAGCGTCAGAGGAAACTTGTAGATTCTCAGACTTTAGTTCAGAGTTAATTCTTAGAATTTTGTCAGATGAGAGTTATTAGCTCTGAAACACTCAAAAATATGATTAGATGAAATTTATCATGTATGAGTTGCCTTTGGTAATTGTTTATGTGAATTATCAAAATTGTCATTTTCTCCCCCTTTTTGTCATATAAAAAAGAATCTGATTAAGAAAAACTTTAAGACAAAAGAAAAACAACAAAGGAAAACAATAAAGCATAAGATAGATTCAATTGGAAAAATATAACATTCAGATGTATTGATAAACATAATCCAAAACAGAAACAAATAGTTAACGCATAAGTGCACAAACAACAAAGAAATTAAGAAGGACGAGAAGCCAAAATCCTCAGAAGATTCGTTATCTCAGATGTTGAATCGTCTTGTTTCGCCATCCAAGTCTTGATTTCTTCAATTGTCTTTTCCTGATTAACCATCCAAGATCTTATCTCAGTGTTACTAGCCTTGAGCTCAACAAACTTAGCATGCATATCTTCGTCTTCTTTCTTCACTTCAAATGACTCAGGAGCAGATGCAGAAGCAGAGGCATCGTGAATAACCAAAGAAGCAGAAGCATTCTGGACAATCATGTCAGAAGGTTGAACATGGTCAAGAGTGTCTTTAGGACCAGGAGCAGAAACTTCTGGAATGACTTCTTCAGGCTTAGACACTTCAGCAGTCTCAGATGCAACAAAATCTTCAGAAGGAAGACACACATCCTTTGCAGGTGTGTTTTCCAGAAGCAAGGTTGGATTTCTGCTAACACTCAAAAGAGTGAGTCTGACAGCTTCAGCAAATCTGACCTTTGCATCATCAGAATAAATCTCTTGAAGATTTGATGCAACATAATTGAATCTATTTTTGAATCTCTTCCAGATAGCTTCAGAATCATCAAGATTCATACTTGAAAGACATTCCTTTTTGACAGTAGATAACCATATGTTTATTTATTTTTCAAAACCAGCAAACAAAGTACCAACATCCAGCCTAGGTTTGGATTTTAGGTAGGCTTCTAATGATGGTGTTTTGATGGGTGCAGAAGTTGAAGGTATGGAAAAGGAAGGAATAATTATAACAGGTGGATATGAAGAAGATGGAGTGAGGACAGATGAAGTATTAACAGACTTAGGTTCAGATGGGGTTGTTTCAGAAGAAAAAGTATCATCATCAGGGTCAGATGGGATGGAAACAAAGGGTTTAAGAAGAGATGAGATGATATCTGATCTATCAGAATCAGTGGAATCAGATGAATCAGAAGATTCAGATGATCCAGATGGAACTGGATAGACAGTCGTGAGAGGTTGCAGATCAAGAACGACTGGTTCAGGATCAGATGGTATGATTTCTGGTTGTTGTGGTTCAGATGTTTGATTTTCAGATGGGGGATGTTCAGAAAGGTTGGTTTATAGAGGGGTTTGGTTCAGATGTTTGTGGAACAGAAGTTGGGGTTTTATCAGGGGTAGTTTTCTGATGGATGTTGAAGGAAGGTGTGGATGGTACAGATGTTGTGTGTTCAGATGGTTGTGGTTGTTGTGGTTTAGAAGTTTTATGTTGTTGAGGTGTAGAAGGGAGTGATTGAGATTTTTGTGGTTCAGATGGAAGGGGTTCATAGTTTTGAGGAGGAGAAGGTGAGGGAATTGGATCATAAGGAGGAGGAGGAGGTTCAGATGTTAGTACTTCTCTTACTTGTTCTAAAATAGAAGATAAACTTGCAGAAATGTTACCTTTCTGCTTCTTGATGTGTTTTGGCTTTGCAGAAGATGCTTCGCCAGAAGCTTTCCTCTTGGGCTTAGAAGATCCTTCTTCTGAGACCTTTCTTTTCTTCCTCTGTTTCTCCCCATAGAGATCTGGTCCAGGTGCATTTGTTCTTTGGACCAAATTTGCTGGCAAGGGAGTTCCATCTGCTAAGCATTCAGCTATGTAGTTCAGAATGACTTCCTTTGGTTCGTTAGCATAGAAGAGAGGAAAATCATCTAAAGGAATTCTTCTCTTGCTTACTTCTTCAGTGTTGATCTGACCTGGTGCAGAAGTAAGTTCTTCCATAATCCTCATCCTCTACAGACTCTTTCCATTCAGAGGTTTTCCAACAATTGAAGCTAACTCTTCTTTCATACCAGCCTCTGTCAGATGACCCGCTAAGCCATTTTCAGTCAGAATATCTGAGATTAGTCTTCCCATAGGGATCCAGTTTCTCACCTTCTGATGCTTTGTCTTGATAGATTCTCTGGACATTTTTACATGTCCCCACAGATGAGTGAAAACTAAGTAAGGCAGATCCACCTTGATGCCTTTACCCAGACAATACATGAAATACATCTGATCTGAGTTGATGTAGTCAGGAGAATTTGTAGATTTTCTGTGATGTATGCAGCCTAAGAAGATCTTAGCCCAGATCTTGTATTGAACCTTTAAATCCTTAATCTTGCATGAAACTTCCCCAGAAGTGAAGACTTCACTGTACACCTCATTTATATCAAGACGACTTGCTGGCAGATGAGTAACACCATCTGATTCTTGATATCTTATCAGCTTGCGAATTAGATCTTCATTGATAATAATCTCTTTACCTAGAACTGAAGACACAATGAATTTGGGGAAAACGTTTGCATGAATCCAAAATTCTTTGACCAAGCAAGGATAAACTGGACCTATCAGTCTATCAAAATACTTTGTCCATCCTTGTGATGACACAGTTGGACGCAAATCATAACCATTCACAACAATGCATTCAAAATCAACCAAGAACTTACATAAAACTTCCAGTTGATCAACAGGTGTGAGGAGAGTTCTTACAGGTTCTTTGAACGGAGTAGGATCCATAGTAGAAGATGAAACAACAACCATTGTTGATTCAAACTATTGAGAGGTTGAAGATGAAGTTGCCATTTCTGATCTTGGGAGATAACGAGTTCTTCTTTGGGATTTAGGTTTGGAGGAGAGGAAGAAGCAATGAAGCAAACAGAAATGCATAAAAGGTGTGAGAGAGAGTGAAAAATGTGAGAGGTGTTGTGTTGTGGAATATATAGGGGCAAAAATTAGGGCACACATTCACACGTTCATCATTTAATTCAATTAATTTAAAACAAAAGTCACATAAAAAAGAATAATGATTTAAAAGCATTAAATGATACTGACAAGCGTGGGGAGGAAAACGAGAAATTGAGAATTCAAACAGTACCTCAAAACGGCGTCTCATTGAGTACACTCCACCTTTCCAGATATCATGTGACACGTGTTTGATGTTGATGTGCCTCTGAATCTCTTTAGAATAAGAAACGTTAAACAACGCTCAGATCTTCTGAGACTTGTTAGATCAGAGTTTCACAAAAAATAAATAACGTACCAAAAGAAATAATCAGAAAAATTACTTCAGAGTATAGACATTATTCATATTTCATCTAAATAAATTTTCTTCTGAATAATAGTTTTATTCTGGACAAAAATCCATACTAATATTCTTCAGAATAAATTTAAACCTATCTTCAGCAAGGGGTTTGTTGAAGATATCAGCCCATTGATGGTCTGTATCAACAAAGTTCAAACTTATAATTCCCTTATGGACATAGTCTCTGATGAAATGATGCTTAATTTCTATATGTTTTGCCTTAGAATGTAAAATGGGATTCTTAGAAAGGCAAATAGCAGAAGTATTATCACAGAAAATAGAAATGTTACTCTCATGTATATGATAATCTTCTAATTGACTTTTCATCCAGAGCATTTGTGTGCTACAACCAGCAGCAGCAATATATTATGCTTCTGTTGTTGATAGCGCTATTGTGGGTTGCTTCTTGCTAAACCATGAGATCAGATGACTTCCCAGAAACTGACAGCTTCAAGAAGTACTTTTACGTTTTATTCTGTCTCCAGCATAGTCAGCATCATAGAATCTAACTAATCTGTATTCATCAGATCTTCTGTAACACAAACCCACGTTAGTAGTACCTTTCAGATACCTCAGAATCCTCTTAATAGCTATTAAGTGAGATTCTCTAGGATCTGATTGGAATCTAGCACATAGACAAACACTAAAAAGGATATCATGCCTAGAAGCAGTCAAGTACAGAAGAGAACCAATCATACCTCTGTAGAGATTTTGATCTACCTTTTTACTTACCTCTTCTTTACCTAGAGTTCTTGTAGGATGCATTGGAGTCTTTGGTAGCTTACTTTCTGTCATGTTGAATTTATTCAAAAGCTCCTTTACATACTTTGTTTGATGTATGTAGGTTCCTTCTGGAGTCTGATTCACTTGAATTCCCAGAAAGAATCCGAGTTTTTCCATCATGCTCATTTCGAATTTTTCCTGCATAGATTGAGCAAACTCCTTTCCAAGCGTAATATTGGTAGTTCCAAAAATAATATCATCAACATAAATCTGACAGATTAAAATGTCTTTCTTAATTGATTTATGGAAGAGAGTAGTATCAAATTTTCCTCTGATAAAATTATTTTCCAGAAGGAAATTACTCAGCCTCTCATACCAAGCTCTGGGAGCTTGTTTTAAGCCATAGAGTGATTTCTTCAGTTTAAATACGTGTTCTGGAAAATTTTCATTTTAAAAACCAGGAGGTTGATGAACATAAACTTCCTCTTCTATGAAACCATTTAAGAAAGCACTTTTAACATCCGTCTGATACAGAGTGATGTTATTCTTTGCAGCAAAATAAATAAGCAGGCGAATAGATTCTAACCTTGCCACAGGAGCATATGTCTCTGTGTAATGTATACCTTCTTGCTGACTGTATCCTTGAGCAACCAGCCTAGCCTTGTTTCTGATAACTTCTCCTTGCTCGTTCAGCTTGTTTCTAAAGACCCATTTTGTTCCAATGATGTTGAATCCATTTGGTCTTGGAACCAGATCCCAGACGTCATTCCTTGTGAATAGGTTAAGCTCTTCTTGCATAGCAAGTATCCAATCATTATCTTACAAAGGTAGGTTCAATGATAGATACCAAACTAAACAATGACGTTCCAGAAGACCTGAGAAATGATCTTGTTCTGATAGGGTCATCCTTCTTTTCCATGATCATTTCCTCTGGATGAGAGGCTTTGATTCTGGATGATCCTTTAACAGTTGGTTCTTCAGAAATTGTCAAGCTACCCATCTGAGCAGTCAAGGGAGTAGCATCTGACGTTGCTTCTGGTGCTTTTGCTTGAGCTTTGTCTGCCTCTGATTCTTCAGAGTCTGTGAGAAAGACTTCTCTATCTGCAGAAATTTCAAGCTGCTTTGGCTTTTGATTGCCAAGCATATCATCAAATCTAACATGAATTGATTCCTCTACAATTTGTGTCTCAGTATTGTATACTCTGTAGCCTTTAGAGCGTTCAGAATATCCAAGCATGAAACACTTCTGAGCTTTAGAATCAAACTTGTTCAGATTTTCCTTAGTATTCAAAATAAAATAAACACATCCAAAAGGATGGAAATAAGAAATGTTGGGCTTTA
Organism: Lathyrus sativus; assembly: GCA_963859935.3. Lineage (NCBI taxonomy): Eukaryota > Viridiplantae > Streptophyta > Magnoliopsida > Fabales > Fabaceae > Lathyrus > Lathyrus sativus. The sequence goes on along the minus strand of OZ012739.1, from coordinate 455,664,798 downwards.
TATTCCTCCACAATTCATAGGGATTCTTCTCCAGAAGAGGTCTTACAGACACTCTGTTCTGAATATAACAAGTTGTATTCACTGCTTCTGCCCAAAAATGTTTTGCCATGTTAGTCTCGTTAATCATGGTTCTGGCCATTTCTTGCAATGTTCTATTTTTCCTTTCTACAACTCCATTCTGTTGAGGAGTTCTAGGACAAGAAAAATCATGTGCAATGCCATTTTGTTTAAAATATTTTTCAAAGTATTTGTTTTCAAACTCTCCACCATGATCACTTCTGACTTTAACAATTTTAAATTCTTTTTCGTTTTGGACTTGTTTGCAGAAGTCAATGAATTCAGAATGTGACTCATCCTTGTGTTTCAGAAATTTTACCCATGTCCATCTGCTGTAGTCATCAACTATGACTAATCCATACTTCTTGCCTCTGATGGATGCAGTTTTCACTGGTCCAAACAGATAAATATGAAGCAGCTCTAATGGTCTAGAGGTAGAAACAACATTTTTTGCTTTGAAAGAAGATTTTGAAAATTTTCCTTTCTGACATGCTTCACAAAGAGCATCTGAGTTGAACTTCAACTAAGGATGTCCTCTGACCAGATTGAGCTTATTAATCTGAGATATACGTCTCATACTAATATGACCCAATCTTCTATGCCAGACCCATTGCTCATTGTTAACAGACAGAAGGCATTTTACATTCTAAACCTTTAGTTCTGAAAGATTAATTTTGTAAATGTTGTTCTTCCTTTTCCCATTAAGGAGGATTGAACCATCTTTTTGACTCACAGCTTTACAACATTTTTGATTGAAGATTATGTCATAACCATTGTCACTTAATTGACTTATGGACAATAGATTATGTGTTAATCCTTCAACAAGTAAGACATTAGATATGGAAGGAAGGTTACCATTGCCAATAGTTCCAAAGCCAATGATTTTTCCCTTCTGGTTCCCTACAAACTTCACGTCACCTCCAGATCTAAGTTCCAGGCTTTGGAACATAGACCTTCTTCCCGTCATGTGTCGCGAGCAGCCAGAGTCTAGGTACCATGATTGGTGTCTCAACTTTGCTGCTAAGGACATCTGCAACAAAAATTATTTTGTCCTTAGGTACCCATATTTTCTTGGGTCCTCTGGGGTTAGTAGGTTTGAAATTCTTTCTGAATTTCTTTCCCTTAAAAGCATCTTTGTTCTGCTGAGGTTTTGGTTTATTAAACACAGGTTTGTTATGATCAGAACATGTGTGCTTAATATCCTTTAAGTGACCATATTTGAAGTGAGTATACAGAGGAGAATACTTAATGATCAGTTTATCAACAGGTTTTGGATTTAAATCCTTCCCAAAAGGTGATTCATATCTAATTCCCTTTCTGTTGTTTATACTTACGCCATAGATCATGGAAGCCATCTTGCTTCTATCTAGGCCTCTGGATAGAAACTTCTGAAAGCTATAATCATACTCTTCTAAAATGTTTTTAGAGCATGACATATGATCTGAGTCAGACTTTTGAGCTTTTTCTAAATCATTTTTCATTTTAAGATTATTTGCTTTAAGCTCAACAACTCCTGATCTCATTTGATCACTCTCAGATGCAAGACAGCTCTGAAGCTTCTTGTATTTGAGTTTGATCTTACTGTAGCTTTCAAGAATTTCAGATAAACTTTCAGTAAGTTTAGCTCTAGAAAGTTCAGAAAATACCTCTTTTGAATCTGATTCTGATTCAGATTCGGCAGTTTCTTCGTGGTCCTCGACGTTAGCCATCAGTGCCACATTAACACATTCATCTTCTGACTCTGATGAAGATTCAGAAGCATCTGAATCATCCCACGTGTCCATTAGAACTTTCTTCTTCTTTTCAAGCTTCTTTCTGGGTTTCTCCTTCAGAAGTTTGGGACATTCATTTTTATAGTGGCCCGACTCCTTGCACTCGTAGCACACTACATCTTTCTTTCCAGATTTCTTATGTTCAGAAGATTCACCACACTGATCAGATCTCTTGAAGTTTCTGAACTTCTTTTGTTTGTGCTTCAAGAGTTAGTTTATCCTTCTGGACAACAAATACAGTTCATCTTCTTCAGAGGAATATTCTTCAGAGCTTTCTTGAATTACCTGCAAAGCTTTAGCAGATTTGTTAGATTTTAGCGCAACAGACTTGCCTTTCTTCTGAGGTTCGTCTTCTTCCAGCTCAATCTCGTGACTCCTTAAGGAACTGATAAGTTCCTCCAGAGTGATCTTATTCAGATCCTTTGCAAGCTTCAGCGCCGTCACCATTGGTCTCCACCTTGTTGGTAAGCTTCTGATTATCTTCTTGACGTGATCATCAGTAGAGTAACCTTTGTCCAGAACCTTCAGACCAACAGTTAGAATCTGAAACCTTGAGAACATAGTTTCCACATATTCAGATTCCTCCATCTTGAAGGCTTCGTATTTCTGAATGAGCGCCATGGCCTTTGTCTCCTTTACTTGGGAGTTTCCTTCATGCGCCATTTTTAAAGATTCAAACATATCAAATGCAGTTTCTCTATTTGTTATTTTCTCATACTCAGTATGAGTTATAACATTTAATAGAATGGTTCTCGCCTTGTGATGGTTTCTAAACTCCTTCTTCTGTTGATCAGACATAGACTTTCTGTCAACCTTTTTGCCTTCATCATTAGTAGGATGAATATAGCCATCAGTTACCAAATCCCATAAGTCAGCGTCATAGCCTAGAAAGAAACTTTCTATTCTATCTTTCCAATCATCAAACTTCTCACCATCAAACATGGGAGGTTTGGTGCTGATTTTGTCTCTATCATCATATTTATTATTGTATGAAGTTGAAGCTTCAGCCATGATAAATCAATAAAAATAGATCAAGAGTTTTTCCCAACAAGATCTTTTTCTGTCACGGTTAAGTGAGAGCACTTACAGAACCGGAGCTCTGATGCCAACTGAAGGTAGGAAAAACACTTAGAAGGGGTGGGGTGGGTGGGGTGGGGTGGGGTGGGGGGGGGGGGGGTTGAATAAGGGTTTTAAAAACAATTAGGATGATAGAAAAATAACAAGGTATTTTTATCCTGGTTCGTTTGAACTCAAACTAATCCAGTCCATCCTACCAAGGTGATTTGCCTTTCTCAACAAGGACTTAATCCACTAAATCAAACTGATTACAGTGTAAACCACTAAGGCAACTATCTTAGTCTTCTTAAGAAATCTGACCACACTTGGTCTCTTAAGGAATCTTTTACAAAAGATAAACTAACAATGTGTTTAAGATTTGCTTCTAAAAAGCTATATCACAACAGTGATTTTTACACAAGTTAAAGAACGAAATAAAACTATTCAGCTTGAAGAAAGTTTGTATGAGTTGCTTGTTGAATAATTTGTCAAGAATTTGTTTATAGTTCGTTAACCTTTGAAGTGATGCTGAGACTTGCTTTTATAGTAATTTGAAATCCATTTCTCAAATACTGTGCAACGCTGTGCATTCTGTTCTTTTTATCTTCTATTGACTTTTCCTTTCTCAGAAGAGGAATGTTCTGACAAATCCTTTTTGTCTGAATTCCTGTGTCATGCACGAATGAGGAAAGAGCCGTTTGGATAATGACAAGGAATATGCCAACAGATCTTTATTTGAACAACATCTTCTTCAACAACTTTGGAATGTCTTGCATCAGAACTTCTGATGATGTTCCTAGTTCTTCAGATCAGAGTTAACTCAATCAGAGTTTCTCTATTAGAGTTTGCATGAAAGTGCTTTAAGCGTGAAATTATTTATCAGAGCATACTTACTTATAAGAGATTCTGTACTTGCAGCGATAAGTACTTCTAGAGTCTTCTGAAGCTTTACATATGTTCTTTACTCAAATTTTTCTTAGCTTCGCTCAGAGTCATTTGTAGCATATCAGAGTCTTCTGATGTATTGCTTCTGACGCTCAAAGCTTTCTCGTTCTGTAGTGTTCAGAGGCGTACTTGCTTCCAGAATAATATTAATTTGATATCTGAAACAAATAAACACTTGAACAAAATTAGAGTATATAAATTCTCTATACAAAATTTCATTAATGTTATCATCAAAACAATGAGATATATTAAACACCAATCTGTGTTGTAACAAACACCAGTTGCATTACATGTAACCATTGTAACTGTGTACATGCAGAAGAAGATAACCTGTATCTTCAGGAATATCTCCTGCATCTTCAGGAATTTCCAAGATACTCCTCCTAGACCACATAACCGATCCTTGTCACGAAGGAATAAATCTCCCTCTCAGAATGAAAGAAGAAACTTTTATGAAGCCAAAGAAAACCAACCTGGATACAAACTTGAACTAAATAAGTTCAAGACGTAAGAAACACATATGGAAGAAGCCATGCACATTAGAAACACATATGGAAAAAGCCACGTAAAACACAAGACATAAGACTCCAAGGTACAACCAGAATGACAAAACATCTGGAAAGACATTCTTCATACATCACAAGTTCACAAGCCCAAATACCTTTTGGAGATACTATATTTTTCTCCCACTGTTGTGCTAAAATTTGACAGACAAAAGAAATTGAACTGACACAGCAATAACATAAACACACCAGTAGTAAAGGAAACAAACTAGCTCAAATAAAAAGTACGCACCAAAGGAAACAAACAAAGTAACCTAAGACACCAAAAGGAAACAATTGACGATATGACCTTATAAAAAAACAAAACAAAAGACACAAAAGAAAAAAAACTCTTCTCTAGAACTAGCTAATCTCTCCATCCTCCTGAGTTAACAAATTGAATCCAATCTTCATCACCATCTGCATCAGAGACATGATCTTCAACACGGGTTTTCTTGAGGAATTTCATCTTGGTCTCAGTCTTTTTCTCTGTCAAGACAACTCCAGTTGATGATCCAGCAGATGTCACAATCTTGGACTCACCTTTCTTCTCTTTTATGGCTTCCTTCAAGTGAACCTTCTTATTTTCAAAAATGTTGGAAGATTGGCTCATGTTTGAAGATCCCCGTGATAGACTGTGAAGCCAAGCAGATTTCAGACTCTATATAACACAAATCCTTTGTTTGTAACGCCTGACAGGTCAAGTAAAAGAATATTAGAAGAAGTGAAATCATCCATGATAATGCACCACCGTCCACATATGAGAGATACATCTTTTAATTCTTGTTCTCTCTTTCAAAGCTTGGACCATGACAGTTCCCATGCTACCTTTGAACATGCATGCACACAAAAAAATACATTTTCCAGACCTACTTTGAAGGCACTGATGACTAGACACACCGTCCTTGTCATTCTTACCAAGGAGATATTCTTGGAAATCTTGACTAAGACTATGTTCTGACATCTTGAAAGGCATTGTATACTTTTGTGAACCATCCAAAGACATAAAACATGCTCCAAAACATGGACCTCTCCACTAAATATTCTGCCTAAAACAAATTCATCAATGCTTAATAGAATATCTGATCATAATGTCAAGACATCATGTCAAACATGTCACATCCAACAACAAAACTTCCAAATCCTTCTGACATAATGATGTCACGACATCTTGTCTGAAATTATAGCCTCACCAGAGACACACCAAAACATGTTGCATGCAAGCTCTTGCACAAGTTGTACCAAAGCAACTACACCATACACAACTGCACAACCCCCTATCACACATAATCGGTTACTCCCCCCTGACAACTATAATCTATTGTAGAGAAAACTTTCCCTCACAGTGGCCTTATCCAGCTACAAAGAAAAAAAACTTTGCAGGTCTTGATTGTGAACAACATGTCACAGTTCAACGGGATAACATCATGATATTCTAAAAGCAACACCTTCCTCATCACCAAGTACATAATTAAAGATCAAAGAAACAATATAGTTTCTTAATGAAGAACTATCAAAAACCTACACAGCAGAATAAAAGAAATCACCATCAACTCCAACAAGAACACCTTGTTAAGACATCTTGTCTGATATCATATAACCAATAATTGAATCATTTATTACTACACTGAAAGATTCCACAATCATTCTAATTATGGAGTTAAAAACTCTATAAGCTCTGCTGCTTGAAGAGTACCCAAAGAATATCCCTTCATCACTTATAGGAGTTACTTTATCTTTGTCAGTCAACATATAGAATTTACTACCAAACGTGTGCAAGTGTTTGACTATAGGTTCCCTTCCTTTCAATAACTCATACACATTAATTGAACTACCTCCTCTCAATGTGACCATGTTATAGATGTAGCACACAATATTCATAGCTTCATCCTAAAACTCCAATGGCAATTTCTTAGCACAAAGCATAACTCGAGCTGACTCTTGTATCATTCTAGTCTTCTGTTCAACAATTCCATTTAACTGAGAAGTGATGGAGTAAGAAAATTCATGACTGATATTTTTAGAATCACAAAACTCTGAGAATTCTACATTCTCAAACTCCTTGTCATGTTCACTCCTAATTTTTACAATCACACTGTTTTTCTCCTTTTGAATACTTGTACACAGATCTTTGAAAACTTCAAACATGTCTGATTTATCTCTAATAAACTTCATCCACGTGAAACTAGAAAAATCATCTATAATCACATATACATACCTCTTTCCACCCAAGCTTTCTATCTACATTAGTCCCATCAAATTCATATGTAGAAGTTCCATCACTCTAGAGGTAGTCTGATGTTGCAACATTTTGTGAGACATCATGACCTGCTTTCTAATCTCACACTCACCATATACTTTCCCTTATTTAATCTTAAGTTATGGCATTCCTCTAATGAATCCTTCAGACATTATCTCCTTCATTCTTTTGGGATGGAGATGTCCAAGCTTTTGGTGCCATAACTTAACTACATCCTCATGGGTTATAGAACATGTGGAAGAATAAGTTGTTATTTAAGATTCCCATATATAGTAGTTGTCTTTAGACCTTACACCCCTCATTAGAATAACATCTTTCTTATCTTTGACTAAATATTTTGACTTCGAAAAATTCACCAGAAAACCTTGATCACATAGCTGACTAATGCTAATAAGATTAGCAATTAATCCTTTCACAAGAAGAACATCTTCTAAATTAGGAGAACCAACACACACCAATCTCCACACTCCTTTAATTTCTCCTTTAAATCCATCGCCAAATCTGATAGTACCTGAGGGATGAGACCTAATATCCACTAACAACCTTTGTATCCCTGTCATGTGTCTAGAGCATCCACTATCAAAGTACCATTCTTCTCTAGTTGGAGCCTTCAAGGAGGTGTGAGCTATAAAATTCACATTCCTGTTGATGGACCTTCTCTTCTTTATTATTTTATTTATCTTAGAACGAGTTTAAGGTTGTTGTACTCCATACAACTTATAGCAGAAAAGCTTAATATGGCCATACTCGCCATAGTAATGACACCTCCAAATTAATGATTGAGATTTTGTTGAAGATACATCATGTTCGGAAGGATGTTGTAACATGTGGTTGGACATGGTGATCATCTTCTTCCTTTCAACAGGGAAGAAATTTTCTACAGACTTATGTTTTTTGCTAATCACCTCTTGCATCTTCATAATCTTTCATCTCATCATATCCATTATTCATCCTTCTTACCGAGTCTGTCATGTTATTAAACTTAGAGTTCAAAAATGTTACTTCATTTGCAGTTGATAAACAATATATATAAGCTTCTTCTTCTCATTCTCCGGTGCATCTATGATCTTCCTCTGATCCTCTTCTATCTTAAAAGATTCTTTACACTTGTCACATGTTTCCTTGTAAGACATATACAGGCCTTCATAGAGGAAATTATATGCACAAGCTTCTTCTTCATCAGCCCATCTACCAGAGAGCAGTCACAAGATTGACAGTCTCAGAGTTAGATTCATCTTCTGTCTCATCATCATCAGACCATGATACATATAGCCCTTTTTTCTGTTTCTTGAGAAAATTGAGACATTCTGACTTGATGTGACAAAAAACCTCACACTCATGGCATTATATTACTTTGCTTTGATTTGAATTCTCTTCAGTCCTGGCATTTTTTTGAGAGTCATTGGTATTTCTAATGTCAGATGAGATGTTCTTGACACCTGATCTTCCTATTCTGTCTATCCTTTTCAAAACCTTGTTAAATTTCCTCCCAAGGAGCACAATAGCATTAGATATACCTTCATATGTATCTAGGTCACATTTATCTTCTGAGTCTTCAACATTAGACACAAAGGCTATGCTTTTCTTCTTTTTAGACTTTTCACTGATCCCTAATTCAAAGGTCTGAAGAGATCCCATAAGTTCATCAACTTTCATGTTGTTTATGTCTTGGGCTTCTTCAATGACATTACCTTCATGTCAAATCTCTTTGGGAGAGATATGAGAATTTTTCTGACCAATATAGCTTTTGAAATCTTCTCCCTCAGGGTACTTGAGGCATTGTCTATCTCAATAATGTTCATGTGAAAATCATGAATGCTTTCATCCTCCTTCATTTTCAAGTTCTCAAACTTGGTGGTAAGAAGTTGAAGTCTTGACATCTTCGCCTTAGAGGTTCCTTCATGTGCAGTCTTCAAAATCTCTTAAGCCTCTTTAGCAACAATACAATTATTTATCAGTATGAAGATGCTCTTGTCCACTCCATTGAACATGACATTCAATGCCTTGGAGTTTTCTAGAGCTAGATTGTCATCTTCATCATCCCGGTCTTCCTCAGCCTTTGGCACATCAGTAATCTTACCATCCTCATCTCTAGCCATTGGTGGATCCCATCCCTTGACCACATACTTCTAAACCTTGTTGTCCATAGACTTCAGAAAGGCCACCGTATGTTTTTTCCAATAGTCATAATTTGTTCCATCAAGAATGGGTGGTTTGCTCACAAATCCCCTTTCCTTGTCAATTTTACCAGAAAGTATTTTCCCTAAACCTCACCCAGATACAGAGCAGGATGCCTACTATGATACCAATTGAAATTCTAGTATGCAAATATCAGATGTTCTAAGAGATGTCGAGACACTGATATCTGTTTAAAACACAAGGAAAAAATATAACATAGTTAAAGATGTAGAAAATAAGAAAATACTAAGAGTTGTTAACCTAGTTCGGTGTACAACAATACCTACATCTGGGGGCTACCAGGCTAGGAAGGAAATCCACTATTAGTAGTATCAATTCAAATATATACTATCCCAACTTACAACTTCTCACTTAATCCCTACCCAGTGCAATTTCTATCTAAGATACTCCTAGATATGAGAATTCCCTCTCACTTTCTAACAATCATAATCAGCAGTGATAAAATTAACAATACATCAAAAGAAGTCACACTTCAAAGACAATACTTGATCTTGCTTAAAAGCTTCAATAAAGTACAACGCACTCTTGTTTAAAATATTAGTGTGGACACTTACAACTCAATAACATCAGTCCATTTCTAGCATTTAGGTGATGAATGAATGGCTTACAAATAGTCTACCTCAATGTATCAAAAGGTACATGAGTGATGCAAAATACAGCAGCACGCTAAAAGAAAATTTAAACACTAAATCCTTATTTGCACACACGGTTTCTTTTTCAATTAATTCCACACACTTTTTAGGTCAAGTAAGTATCTTTATATAGTCTTGTGTAGTATGGGATTGGACTCTTCAATCAATTCTATTTTGTCAGTTTTAAACCCTCTGCAAAATCTTCTCCATAATAACAGGAAAAGTTTCCTAAAATATCTCATCCTCCAAATTTAGCAATTTGTGCATAGCTGGAGATATAAAAACTTATTCTTGATAAAACCTTCCCGACCTGCAAAAATTACTGAGATATATTCCAAAAGAAGTATCAAAAAATTAAAACAAATCTGTCAAGAATTAAAACAGTCATAACAGATGTTCTAGAATAACATGTTACAACATCTGTTTGGACATCTTCTCTCAAGGTGAGCTGATCAACATGTTACAACATCACACATAACATCCTACTGTGAACCATGTCTAATCAAAATTGTTTCCAATCCTTAAACAATGGAACCTTCAATTTCATCGAATATCTAAAATTAAGTCCTTTAGTAAGAAAATCGAACAAATAAGAGAGAATGACATGGTTATTAAAAATAAAACCTAAATTGAACAACATATTCTAAATTATTCTGTTTTAGTTATTGGGGCACTGAATAATTGCTCCAGAAGTGGCATTATTTAGTATTATATTCCCAAATTGGTTAGTAATAAGGACAATAAGGCTTTTTGCGAGATGCGATTTCCAATGAGATTCGGGACACGGTGTTTGACATGAATGGAGCAGGAGCTCCAGATCCATATGGGTTTAGGGGACACTTTTACCAAGTTTATTGGGACGTAGAAGTTCTGATATTATATTGGAAATTCAGTACTTCTTCATTCATGGGAAAATTGAGAACTCCCTTAATTTTTAATCATATACTGTTCAGATGCATTTTTGCTTCCATAAGAATATTTAATTTAATATTTGAAACAAAAACACTTGAACAAAATTAGAGTATATACTTTCTTAATACAAAATTTCATTAGAGTTATCATCAAAACATAGAGTTATATTAAACACCAATCTGTGTTCTTACAATCTCCCCCTTTTTGATGATGACAAAAACATAGGAAATTTTGTTTCAATAAAAGGATAAATATATAACTCCCCCTGAGATAAAGAATCTCCCCCTGAAATGAATACTCTAATAGAAGAAAATACTTCCCTTTTTGCATGAGTATAATTTTCAAATTAAGAGCCTGGTTAGAAACCTGGTTAGAATATACTTTCCAGAATCAGAGCTTGATTTACTTTCTAGAATCAGAACCTGGTTTACTTTTAGGATCAAAGCCTGGTAATCAGAACCTGGTTAGAATTAAGATCTGGTTTGGGGATTCTCAGAGTAACTTCAATGAATTTTGTCAGATGATACGTTAGTTTTGAAAGACTAAAATTCAATGTTAGTTATAATTCATTATGTCTGAATTCCATTTTAGTAACTGTTTATTTTTGAATAAACAAAATTTCTTTTTCTCCCCCTTTTTGTCATAATCAAAAAGAAAAAACTTTTTAAGACAGAAAAGAATAACAGAGAAAAACAATATAAGAACAGATAAGGAAACAGTCAACTTCATTGATAAACAGAATCCAGAAAACATTCAGATAAACAACAAAATAACAAGAACAACAAACAGGTGCACAAACATAACAGAAAAGAAACTAAGGTTGGCGAGAGGCTATAATCTTCAGAAGATCTGTAATCTGAGCAGTAAATTCCTCTTGTTTAGCCATCCAAGTCTTAATTTCATCTGTGGTTTGTTCTTTCTTGACCATCCATGTTCTGATCTCTTTGTTGCTAGCTTCTAGTAGAGCAAACTTTTCTTCTAAATCTAGTCTTTCTGTCTTGATTTCAGAAGATAAAGGTGCAGATGCAGATTCAGGAGCTGGAGCACTATCAGTGACCATAACAGATGCAAATGCATTTTCTTGAATCACAGAAGTAGATGCTGGTTCCAGAACCATCAGAGCTGACTGATTAGGCACAAGAGTTTCTTCAGTAACAGTCGCTTCTGGAGGAGTATCTTCAGACATAGGTTCTACAACAGGTGCATTTTCCAGAGGAAGAATTAGAGGTCTACTCATGTTCAGAAGAGTTTGTTTGATAACTTCAGCAAATTTCACCTTAGCATCATCCGAGCAAATGGTGCGAAGATTTGAAGCTACAGAGTTGAACCTTGAGATGAATCTGTTCCAACTGGCTTCAGAAGCATCTGGATTCACACTAGACAAACAATCCTTCTTTACAGAAGATATCCACATATTCATTTCCTTCTTGAATCCATCAAATAATGTACTAACATCCATTCTAGGTTTTGGTTTTAGGAAGTTTTCTAGAGATGGTGTTTTTGGTTGTTTTGGTGGGGATGGTATTGTAAAGGTTGGGATAATGAACAGAGGACGAGGATATGGTGTAGAGGATGTTTGGCCAGATGATTCAGCAAAAACTTGATGTTTTGGATAAAAGTGTTTAAGTTTGAGTCCAGAGGGAAGGTCATCAGATGGTAAAGGTTTCAAAGAAGCAAAAGAAACAAAATCAGACGATCTTGGTTCATAGCCACAGAGTGAGGGGGGTGAGTTTACTTCTAGGGGTACATTAGATTCAGTAGAATTAGATGATGCAGAAGAATGACAGGAAGTGGAAGAAACATCAAACCGAATCTTCAAAGGTTGTACATCAAGAACCTCAGAATCAGATATGAATGATTTAGAAGGTTGATGTTGTTCTGGTTGAGGAACAGAGGGAATGGGTTGTTCTGGTTGTGGTTCAGGTGGGGGAATTTCAGAAGTTTGTTGTGGTGTAAAGTTTTGTTTGTCAGAGGGGGGAATATCAGATGATTGTTTTTTAGATGGAGTTGGTTGTTGTTGGGGTGTAGAAGGAGCTGTTTCAGAAGTTTTCTTTGGTTTAGAAACATGAGGAAGAGAAGTTGAAGGTGAGGGTATAGGTTCATAGACAGGGGTATTAAATGTTAGTACCTCTTTGACAGTTTGCAAGATAGAATCTAAACTTGCCTCAGGAGGATTAGCTTTTTGTTTCTTGACCCTCTTGGGTTTAACAGAAGCAGCTTCACCAGAAGCCTTCCTCTTGGGTTTTGAAGATCCTTCTTCAGAAACTTTCCTCTTCTTCTTGTGTCTTTCACTGTAAAGATCTGGTGCAAGTTCACCTTCTTTATGAACCAGATTTTCTGGTAGTGGAGTTCCATCTGCCAGACACGTTGCTATATACTTCAGAATAATTTCCCTTGGTTCATCAGCGTAGAACATAGGAAAATCATCCAGAGGTATCCTTCTTTTGCTGACCTCTTCAGAGTTTATTTGTTTTGGTGCAGAAGTGAGTTCTTCTACAACTTTCATCCTCTAAAGACTTTTCCCGTTCATAGCTTTTCCAACTACAGAAGCTAATTCTTCCTTTAATCCAGCTTCTACCAAATGTCCAACCAGACCATTCTCAGTCAGAATGTCTGAAATGAGTCTTCCCATTGGAATCCAATTCCTCATTTTCTGATGTTTGGTTCTTACTTCTTCCCTTGATTGTTTTACGTGTGTCCACAGATGATTGAAAAGTAGATAAGGCATATCCACTTTTGTGCTCTGACTCAGACAGTACATGAAGTACATCTGATCAGAATTTACATAATCAGGAGAGTTTGAAGACTTCCTGTGATGAATGCAACCCATAAAGATCTTAGCCCAGATGCTGTAGTTTGGCTTGAGATCTTTCACTTTGTTAGAAGCTTCTCCAGATGAGCAAATTTCCCTATACACTTCAGTCATATCAACACGCCCAGCTGGAAGATTGGTAACGCCATCAGTTTCTTCATAACCTATGAGCTTCCTTATCAGATCCTCAGTTATTATGATTTCCTTACCCAAAACATATGAAATAATGAACTTGGGGTATGTGATAGCATGGATCCAAAATTTCTTTACCAGACAAGGATAAACTGGTCCCATCAGCCTATCAAAGAACTTTGTCCAACATTGAGCATCAACAACGGGATGAAGATCAAACCCATTTTCAACAATTGATTCAAAGTTCACAATAGATTCACACAGTACTTCAAGTTTGTCAACTGGTGTGAATAGAGTTCTAACCGGTTCTTTGAAAGCAACAACACCCATGTTAGAAGAAGAAACAACAGCCATGGTTGATTGAAACTGAGCAGAAGTTGATGAAGAAGTAGCCATTGTTGTTCTTGAGAGAGATTTAGGGTTACGAACGGTTTTGGGTTTGGGAGAGAGATGAAAGCAATGAAATAGACATAAATGCATACAAGAGTGTGAGAGAGTGAAAAGTGTGAAAAGTGAAGTGTTGTGGTATTTATAGAAGAAATTAGGGCACACAAGAGTCACACGTTCAGCACGTTTACACTTAGCATTTAATAAAAAGAATATAATCATTTCAAGCATTTAATGATTCTGACAATTTTGGGGGGAAAACGAGAAACTCAATATTCAAAATTAGTACCTCAAACGTCATTTCAGTAATGTGCACTCCACCTTTTCAGATTTAGAGTTACACGTGTTTGCTTGCATGTGCTTCTGAAACTTCTTTGAGAAATGAAACGTTAGCCAACGTTCAGATCCTCTGAGGCTTGTTAGTTCAGATTTGCACACAATAAATAAAATATTAAATAATAAATAAATAGATGTAATACTTCAGAGTTAAAACATTTTCATCTGAGAAAAATTTCTTCTGATAAACATTTTATTCTGGACAGAAATCCATACTTATATTTTTCAGAATAAATTTAAATCTATCTTCAGTAAGGGGTTTTGTAAAAATATCATCCCATTGATGATCTGTATCAACAAAGTTTAAACTGATAATTCCCTTCTGAACATAGTCTCTGATGAAATGATGTTTTATCTCTATATGCTTAGCCTTAGAGTGTAAAATAGGATTTTTAGACAAGCATATAGCAGAAGTATTATCACAGAAGATTCAAATGTTACTCTCATGGATATGATAGTCTTCTAGTTGACTCTTCATCCAGAGCGTCTGAGTGCTACAACTAGCAGCAACAGTGTATTCTGCTTCTGTTGTTGAAAGCACAATTGTGGGTTGCTTCTTGCTAAACCAAGAGATCAGATGACTTCTAAGAAACTGGCAGCTTCCAGAAGTACTCTTACACTCTACTCTGTCTCCAGCATAGTCAGAATCACAGAATCCAACTAATTTATAGTCATCAGATCTTCTATAACACAAACCCACGTTAGTAGTACCTTTCAGATACCTTAGAATCCTCTTAACAGATGTTAAGTGAGATTCTCTAGGATCTGATTGGAATCTGGCACACAGACAAACACTGAATAGAATATCAGGTCTAGAAGTAGTCAAATACAGAAGAAATCCAATCATACCTCTGTAGCGCTTTTGATCAACCTTCTTACTTACCTCTTCCTTACCAAGAGTGCTTGTAGGATACATTGGAGTTTTTGCTAATTTGCTTTCAGTCATGTTAAACTTCTTCAGAAGCTCCTTCATATACTTAGTCTGATGTATGTAGGTGCCTTCTGGAGTTTGATTGACTTGGATTCCGAGAAAGAATCTGAGTTCTCCCATCATGCTCGTCTCAAATTCAGCTTGCATAGATAGAGCAAACTCCTGACACAAGAGCATAAGTCTCTGTGTAGTCAATTCCTTCTTGATGACTGTATCCTTGAGCAAATAGCCTTGCTTTGTTTCTTACAACTTCTCCTTGCTCATTCAGTTTGTTTCTGAAGACCCATTTAGTTCCAAAAATATAGAAACCTTTTGGTTTTGGAACCAGATCCTATACGTCATTTCTGGTGAATTGATTTAGCTCTTCTTGCATAGCAAGTATCCAATCATTATCGTTCAGAGCCTCATCAACAAAAGTTGGTTCAATGATAGACACCAACCCAAAAAGTGACGTTCCATATGATCTGAGAAATGACCTTGTTTTGATAGGGTCATCCTTCTTTCCAATAATCATTTCTTCTGGATGAGAAGATTTGATTTTGGATGATCCTTTAACATTTGGTCCTTTAGAAATATTCAAATTGTTCATCTGAGCAGTCAATGGAGTTGCATCTGGCGTTGCTTCTGGTGCATCTGCTTGAGCTTTATCTGCCTCTAAGTCTTCGGAGTCTGTGAGAATGACTTCTCTATCTACAGAATTTTCAAGCTGCTTTGGCTTTTGATTGCTAAGCTTATCATCAAATCTAACATGTATTGATTCCTCCACAATCTGTGTTTCAATATTGTATACTCTGTAGCCTTTAAAGCGTTCAGAATACCCAAGCATGAAACACTTCTGTGCTTTAGAATCAAACTTGTTCAGATTCTCTTTAGTATTCAACATAAAACATACACATCCAAAAGGATGGAAATAAGAAATGTTGGGCTTTCTATTCCTCCACAGTTCATAAGGAGTCTTCTCCAGAAGAGGTCTGACTGACACTCTGTTCTAAATATAACAAGCTGTAATCACTGCTTCTGCTCAAAAATGTTTTGCCAGATTAGTCTCGTTGATCATGGTTCTGGCCATTTCTTGCAATGTTCTATTTTTCCTCTCTACAACTCCATTCTGTTGTGGAGTTCTAGGGCAGGAGAAAGCATGTGCAATGCCATTTTCTTTAAATTATTTTTCAAAATATTTGTTTTCAAATTCACCACCATGATGACTTCTGACTTTAACAATCTTAAAATCTTTTTCATTCTGGACTTGTTTGCAGAAGTCAATGAATTCAGAATGGGACTCATCCTTGTGTTTCAGGAATTTTACCCATGTCCATCTGCTGTAGTCATCAACAATGACTAATCCATACTTCTTGCCTCTGATGGATGCATTTTCACTGGTCCAAACAAATCAATATGAAGTAGCTCTAATGGTCTTGAGGTTGGAACAACATTTTTTGTTTTGAAAGAAGATTTTGAAAATTTTCCTTTCTGACATGCTTCACAAAAAGCATCTGAGTTGAACTTCAACTGAGGAAGTCCTCTGACCAGATTGAGTTTATTAATCTGAGATATACGTCTCATACTAATATGCCCCAATCTTCTGTGCCAGACCCATTGCTCTTTATTAACAGACAGAAGGCATTTTACATTCTGAACCTTAAGTTCTGAAAGATTGATTTTGTATATGTTGTTCTTCCTTTTTCCATTAAAGAGGATTGTGCCATCCTTTTGAATGACATAACCGTTGTTTTCAAAAATGATAACCTTCCTTCCATTTCTAATGTGTTACTTGTTGAAGGATTAGCACATTTTTGATTGAAGATTATGTCATAACCGTTGTCACTTAATTGACTTATGGACAATAGATTATGTGCTAATCCTTCAACAAGTAACACATTAGAAATGGAAAGAAGGTTATCATTACCTATAGTTCCAGAGCCAATTATCTTGCCCTTCTGGTTCCCTCCAAACTTCACATCACCTCCAGGTCTAAGCTCCGACTTTGGAACATAGACCTTCTTCCCGTCATATGACGCGAGCAGCCAGAGTCCAGGTACCAGGACTGGTGTCTCAATTTTGCTGCTAAGGATGTCTGCAACAAAAATAATTTTGTCTTTAGGTACCCATATTTTGTTGGGTCCTCTGGGGTTAGTAGGTTTGAAATTCTTTCTGAATTTATTTCCCTTATAAGCATCCTTGTTCTTCTGAGGTTTTGATTTAAACACAGGTTTGTTCAGATCAGAACTTGTATGTTTAATATCATTTAAATGACCAAATTTGAAATGATTATATAGAGGAGAATACTTTATAATCATTTTATCAACAGGTTTTGGATTTAAATCCTTCCCAGAAGAAGATTCATATCCAATACCCTTCCTGTTGTTTTTGCTAACGCCATAGATCATTGAAGCCATCTTGCTTCTATCTAGGCCTCTAGCCAGAAACTTCTTACAGCTATAGTCATACTCTTCTAAAATATTTTTAGAGCATGATATAGGTTCTGAGTCAGATTTCTGAGCATTTTCTAAATCATTTTTTATTTTAAGATTTTCTGCTTTAAGCTCAGCAACCTCAGACCTCAGCTGATCATTCTCAGATGCAAGACATCTTTGAAGCTTCTTATATTTGAGTTTGATTTGGCTGTAGCTTTCCAGAATTTCTGATAAACTTTCAGAAAGTTCTTCTCTAGTGAGTTCAGAAAATACCTCCTCAGAATCTGATTCTGATCCAGATGTTTCTGCATGGTCTTCTACGTCAGCCATGAGTGCCATGTTTGCACATTCTTCTTCTGACTCTGATGAAGAATCAGATACATCTGAATCATCCCAGGTCGCTGTTGCACCCCCAAATTTGCCCAACTTTTCTTTACCTAGCTTATGTTTCATTTCATTCACATTGGCATTATCATTTGCATTTCATTGACATGTGTGCAGGGGATCAAGAGGTATGATTACCAATAAAGAGCTACATAATACCATGAAGCTAGCTAAGAAGGTTATTCAAGTGTTCAAGGATTGATATCCTTGTCAGAGAAGTTAAAAGAACCTCAGAAAGAATGGTTGAAACCAAGAGGGTATGTCTCCTAACTTGAGAGCTGTGGGAATCCATCAGATGATTCTGAAGCCATGAAGTTGGACTTGAGGTCTTGAGAGAGCTCATGAGAAGTGTTTAAGTTCATTTTGGGGCCTAGACAGGTCATTATGTGGAGGATATGAAGATATACTCAAGTTTGGTACAATTAGGGTTTCATCTGGATAACCCTAAGTCAACTGAGGATTTGAAGAAGGTTGAGACTTAATTCAAGAGCCATGTGATCATGGATTGATACATTGAGATGTTCTAATGATGATTCCAAGGTCAAATCATCATGATTGAAGAGTTTGAGAAGTTTCTGGCTAGGGTTTCTAAGGCTTGACTGTGTAAAATCCCCTGGCTTGACCCCTGACTTCAAGACTATTTAACTCAAGATAGGATGTTGACCTCATCTTGACCCCAACATGATTGTTGTAGGGCATGATATTAGCTTTAATTTGAGTACTAGAAGTCATTGATAGGGTTTATAGAACTCAAGTCATGAGCCATACAAGTTACAAGTCATCTAAGGCATGTGAATTTGGAGCTTGAAAGTTACCCAACTTGCATGACACTTTTGCCCTAGAAGGATGATTCCTATGAACTTTTGGTTAACATGAATGTTGTTCCTTATCCTATTATCTTTCTAAAGAGTACTAGAAGTCCATGATTGGATTTATAGAACTCAAGTTATGGCTTTAACAAGTCAAGGGTATTTTGGGTATTTGGACATTTCAGGTCATTTTGAATTATGGGTCCATTTCACTATCTTACAAGCTTCAAATGGAGTTTTGTTCAACTTTAAAGTTGCTCAAAATGATGTTTTTATCTTAGCCAAGTATCAAGAGTCCATGGATATGGATTAGAGCAAGCATTGGTGGAAGAAATTTCACAAAAGACCATTTTAATGAATTAAAATGGAAAAATTCAAAACAATTGATAATTGAATGATTTCAAGCCAAGTTTGTGCTCATTTTGATTGGAATTGACATTCTAAACACTTTTGCATCATTATAATTTTGAGTTGAGACTCATTTCATGGCATTTTGGTGGATTACTTCATGATGAAGTAACATATCAAACACACCCCTTTGGTTGAAATCAAAGGAGAAAAACCACTCAATTACATTCCATAACTATCAAGCAAGTGAATTGAAGTGAATTGAGATCCAGAGCAGGGAAAAATTGTGGATACCATAATTGAAATTTTGGAAGAAACTTGAAACTTGGAAATCACAAATTGGGCCTTGATTGGGACTCCAAAGGTGTCAAACAGATTATAAATTGATTTTAGATCATTCCCAGAAGCTTCTGGTGGCAATTTCTGTTGAGAATCAGTTAGAGCAAGTGTGTGAAGAAGCTTGGAACTTGGTTTTCGAATTTTGAGATTGAGAGAGTTTTAGAAGGAATTGGACTTCAAGAATTGTTCATCATCATCCATTGAAGGAATCTGCACCTCTTGGAAGCAAGTGGAGCTCTAGAAGTCACCAGATTCGAAGCTTTGCATCAGGTTCTTCCTCTCAAATTTTCTCTTAATTTATGTGCATTTAAGGCTCTAGATACATGCGGTTAGGATACACTCGAAGCATAGATGGATTCTATATAAGTTTTAGGGTGGATCGTGAGAGTTTGTGTTATGGTGATCCAAGTTGTCGCTCGGTTATCTCACTTGTTATTAGTTAAAAACAAAAATGAATTGTGGATTAGTGATCTAGGGAGAGAGACGAGTAAATTGATGTAAAGAATTGCAGGTTTCGTTGAGGTTGGGGTTCTGGTATGGTTCCCGTCGCAAGGTAGGGAATGACCGGCGCTAGGCCGGCCACCGTGGAAAAATGCAGAACCACCGTGTATTTTTTCCCTCCGTTTTTATGTTTAAAAACTCAGATCATGTCCTGTCCATTGGATCTCATTAGATAGGAGACTTTGTATGTTAATCTCATGGCGTAGGCGCGTCCACGTGTGACCTTCTTTCCACTTTAATGAAACGCAGAGTTTCATAGATTGAAACTCTGGGTTTTGAATCCCGATTGCTATCCCCACCCTTCATTAGTTAGGCCCAACCATTTAACACGTGAAAACGCTACTTGTTACACCCCCTGGCGTTGTTTCAATTAGAAGAATAAAGATGAATTGATATTCAGTTGGGCTTTGATTCCCCAAGCGCTGTTTGCACCCCACCTTGTTGTGCCCAAGCGAAATAGCACATGGATTTGTTGCTGAGCGCACCTCCCTCCATTTAATTCTTTTATTTCTTTTTTTCTTTTATTTTTTGTTTATCACTTGTTAGCTTTAATTCATAAAAAATAATAAATGTTGTTGATAATTCCTGAAAAAATATATGGATATAGGTTGGAATGTCTAGAATATTTCCATGTTTTTTATTTTAATTTTCCATTTCTTTTGCAATTAATTTCATATTTTCTATTGTAGTATGTTTTTAATAATGGGATGATTGTATGCTGAGCTTGTTGATTTTATTTCTCATTCATAGTATAGAATTAAGACTTGAAATTTTGTGTGCTGGTTATATACATGTTGATGATGTTAGGTGATTTTTTTAATGATTTTTAGATGATTCTAAATAGGATTTTAGGGTAGTTGTTTAGGAGTGTTCTTTGTTGGATCCCTTTAGTGTACCCTCGAGGTTTTAGATTTAGTTTGAACCTTTTGACTTAGGTTTAGTCCCTGATTTTTGGACCATAGCATGTTGATACATGTAGGATAGTGTAGTATTTTCCTTGGAATTTTTAGGAATGATTTTCTATTAAGTTCCCATTTTACAAACTAGCCTTAGTTTAGGTGATCCTAACTAGGTTACGTGTATAGGTTAGGCTTGTAAATGACCTTTAGATGATTCTAGGTCCCATTTCCTTTCTTGATAGATTGATATTTAGATAGAAACCTCCTTTAGAACCCTTGAATCTTTAGGATAGATGTCCTTAGAAGGTATCATTTGTGGTTTCTTTAGAAGCTTAAATAGGTAGATGATTCTTCCTATAGGGGTAGTTTCCTCTTCAATTTTCCTTGCTTGATTGGAATCCTCCTTGTGAGCATGTTTCCTCATGTGGAGGAATACATTGCACAATCATAAAGGGGTTGAGTCTATGAAATCTCTCTCTCTCTCTCTCTCTCTCTCTCTCTCTCTCTCTCTCTCTCTCTCTCTCTCTCTCTCTCTCTCTCTCTCTCTCTCTCTCTCTCTCTCTCTCTCTCTCTCTCTCTCTCCAAGGAAGTGGAGTTGGTTGAGTGTCTGTGGTAAGTTCCTGTGGAACTTACCTTGCTTCTCATCTCCATTCTCCTAATATTCTCTCATTCAAATCTTGTTAGGAACCTTCCTGGGGTAGCATAGTCCCTCCTATGGGGGGAATGTTGCACATCTCTTGAAGGAGCCAAACCTTTAGGATTCCCCCAAATCTCTCTTAGTTGGTTGAGTGCCTGGGATAAGTTCCTGTGGACCTTACCTTTGCCTCCCAACACCCAATTTATTTCCTTAGGATAGAAGCCTTGTATGATTACTTGTGGATTGAATCCTTATTTGTCATAAGTCCCTTTCCTTATTCATGATTGAGTGGTGTGTTGCATTAGGATAATTCATGATTAGAGTAGTCTAAGCATAGGTGCATGACTGCATTAAGAGGTTGAGTGGGTCTCCCTCTGCTTGTTTGCATTAAGGGTTGAGGTGATCCTCCCCTTGTGTGTTGTTTTTCATTTTTCTAATTGACGTATTTGCATAATAGAGGTTGAGTGAGCTCCCTCTGCTTGTCTGTTTTGTCTGTTTTTCTTTGCTTGATTGCTAAGAGGTTGAGTGAGTCTCCCTCTGCTTGCATTGCTGCATTGCATATGCATCTTTTCTATTTTATCTGTTTACTGTTTATCTGTTTAAGCTGATGCTTTATCTGTTTCTGTATCCCTTTGGCATGATCCCCTAGGAATCTCACTTCCTTTGATAAGGAAGTGATGATTAGAACTTTAGGTTGAAACCTATGCATGATAACATCTAGGAGTTCCCTGTTTCAAACCTCAATCATAGGATGAATCCTTGGCATGACAACATTAGGACTTGATAATTTCCCCTTAGTAGAGTTCGTTCTCTTCTCTCTAAAAACAACAGTAAAAAACGTAATAAAGGCAAGTTAGTATAAGCGCGTTACGAGCCTTAAGCTACTTGGGAAGTGATGATTGAGCGGTCTCCTCTCAATCATCTAGGATGTTTAGTATATGTCTTATTGGACACTATACGATGCATTCGCTCCTAAGTCATAGTCTCTAGTGCTGTACAAACTACAGACAACCATAAAAAATAGTTCTTCCGTAAAAGACAGAAAACGAACTTCAGATCTTTTTGCCCCGTGGGCCCGTAACTCAAAGGAAGCTTTTTCTGAAGAAAAGAGTGTCGTTAACTCCTAGTTCTACCACAAACGGTAACGCCTAAGTCTCCAAGGGTCGAGCTGCATACACCAAACTGCTAGAACTGTCTGTTAACCCTACTCGAAAAAACAGATGAATCTGAATTCCTGTAATCCGTATTACCCCGAACTACGTAAGCTCTGATCTCTCGTATCTGTTGAGAGTACGTAGGCACAATACTGACATATTGGCGAGCCACCTTCCCCGTAACCTGTAGTTAGGCGAACTACGTTGACTCTGATTTCTCATTCTCTGATGAGAATACGTAGGCATAAAGCGCGATGTTTTGCCGAGTCATTTTCTTTTCTTTTCAGACCAGCCTTGATAGGTAGATAGTAAAATCAACCCGTCAGATAAACACAACAAGCATGGATCCCATCGAGTACGATGGACGTGAGGGGTGCTAATACCTTCCCCTTGCGTAAACGACTCCCGAATCCAGACATGGTTGCATTGACCTTGTCTTATACCTTTTCGTCAGGTTTTTCCGATCATTTCCTTTCCCGTTCTGAGGGATAAATAACAAAAGGTGGCGACTCTTCTGTTTTGCCGGCACCTTATTTTCGCGGTAGCGACAGTCGCCATCAGAACTTTCTTTTTATGATCAGACTTCCTTCTTGGTTTCTCCTTCTGAAGTTTTGGGCATTCATTCTTATAGTGCCCAGGTTCCTTGCATTCATAGCAGACAACCTCTTTCTTTCCAGATCTTCTATGTCCAGAAGACTCTTTATGTTGATCTGATTTCTTGAAGTTCCTGAACTTCTTCTGTTTATGCTTCCAGAGTTTGTTGATCCTTCTGGACAGCAGGGACAATTCATCTTCTTCTTCAGAAGAAGATTCTTTAGAACTTTCTTCTATAACCTGCAACGCTTTAACAAATTTGTTAGACTTTAAAGCAACAGACTTACCTTTCTTCTGAGGCTCGTCTTCTTCTAGTTCAATCTCACGACTCCTCAAAGAGCTAATCAGTTCTTCCAGCGTGATCTTGTTCAGATCCTTCGCGAGCTTCAGAGCTGTCACCATGGGTCTCCATCTTGTTGGCAGACTTCTGATGATCTTCTTGACATGGTCAGAAGTAGAGTAGCCTTTGTCCAGAACCTTCAACCCAGCAGTTAGGATCTGAAATCTAGAGAACATAGTTTCTACAGATTCAGACTCCTCCATTTTGAAGGCTTCATACTTCTGGATGAGGGCCAGAGCCTTGGTCTCCTTTACTTGTGAGTTCCCTTCATGAGTCATCTCCAAAGATTCAAACATATCAAATGCAGTATCTCTGTTTATTATTTTCTCATACTCTGTATGAGATATTGCATTTCATTAGTTGGTTATTGCTTTGTGGTGGTTTCTAAACTCCTTCTTCTGTTGATCAGACATAGCTTTTCTGTTAACCTTTTTCCCTTCATCATTGGTAGGATGAGTGTAACCATCAATTACTAAATCCCACAAATCAACATCATAACCTAGAAAGAAGCTTCCTATTTTGTCTTTCCAGTAGTCAAACTTCTCACCATCAAACATGGGAGGTTTGGTGCTGATTCTATCTTTATCATCATATCTGTTGTTGTATGAAGTTGAAGTGGAAGCTTCAACAGCCATGATGAATAAAGAACAAGATATTTGGAGTTTTTCTCAACTGGATCTTTTCTGTTCACGGTGAAGTGAGAGCACTAACAGAACCGGAGCTCTGATGCCAACTGAAGGTGAGAAAAACACTTAGAAGGGGGGTTGAATAAGGGTTTTGAAATAATTATGGCAATAAAAACAACACTGTATTTTTATACTGGTTCGTTGAACTCAACTAATCTAGTCCACCCTACCAAGGTGATTTGCCTTTCTCAACAAGGACTTAATCCACTATATTCAAACAGATTACAATGTCAACCACTAAGAACAACTATCTTAGTCTTCTCAAGAAATTCTGACCACAACTTGGTCTTCTTAAGGAACCTTTTATAAATAAATGTAAACTAACAAGTGTTTAAGATGCTTCTAAAAAGCTATATCACAACTGTGATTTTTACACTTAGTTTAAGAATGAATAAAACTATTCAGCTTATGAAATAAATTTGTATGAGAGCTTGAGAGTAGTTTTTCAATTTGATTTCTCAATTTCAAGATGAATCGTCAACTTTGAAATGTTATTGAATACGTCCTTTTATAGAGAGAAAAGTTCAATGCTTGAAGACCGTGCATAGCAGAATAGCTGTAGCCTTTTTGTCTTCTATTGACTTTAGCTTTCCCAGAAGAGGAATGTTCAAACAAATCCCTTTTGTCTGATTTCCTATGCCATACATGAATAAGGAAAGAGTTGTTTGGAATATGCCAACAGATATATCTTTGAATAATATTTTCTTCAACAAGCTTCTGTCTTAAAGTTATCAACATCAGAGTCTTGATGTTATCAGAGTTTTGCAGCCATTGTGCTTCAGCGTGAATATCAATCAGAGCAGAGTTTGAATAACAAAGCCTCTGTACGTGCAGCGTAAAGTACATTCAGAGTCTTCTTGAAACAATGCTTGAAACTCTTCATACAAATTCTTCAACTACGCCTCAGTCTTCTGCAGCTTCTGCTTCAGAGTCTTCTACAGCTTCTGCTTCAGAGTCTCTTCTGGCAGCGCTCAGAGTCTTCTGATGACTTGCTTCTGATGCTTTAGAGCTTTGCGTAGAGTACTGTTCAGATGCATTTTTTCTTCCATAAGAATATTTAATTTAATATCTGAAACAAAAACACTTGAACAAAATTAGAGTATATACTTTCTTAATACAAAATTTCATTAGAGTTATCATCAAAACATCGAGATATACTAAACACCAATCTATGTTCTTACAGAAACCGCAACCATTGTAGATTCAAACTGTTGAGAGGTTGAAGATAAAGTTGCCATTTCTGATCTTGAGAGATAACGAGTTCTTCTTTGAGATTTGGGTTTGGAAGAGAAGATGAAGCAATGAAGCAAAGAGAAACGCATATAGATGTGAGAGAGAGTGAAATATGTGAGAAGTGTTGTGTTGTGGAATATATAGGGGCAAAAATTAGGGCACACATTCACACGTTCAGCATTTAATTCAATTAATTTAAAACAAAAAGTCACATAAAAAAGAATAATGATTTAAGAGCATTAAATGATTCTGACAAGCGTGGGGAGGAAAACAAGGAATTGAGAATTCAAATAGTACCTCTAAACGGCGTCTCATTGATTACACTCCACCTTTTCAGATTTCATGTGACACGTGTTTGATGTTGATGTGCCTCTGAATCTCTTTAGAATAAGAAACATTTATCAACGCTCAGATCTTCTGAGACTTGTTAGTTCAAAGTTTCACAAAATAAATAACGTACCAAAAGAAATAATCAGATGAATTACTTCAGAGTATAGACATTAATCGTTTTTCATCTGAAAAAATTTGCTTCTGAATAATAGTTTTATTCTGGACAAAAATCCATACTAATATTCTTCAAAATAAATTTAAACTTATCTTCAGCAAGGGGTTTTATGAAGATATCAGCCCATTGATGGTCTGTATCAACAAAATTTAATCTTATAATTCCCTTTTGAACATAGTCTTTGATGAAATGATGTTTAATTTCTATATGCTTTGCCTTAGAGTGTAAAATAGGGTTTTTAGATAGGCAAATAGCAGAAGTATTATCACAGAAGATAGAAATGTTACTCTCATGTATCTGATAATCTTCTAGTTGACTTTTCATCCAGAGCATCTGTGTGCTACAACCAGCAGCAACAATATATTCTGATTCTGTTGTTGAAAGCGCTATTGTGGGTTGCTTCTTGCTGACCCATGAGATCAGATGACTACCCAGAAACTGACAACTTCCAGATGTACTTTTACGTTCTTCTCTGTCTCCAGCATAATCAGCATCACAAAATCCAACTAATCTGTATTCATCAGATCTTCTGTAACACAAACCCATGTTAGTAGTACCTTTCAGATACCTCAGAATCCTCTTAACAGCTATTAAGTGAGATTCTCTAGGATCTGATTGGAATCTAGCACATAGACAAACACTAAAGAGGATAATAGGTCTAGAAGCAGTCAAGTACAAAAGAGAACCAATCATACCTCTGTAGAGCTTCTGATCTACCTTTTTACTTACCTCTTCTTTACCTAGAGTGTTTGTTGGATGCATTGGAGTCTTTGCTAGCTTACTTTCTGTCATGTTGAATTTCTTCAGAAGCTCCTTTACATACTTTGTCTGATGTATGTAGGTGCCTTCTGGAGTTTGATTCACTTGAATTCCTAGAAAGAATCTGAGTTCTCCCATCATGCTCATTTCAAATTCTGACTGCATAGATTGAGCAAACTCCTTTCCAAGCGTAATATTGGTAGTTCCAAAAATAATATCATCTACATAAATTTGACAGATTAAAATGTCTTTCTTAATTGATTTATGGAAGAGAGTAGTATCAACTTTTCCTCTGATAAGATTATTTTCCAGAAGAAAATTACTCAACCTCTCGTACCAAGCTCTAGGAGCTTGTTTTAAGCCATAAAGTGATTTCTTTAGTTTAAAAACATGTTCTGGAAATTTTTAATTTTCAAAACCAGGGGGTTGATGAACATAAAATTCCTCTTCTATGAAGCCATTTAAGAAAGCACTTTTAACATCCATCTGATACAGAGTGATGTTATTCTGTGCAGCAAAAGAAATAAGCAAGCGAATAGATGCTAACCTTGCCACAGGAGCATATGTCTCTGTGTAATCTATACCTCCTTGCTAACTATATCCTTGAGAAACCAGCCTAGCCTTGTTTCTGATAACTTCTCCTTGCTCGTTCAGCTTGTTTCTGAATACCTATTTTGTTCCAATGATGTTGAATCCATTTGGTCTTGGAACCAGATCCCAAACATCATTCCTTGTGAATTGGTTAAGCTCCTCTTGCATAGCAAGTATCCAATCATTATCTTGCAGAGCCTCATCCATAGAGGTAGGTTCAATGATAGATACCAAACCAATCAATGACGTTCCAGATGATATGAGAAACGATCTTGTTCTGATAGGGTCATCCTTCTTTCTAATTATCATTTCCTCTGGATGAGAGGCTTTGATTCTGGATGATCCTTTAACATTTGGTTCTTCAGAAATTGTCAAGTTGTCCATCTGAGCAGTCAAAGGAGTAGCATCTGACGTTGCTTCTGGTGCTTTTGCTTGAGCTTTGTCTGCCTCTGATTCTTCAAAGTCTGTGAGAAAGACTTCTCTATCTGCAGAAACTTCAAGCTGCTTTGACTTTTGATTGCCAAGCTTATCATCAAATCTAACATGAATTGATTCCTCTACAATCTGTGTCTCAGTATTGTATATTTGTAGCCTTTAAAGCGTTCAGAATATCCAAGCATGAAACACTTTTGAGCTTTAGAATCAAACTTGTTCAGATTTTCCTCAGTATTCAAAATAAAACAAACACATCCAAAAGGATGGAAATAAGAAATGTTGGGCTTTCTATTCCTCTACAATTCATAAGGAGTCTTCTCCAGAAGAGGTCTTACAGAAACTCTGTTCTGAATATAACATGTTGTGTTAATTGCTTCTGCCCAAAAATGTTTTGCCATGTTAGTCTCGTTGATCATGGTTCTGGCCATTTCTTGCAATGTTCTATTTTTCCTTTCTACAACTCCATTTTGTTGAGGAGTTCTAGGACAAGAAAAATCATCTGCAATGCCATTTTCTTTAAAATAATTTTCAAAGTATTTATTTTCAAATTCTCCACCATGATCACTTCTGAATTTAACAATCTTAAATTCTTTTTCGTTTTGGACTTGATTGCAGAAGTCAAAGAATACAGAATGTGACTCATCCTTGTGTTTCAAGAATTTTACCCATGTCTATCTGCTGTAGTCATCAACTATGACTAATCCATACTTCTTGCCTCTGATGGATGCAGTTTTCACTGGTCCAAACAGATCAATGTGAAGCAGCTCTAATGGTCTAGAGGTAGAAACAACATTTTTTGCTTTGAAAGAAGATTTTGAAAATTTTCCTTTCTGACATGCTTCACAAAGAGCATCTGAGTTGAACTTCAACTTGGGAAGTCCTCTGACCAGATTGAGCTTATTAATTTGAGATATACGTCTCATACTAATATGACCCAATCTTCTATGCCAGACCCATTTCTCATCGTTAACAGACATAAGGCATTTTACATTTTGAACTTTTAGTTCTGAAAGATTAATTTTGTAAATGTTGTTCTTCCTTTTCCCATTAAAGAGGATTGAACCATCTTTTTGACTCACAGCTTTACAACATTTTTGATTGAATATTATATCATAACCATTGTCACTTAATTGACTTATGGACAATAGATTATGTGTTAATCCTTCAACAAGTAAAACATTAGATATGGAAGGAAGGTTACCATTACCAATAGTTCCAGAGCCAATGATTTTGCTCTTCTGGTTCCCTCCAAACTTCACGTCACCTCCAGATCTAAGTTCCAGGCTTTGGAACATAGACCTTCTTCCCATCATGTGTCGTGAGCAGCCAAAGTCTAGGTACTATGATTGGTGTCTCAACTTTGCTACTAAGGACATCTGCAACAAAGATTACTTTGTCCTTAGGTACCCATATTTTCTTGGGTCCTTTGGGGTTAGTAGGTCTGAAGTTCTGTCTGAACTTCTTTCCCTTAAAAGCATCTTTGTTCTGATGAAGTTTTGGTTTATTAAACACAGGGTTGTTCTGATTAGAACGTGTGTGCTTAATATCATTTAAGTGACCGTATTTAAAGTGAGTATACAGAGGAGAATACTTAATGATCAGCTTATCAACAGGTTTTGGATTTAAATCCTTCCCAGAGGGTGATTCATATCCAATTCCTTTTCTATTGTTTCTGCTTACGCCATAGATCATGGAAGCCATTTTTCTTCTATCTAGGCCTCTGGACAGAAACCTCTGAAAACTATAATCATACTCTTCTAAAAATTTTTTAGAGCATGACATAGGATCTGAGTCATACTTTTGAGCTTTTTCTAAATCATTTTTCCTTTTAAGATTATTTGCTTAAAGCTCAACAACTTCTGATCTCAGCTGATCAGTCTCAGATGCAAGATAGCTCTAAAGCTTCTTGTATTTGAGTTTGATCTTACTGTAGCTTTCAAGAATTTTAGATAAACTTTCAGTAAGTTCAGCTCTGGTAAGTTCAGAAAATACCTCTTCTGAATCTGATTCTGATCCAGATTCAGCTGTTTCTTCGTGGTCCTCCATGTCAACCATCAGTGCCATATTAGCACATTCATCTTCTGACTCTGATGAAGATCCAGAAGCATCTGAATCATCCCAAGTGGCCATTAGAACTTTCTTCTTCTTTTCAAACTTCTTTCTGGGTTTCTCCTTCAGAAGTTTGGGACATTCATTTTTATAGTGGCCTGGATCCTTGCACTCGTAACACACTACATCTTTCTTTCTAGATTTCTTGTGTCCAGAAGATTCGCCAGGTTGATAAGATCTCTTGAAGTTTCTGAACTTCTTTTGTTTATGCTTCCAGTGTTGGTTTATCCTTCTGGACAGCAAAGACAGTTCATCTTCTTCAGAGGAAGATTCTTCAGAGCTTTCTTCAATTACCTGCAAAGCTTTAGCAGATTTGTTAGATTTTAGCGGAGAAGACTTACCTTTCTTCTGAGGTTCGTCTTCTTCTAGCTCAATCTCATGACTACTTAAGGAACTATAAGTTCCTCCAGAGTGATCTTATTTAGATCCTTTGCAAGCTTCAGCGCTGTCACCATTGGTCCCCACCTTGTTGGTAAGCTTCTGATTATCTTCTTGAGGTGATCAGCAATAGAGTAACCTTTGTCCAGAACCTTCAGACCAGCAGTTAGAATCTGAAATCTTGAGAACATATCTTCCACAGATTCAGATTCCTCCATCTTGAAAGCTTCGTATTTCTGAATGAGCGCTAAAGCCTTTGTCTCCTTTACTTGGGAGTTTCCTTCATGCGTCATTTTTAAAGATTCAAACATATCAAATGTTGTTTCTTTATTTGTTATTTTCTCATACTCAGTATGAGATATAGCATTTAATAGAATGGTTCTCGCCTTGTGATGATTTCTAAAATCCTTTTTCTGTTGATCAGACATTGACTTTCTGTCAACCTTTTTTCCTTCATCATTTGTAGGATGAATATAACCATCAGTAACCAAATCCCATAAGTCAGCGTCATAGCCTAGAAAGAAACTTTCTATTCTATCTTTCCAATAATCAAACTTCTCACCATCAAACATGGGAGGTTTGGTGCTGATTCTGTCTCTATCATCATATTTATTGTTGTTTGAAGTTGAAGTTTCAGCCATGATAAATCAAGAATAATAGTCCAAGAGTTTTTCCCAACAGGATCTTTATCTGTCACGGTTAAGTGATATCACTTACAGAACCGGAGCTCTGATGCCAACTGAAGGTAGGAAAAACACTTAGAAAAGGGGGGGGGGTTGAATAAGGGTTTTAAAAACAATTAAGATGATAGAAAAATAACAAGGTATTTTTATCCTGGTTCGTTTGAACTCAAACTACTCCAGTCCACCCTACCAAGGTGATTTGCCTTTCTCAACAAGGACTTAATCCACTAAATCAAACTGATTACAGTGTTAACCACTAAGACAAACAGTCTTAGTCTTCTCAAGAAATCTGACCACACTTGGTCTCTTAAGGAATCTTTTACAAAAGATAAACTAACAATGTGTTTAAGAGATGCTTCTAAAAAGCTATATCACAACTGTGATTTTTACACAAGTTTAAGAACGAAATAAAAACTATTCAGCTTTGAAGAATGTTTGTATGAGTTGCTTGTTGAATAATTTGTCAAGTAATTCGTCAATATTCGTCCACTTTGAAGTGACGCTGAGACTTGCTTTTATAGTACTTGAAGTCCATTTCTCAAAGACTGTGCAACACTGTGCATTCTGTTGCTTTTGTCTTCTATTGACTTTTCCTTTCTCAGAAGGGAATATTCAGACAAATCCTTTTTGTCTGAATTCCTGTGCCATGCACGAATGAGGAAAGAGCAGTTTGGATAAGGACAAGGAATATGCCAACGGATATTTATTTGAACAACATCTTCTTCAACAACTTTGGAACGTCTTGCATTAGATCCTCTGATGATATTCCTAGTTCTTCAGATCAGAGTTACTCTAACAGAGTTTTGCAGCAAAGTGCTTTAGCGTGAAAATCTTTAACAGAGCAGACTTGCTTATCAGAGCCTCTGTACTTGCAGCGTTAAGTACTTTCAGAGTCTTCTGAAACTTTACTGTATGTTCTTTACTCAGCTTTGCTCAGAGTCATATGTAGCATATCAAAGTCTTCTGATGTATTGCTTCTGACGCTCAGAGCTTTATCATTCTGTAATGTTCAGAGGCATTCTTGCTTCCAGAATAATATTAATTTTGATATCTGAAACAAATAAATACTTGAACAGAATTAGAGTATATAAATTCTCACCGTTTGCTGGCAGCTTAGGAAGCAGAATCATCATCGGAATCCATCGAGCGATTAGGGTTTTCGTTTCCAAGTTCCGTGTTTCGAATGAGGATGAAGTGAATTTTACAGTAAGTTTGACGTCGGAATTTTCGAGACCAGTAATTTATTCGAGGGCCGAGACTTTGTCGTCAGTGGATTTCAGGGATGTTGTCTAATTATATGGGGCTGATTATGGTGAGATGTCAGTTTGTTTGGTTTAAATCGGTGTGGGAATTCACTCTGTGGAATTTATTTTAACGGACGCTTATTTTTCTGTTCCTCTGCTATCTGCCTGTCAAATTCTAAGGGAATACAGTGGAAATTTCGGCTCGTGTCTGGATTTATTATATCTGTTTAATTGTGGTTTTTTGGTCGAGTCAGTTCAGGACATTGAATTTAGTTAGCAGAGACACAAATTGATTTTTTAGGGCGGAGTATAGTTCTGTTTTTGCTGTTAATCGGATTTCTCTGCTTTTTGTTGTTCCACTTTGTTCTAGGCCATTTCCGATTCTATCATCAGACAGGATTTAATTTGGGAAAATATTGGATTGGAATTGAAGGTTATATCAGTTTTAAATGGAGCAGCAAGTGTTGGGATGACGTAAGTTAATTCAGACATTATTTTGGATTTCATTCGTATTAAAATTTATTTGGTAAAGATAGTCCATTTGTTTAAATTTAATCGATTAAATTGTAATTGATTAAATTTATTCAAAGGCGCTTAATTGCTGGAATTTATCGGATATTCTTCAAGAAAACCGATTGGTTTACGACAAAATTACAAAAAAGAGGAGTCAGACAAGTTTGGATAGAAATATTTGTGAATTTTATTCATAATAATTTTTATTACAAATTACAAGAGAAATTACATTGGATTCTTATTTCTAAAGTCCTATTGTCTAAGTGCTCGATTCTTCATGACTCTTCATGCCGACTATTCATGACTTGATCTCTTTCGTACCTGCATAAAACAGACAAAAGCAGAAAACAGTTGTTGAAATCAAGAAAAAAGTGTTTTTGATCCGTTACCCTCAGTTATCCATCATCGGGTACGTCGGGAGGGCAACGACAAAGTCGAAGCCAGCTCCCGACTCATATTCATGACCTTGGGCTAAAACCGAGAGATTCTGTTCTTATTTTCTGAGGCATCCTGAGGAAGAGAGAAAGAAGTGATTATTGGAGAAAAATGATCATGTGAAAAACTGATTTTCAAAGCCAAACAGGTCACAAGGAATATGCCAATGGATATTTATTTGAACAACATCTTCTTCAACAACTTTGGAATGTCTTGCATTAGATCCTCTGATGATGTTCCTAGTTCTTCAGATCAGAGTTACTTTAACAGAGTTTTGCAGCAAAGTGCTTTAGCGTGAAAATCTTTAACAGAGCAGACTTGCTTATCAGAGCCTCTGTACTTGCAGCGTTAAGTACTTTCAGAGTCTTCTGAAACTTTACTGTATGTTCTTTACTCAGCTTTGCTCAGAGTCATCTGTAGCATATCAGAGTCTTCTGATGTATTGCTTCTGACGCTCAGAGCTTTATCATTCTGTAATGTTCAGAGGCGTTCTTGCTTCCAGAATAATATTAATTTTGATATCTGAAACAAATAAACACTTGAACAGAATTAGAGTATATAAATTCTCTATACAAAATTTCATTAATGTTATCATCAAAACAATGAGATATATTAAACACCAATCTGTGTTCAAACATGTTTTTCCTTGTTTGAATCATTTCATGATGTTTTTATTTGTTTTCTTGCATATGGTTTTGTTCATGCCTAAATGTGGTTTTTGTTGATATTTCTATTGATATCTTAATGTTGAATTTGGGTTTTATGATATATATATATATATATATATATATATATATATATATATATATATATATATATATATATATATATATATATATATATATATATATATATATATATATATATATATATATATATATATATATATATATATATATATATATATATATATATATATATATATATATATATATATATATATATATATATATATATATATATATATATATATATATATATATATATATATATATATATATATATATATATATATATATATATATATATATATATATATATATATATATATATATATGCTGCTTCCCATTTGGTTTTTGAGTTTTAACTTTCATGTTGAACCATCCTTTTCATTTTGTCTTTGTGTGGTAAAGTTGGTAGCAAGTATGCTTGATGTTTTGATGTGTGTTTGACATTGTTCTTTTTCATTTTTTTATGTTGATTAAGATATGATATACTTGCTGCCCCTCTTGATTTGTTATCATATTTGAACTCTTCGGTTTTGATACTCTACTTGTTATCTTCCTCATCTTAAGGTTTTTCATTCCAAAACTTGTTACTACAAGTGGTTTGTCCCTTATTCCAAAGGAAAGTTCCCTTGTTGACTTGTAAGTCATTTTTAGGATAGTTTAGACCATTTCCTTACCTACCTCATGACCTTATTAGGACCTTTTTTTCCTTGGCCTTGTTAGAGCCATCTTCCATCCTCTTAACCTAGTTTTAGGTTAGAGTTTGTCAACCCTATTTAAGTGCCATTATCATGAGCACTTATTTCTCCTCCTTTTGGTCTAGTTAGAACCAATTGTAAGAATGGAATGCACCTAAGAGGGAGGGTGAATTAGGTACTTAAAAATTTCGCCGGTTTTGTGGTAGAATTCTTATTTTACTTTCCTAAAAATTTCTAAGCGAGGAATGCGGTAAATTGCGGAAAGTAAAAGTGGCACGATGAGATATCCTGGTTCCCCTCACAGTCCAAGAGTACTCTAGCCCCCTTTCAACATGACATATATTTTTAATAATTGTTAGATCCTAGACAAGACTTTCTACCTAGTCTTACTATATAGACTCTAAACAATCAAACCACCAAGAACACACTTTGAGATTTTTCCAACTAAGTCCAATAAGAACAATCCTCTCAATGTAGACCTCTTGCTTCTAACAATCCTGGACATCAAAGTAACAATCCTTACAATCTTGATTCCAACAATCCTGGAACACTTGAGAATTTAATCAAAAAATACTTGAATAATTTGTTTGAATAGTGTTGAAAATGTCTTCAAAATTATCAATCTTTCCATTGATCTTCCTCTTGATATTCCACCTCTATATAACTTATGAAGTATTCAAATATAAGAGAATGAAACTTAGATGAATTTCTGAAAATTTGAGAATGCAAGTTTCACTCTATGAAAATTTCAGAATTTTGACACTTGAAAAATATGAAAAATAAGAGATGAAAATATTTGAAAATTTTATCCAAGAAGGTGATTTTAAAAAAACTGAGTTTAGAGGTATATATAGGCCTCTAAACACCCTTTTAGAATGGATAAAATCATCAAAAGATGCCATGGTTCAAGAAGAAGAAGAAAACATTTTTCAAACCAAGAGATGTAACTTTCTGGCCTGCAACGCCAGTGGTAATCGGTTACCATGGGTAACCGGTTACCTGCCTCCAACATAACCAAAAATTGAAAATCTGCAGCAAGTAATCGGTTACCAGGATAGGGTAACCGGTTACTCAGTGTTATTTTATAGAAACCAGTTTTTCCAAAATTGAGGGCAAAGTGCATAGTTTTATTTTAAAAAGGTTTTTATGCAATGCAAGAAGGAGATGAAGTTTTGAACACTTGAGTAAGATATATAAATGCTTAAATTGTTGTACCTCCATTCTGTCAAACTTTGTCTTCTTTCTTGATCAAACTTTGACATATTGAATTAAAAGTGAGTTGCTTGAGCTTGATAGAATCTTGAAGTCTTGAAAACCATCCTTGCATGTTGTGGATTATGTCGTCATCAAAATAAGTTGAGAAGCTTGTTGTAATACCCCAAATTTTACCCTTGGATTAGTCGATTCATGTCGCATTACATTTCATTTTTGCGTTACATATTAACTAACCACTAACGGGTTACGTAGTTCATTGTTTTTGCAGGAGAATCACATCTGGTGCACTTTAACTGTTGAGGGGCGAAAGGGTCATTTATTCACTGTTTGCTGGCAGCTTAGGAAGCAGAATCATCATCAGGAATCCATCGAGTGATTAGGGTTTTCGTTTCTAAGTTCCGTGTTTTGGATGAGGATGAAGTGAATTTTACAGTAAGTTTGACGTCGGAATTTTCGAGACCAGTAATTTATTCGAGGGCCGGGACTTTGTCGTCAGTGGATTTCAGGGATGTTGTCTAATTATATGGGGCTGATTATGGTGAGATGTCAGTTTGTTTGGTTTAAATCGGTGTGGGAATTCACTCTGTGGAATTGATTTTAACGGACGCTTATTTTTCTGTTCCTCTGCTATCTGCCTGTCAAATTCTAAGGGAATACAATGGAAATTTCGGCTCGTGTCTGGATTTATTATATCTGTTTAATTGTGGTTTTTTGGTTGAGGCAGTTCAGGACATTGGATTTAGATAGCAGAGACACAAATTGATTTTTTAGGGCGGAGTATAGTTCTGTTTTTGCTGTTAATCGGATTTCTCTGCTTTTTGTTGTTCCACTTTGTTCAAGGCCATTTCCGATTCTATCATCAGGCAGGATTTAATTTGGGAAAATATTGGATTGGAATTGAAGGTTATATCAGTTTTAAATGGATCAGCAAGTGTTGGGATGACGTAAGTTAATTCAGACATTATTTTGGGTTTCATTCGTATTAAAATTTATTTGGTAAAGATAGTCCATTTGTTTAAATTTAATCGATTAAATTGTAATTGATTAAATTTATTCAAAGGCGCTTAATTGCTGGAATTTATCGGATATTCTTCAAGAAAACCGATTGGTTTACGACAAAATTACAAAAAAGAGGAGTCAGACAAGTTTGGATAGAAATATTTGTGAATTTTATTCATAATAATTTTTATTACAAATTACAAGAGAAATTACATCGGATTGTTATTTCTAAAGTCCTATTGTCTAAGTGCTCGATTCTTCATGACTCTTCATGCCGACTATTCATGACTTGATCTCTTTCGTACCTGCATAAAACAGACAAAAGCAGAAAACAGTTGTTGAAATCAAGAAAAAAGTGTTTTTGATCCGTTACCCTCAGTTATCCATCATCGGGTACATCGGGAGGGCAACGACAAAGTCGAAGCCAGCTCCCGACTCATATTCATGACCTTGGGCTAAAACCGGGAGATTCTGTTCTTATTTTCTGAGGCATCCTGAGGAAGAGAGAAAGAAGTGATTATTGGAGAAAAATGATCATGTGAAAAATTGATTTTCAAAGCCAAACAGGTCACAAGGAAAAATCCGGAAAGACGAACAAATCACCAACATCTGAATCCAATCCAGAGAACCAAGTTCAAATCCAGTTCTATCAAGTAAAAAGTTATATGGATCCAAAATCAATTCATCAGAAAGTATCACAAATCCGGATCCGTAATCAGATCTAATCCGATCCAAAATGAATCCAAAATGAATCATCAAAATTTCAACAGCAGGAAAAGATCCATAAATCAAATCCAGATAATATCCAATCACACGAATCAGATATAAACTTGAAAGGAAAATCAAATCGGGATTCAATTTCTTCATGGGCTCAGTTGAACATCATTGCCCAAAAGCCAAATAAAACGCTCAAAGAATCAAAGTATAAAATCATCAGCATAAGAAAAACAGGGAGGGAAAAATAAAGGACGAACAGATGGAACCCTAACCATCAAGTATCCAAAAACCCTAAGACGGCGGCGGCGCGACCAAAAATGGGATTCAGAAAACCTTGAAGGTTCATCATCATCGTCCCATCAAAGCGAAGCAAGAGGAGGAGTTTCGTATAAACTAGAACATCAACAGGGTCGCGAAATCGGAGGCTCAGAGTTCATCGCGAATCACCATCATCACAAAGATCATCGTGTCCACGAATAACAACCGAAGCCGAACAAGCCTCAGTCAAGGACATCATTGGCCACAATCTCAAAGAGCAAAACCATCTTGAGCGCTTTCCGAAACCGTAAGGATCGTTTCTGTCTGACATCTTTATGTTTTTACAAGTAAACATTATCAGAAGAAAAAGATAATGAGAGAATGAGGAGAGGATAACAGAGGCCAGACGAAGAGGGAAGAAGAGAGTAGTGTCGCCGCGAAAAATAGGGTTTCTGAACCATAGAGTTTTTTTCCAGTCTTTTATATGATGGCCACCGGGTTGGGTTTGGGAATTGGTGACCCAGCCCGACCCGTTTTAATATTCTGCATTTTTTATTTATTTTGTTTTATTAATTACCTTGATTTTATTTTAATTCTTAACCAAAAAAAAGAAATAATTTAACTAATACTAACATACCTTTTTTAAATAAAATAAAACTAACTTCTTTTTTTATAATATAAAACTAACTCTTTTTTTAAAGCTAACACCATTTTAAAAATTAAACGTAACATATTATTAATAAAAATTAAATTTTACTTACTAAAACTTTTTTTGAAATAATTACTAACGTTTTTTTAAATATTAAGATTAATTTCATTTTTAATTAACTATCAAACTTTTTTTGTTAAAAATATTTCTGACCTGAATTTCTTTTTCCTTTTAAGTTGAATAGCGTAAAATCCTAACTTCTGCCCAGTTAATTTGTTCGTCTAAATTTTATTGCGAATTTGTTTATTAACCTTTTACTTTGTATTTACTTTGTGTATTTTTGTAAATTATTTAACAATACCATTACTTTTCATCCCATTATTATCCACTTGTATTTCTATTCCCATGTCGTCATTAGATTATTTATCTTGCACTGTTTATTTCTCCGTTAACTTCCCTCCGAAGGAAAGGTCTCGCTGTTTGACTACCGCATCAGTAAGCCTTACCCTTTGACCGTTTCAAAACCCTAGTCGCTTAGGTGTACCGCCGTGGACGACATTGTCCTTTACCCTAGCATTAGGTCAAAGAGTCGCCGTACTCTGTTTTAGGGTTTCCCACCGTGGAATCCCTAATTTAACCCTAATTTCAATTAACATGTTCAACGTAGAAATAGGAGTTTCAAAACTCCACGTAAGCGTGTCCTTAAGATACGTTTATTCCCCGTTGAAACCTTGACCATAGTCAAGATGTTTCTAACCTCCCTTTCGAGGGGAACTACAATTACTCTGATTCCATTCCCTACCCAGGATACGTAGGCACAAGATGCGATGTCTTGCCGAGTAAACTTAGGACTAACCCCTTAGGTTTTCTTTTCCTTAACTTTTAGCTTTGTATATCTTCAGGCAAATAATTAAAGTAAATAGTGAATTTAAACAAAAGGTTCCTGTAGAGTACTACACAAGTTTAGGGTGTTAGTACCTTCCCTAAGCTTAACCAACCCCTTACCTAGATCTCTCCCCGCATTGTGCTTACGATGCAAAAATAGGTTTTCCTCTTTTGACCATTTCCTTCGGATAAATCAAAGAGCGGTTGTGAATTAAGAATTGTGATTTAAACTAATTAATAGTCTGATATCCTATTTCCACCGCAATAGAAAATGGCGACTTCACTGGGGAAAGTCATAATTTTTAAGGGTTACCCCTACTTTGTTTATTTTTTATTTGCTTCATTATTATTTATTTTCTTGTATATATATCTGTTGCACCTTACTTGGGGTACCATTATTGTGAGATAAGTCCTACACTCCGACTTGAGTGACATTATTATGGGATGGTGAGATATTCGACGAGGCTTGTAGGGAGTGAATCCCGACGAAGTTGACTCGAGAATCACCGCTCAGTTGAGACCTTTTCGAAAATGGTTCAATTGAACGAGTTAGTCATGAAAACTTTTACTATTTTCGATTGGAGTCTGTGATACTGAGGATCGTAGTACCTTAACACCACATTGGCCTTATATAGGACGTAATGCGGGGACTATGTGGGAGTAGTCCTACAATAGTTGCTACGTGATGCTACACTCAAAAGAGGTTCTCTTGAGAATGTTATCGACCCCCGATTCAGTCGGGAAGTTGATAATATCTGAAGGATGGACTGATGACTTTGGGCACCACTTTAGAACCTTGTTCTGCAGGTACAATTAACCCTATAGTACATACCTTTTGGGGATGGGTAGACCTTAACTCCATTCATTATTCCTCTAACCTA
This sequence comes from Lathyrus sativus, assembly GCA_963859935.3. Lineage (NCBI taxonomy): Eukaryota > Viridiplantae > Streptophyta > Magnoliopsida > Fabales > Fabaceae > Lathyrus > Lathyrus sativus. Next base: position 455,624,805 of record OZ012739.1, on the reverse strand, counting down.
GGACCTTTTGTTGTTTGTGGTTGTGCATTGCATCCATAAAGCATCATATCATTTCTAGTTTCAAGGAATTCAACAGTCCTTCGCAAATTTAAAAAGTCCCAAATTTTAAAGTCTAAAAAACTTTTCCAGCTTTCCTAAGAATGTTTGCAATCGACCGTTGAAGTTCTTGCAACCATTGCATGGCATTGGCATCATATTTTTGCATTGCATTTTTCCCCCGGTTTCTCATGTCCAGTTGTCTTTATCTTCCAGTGTCTCTTTGAGTCGTCAAGCTGATTCCTCGACACAGATATCAGACCAGAGCTAACTATAGACGCAAGATGGCAGAACAAGAAGCATATAATGCGGAAATCCGAATGGAGATCAATGAGTTGAAATCAGGCCTGACCAAGCTCACCGAGATGCTTCAAGTACTGATTGCCAGAGGATAGCTATCTCAGGGGACTGTCATTCAGGAAGTTTCAAGTGTTGATCCACCTCCTGTTCAGATGCCACCATCTACTTGGCCAGAGTTTGGTTTACCTCCTAACTACTATCCACCTCTTGCATCTACTGCTACGATTGGTCAGACTGTCGGACCGGTTTTTCAAGCTCCCAGACATGTGGTCTATATTGTTTCCCAAACTGTCCAAGCTCCTTTCTTTGACTACATTGCTGCCAGTGCATCAAAAGTGAAGTTTCAGTCCGACTTCAGCAAACTATCTTCTTAAACTCCAGTGTTTCAGTCACTAGGCCATGTTTCTCATTGTTTGTACTTTCCTTATTTTTATATTAGCTATTTGCCTTCAAATTATGTTTGTACTTTCATATCAATGAAATGAGCATTACAACTTTTGATTTCAATTCATTTTATACTTTATCTTTCAAATATTTACTCCTTGTCCAAATTTTTGATATGCAAAGATTGGAAGGAGGATGACGAAAATGTTATACCCATAACTGCTGTCAGTATGTTTTCAATCAAAATTTGTTGACGATGTAAGGCATTATTTCAATCCCCAAACACTGGAGAAATAAGGAAGTTATTCCCTTGTTACCCCTTTGAGCCTAGAAGTTGGAGTTTCTTTCTTTACAAAAAAAACCCGCAATCTTAACCGGGGGCATGGGTAGTTCTCAGTTAACTTGGTTGTGTGTTCCTGCAATACACCTTTCATATAAAGGTTGCTTTCACAAATTTTCCTTCGCGCACAACTAATAAGTGTCGAAGATGTTTTTCAATGTCAAAACGCCGATGATGGTTCACCGTTATCATTAAAGCTAGGTAGTCACTTTCTTCAAAAAAAAAATCAAAAGAAAAAGTCCGCTAAGTCAAAACATATGAAGGAGACTTAGGCAAAACTAGGGCATCCCGCTGACTGTAAGCTTTAAAAGAAACAGTTCAGGAAAAATTTAGGGATAATAAAAAGGGATATTTTTAAATACTTACTTTGAAAATCCTCAATGTCAAAACAACCAATTCTATAGGGAAGTAGTGGCTGCCTTTTCATAGGTCCCTTTACTTCTGAACCATCATTGCTACCATCAGTGCAATTCCTAACCTATAGGAACCTGAATGCATACTATGAGTTAACTGAGCATAGGACTGAAGATTATCACGTAGATGGGTGGGTACAAATAAATTTTGAGCCTTTATCCTTTGTTTCATAAACCGTGAACCAGGCCATGTTAAAACCCTCAAAATACCTAATTGAAGCAAGGTTATTTTTAAAGCATACTACAACAGGGTTGCATAAGCTGACTCCTAAAGAGCTTTGTGAATTATTTATTTTGGCAGTACACCTCTGTTTTAAACTTTGAGCGTCTTGAACCGCCGTGTTCTGACCGATGACTTATTTATTTTTCATCTTTCAAAAAATGATTTTAATTTCAAAAGTTGCATGAACTTTGTATTACCATGTTTGTATGAATATTTTGTTTGCAAATTGGCTTTCCTCTAAGGAATTTTCAAACAATGAGAAACTTGGTCAGGTGATCCTGTCAGGGGCAGATTCCTTTTACATCCCGTCTAAGAATCAATTCAAGATTTGTTAAAGGGCAGGTCTTCTCAAATTTGGTTTACCCATAAGATTTTTAAGACTCAGACTGGGGCAAGCCTTCCGAGGGTACAACAAAACAGTCATTTTCTGAATCAGACAAGTTGAAACAATTATCTGAGGCAGTTTACTTATCAGAATCCTCAGACTGCTCTTCATCCTTCCTACAGGGACTATCGGCTTGATACAATTTAGCAAAGTGGCAGTGATGTATGTGTTGAGGAATCAGTCTTCCAGTCTTTCAATCTTACTAGAAGAGTCGAGCCTCGTCGTCGGCATCTGAATTTGCATTTGATTATATATCATAGAATTATTCTTATACATATGCATATCATGAGTGTCATCCTCATTTTCATTTCTCCCGAGGTCGTGTTTTGTCCATTGTCTTACCTTGTGGTCAAAGTCCAACTTACTTGGCACCTACCAAACAATTTTGTGTCATGTCTATCTGACGTTCTTCCAGATATGACGTTGCTTATCTGATGGTTTTCTGGATAAGTCTGTCCTTATCTTCTATCCCATACTATTCTTATATATTGTGTTCATACCTTTCATTCAAAGCCACTATTGAATGTATAGTATCCTTTTTATCCAATGTCGTTCTTGGATGTCACCCTTACATATATTCCTCTTTATCTGATGGTTTTCCAGATCGAGTCTTTGTTCTGATGTTATTCCAGGATTTATCTGATGGTTTTCCAGATATTCCTTTAATTCTGATGGTTTTCCAGAATCTATCCGATGGCTTTCTGGATATATTCCTCTTTATCTGATGGTTTTCTAGATCGAGTCTTTATTCTGATGTTCTTCCAAAACTCTATCTGACGGTTTTCCAGATACCCCTGTGATTCTGATGGTTTTCTAGAATCTTATCCGATGTTTTTCCGGATTTGTTCTCTTTCTGAGGTTTTTTCAGACTGAGTCTTTGTTTTGACGTTCTTCCAGAACTCCTTTGTTGCTTATCTGATGTTCTTCCAGATATGTCTTCAACTTGTCCTGTACATTTATTACTTTCCTAAATGTTTCGGATTTACCTTCAGAGACTTGTCTTCATCTCATGCTCCTATAGATGTTGTTCTTTTGTTTCTGGATGCGTCCCAGAGTTTATTCGATGGTTTTTCGAGTATCTTTGGTATGTTTCAGAGTTCATTCGATGTTCTTCTGAATGTCCTTGAAATGTGTTTCTTTGTCCCCGAGTTTATTCGATGTTTTTTCAAATATCTCTAGTGTGTTTCAGAGTTCATTCGATTCTTCCGAATGTCCCTAAAATGTGTTTCTTTGTCCTAGAGTTTATTCGATGGTTTTCTGAGTATCTCTGGTATGTTTCAGAGTTAATTCGATGTTCTTCTGAATGTCCCTGAAATATGTTTCTTTGTCCCCGAGTTTATTCGATGTTTTTCCGAATATCTCTGGTGTGTTTCAGAGTTCATTAGATGTTTTTCCGAATATCTTTGGTGTGTTTCAGAGTTCATCTTTGTGTAAGGTTCCCTTTGAAGTAGAACATAACTTGCTTCTAAAATCTTTGAGACTATCCTTTCGTAAGGAAGTCCTCCGGTTAAAGTCCTTGCACATCCCATGTGTTGTAAGATGACATACACCCAGTTGACCTGCAAGTTAGATTTCATAGAAAAAAGCAATTGCATTTCCATTTCACTCACTTGAGAGTGATTGGAATGCTTAGGAACCAAGACATAAGCCAATATATAATGTAACATCCAATCACTAACGGTTAAATTCTTCGCCAACTTGATGACACGAGAATAATCTGGATTTTGTCTACTCATTAATTCCTCTTGAGTAATCCTAGAAATTTCAACATAATAATCCATTGTATTGAACTTATCCCATGGAGCTTCTTCTAGTTGAAATCTAGTCTTAATCATAGCACCTGTAAATGGAACTTCTAAGATCCAACCTAATTGTTCTACAGTTGCATTAATAAATTCCCCTTTAACCTCAGCTTCCATACCATAATTACCTTGCTCGTTATATCCAATCACAAGTGTAGAGTAAAATTATTTTACTAAATTCGGATAAACCGGTCCAACATTGCTAACCGGTTTCTCTAAACCTTGTTCCCTAATCAATTCTGGAAGATTAAAGCTGTGAGAAGGAAAAGAAGTCAGGTTCACGTACTTTACCAGCATTAGAGGTCGGTTTTGAGTATTGAAATTGAGCCGCCTTGACTTCACTGTTGGTTGTTTCTCAGCTTATGCAGGTTCAGAAGTCTCACCCATTTTTTCCCTTTGTCTTACCTATTTGGAGCCATCGGTGAAGTTTTGAGCTTCTAGGGTTTTGACAGAGAGAAGATGAAATTCAGATTAGGAATGAATGGAGATAAGCTATGATGAGGTATTTAAGGTGAAGTGGGTGTTAATGGTGTTTATGAGTGTTTGACCAAAACTTTGAATGTGAAGAGGAGAAGTTTGAAGATGAGATGAATGTGATGAGTGAGTCAAGAGTCTCTTTAAGTCTAAAAATAAGTGCTTATAGAGAGTGAGAAGAGAAAAAGATAGTGTTTTAAATGACATTTTTCAATTATGGTTTTATTAAAAAAATTGTAAAACAATCAGTGGTAATCGATTACTTCAACTGGGCAACCGATTACCTCCTTACAAAATTGCCACAGAGTTGAAAACTTAACAGTGGTAACCGGTTACTCAAAGTGCTTAACCGGTTACTGCATGCAAAAAACAACAACCTCTTTTCTCTCAACCACATGAAAATTTCCACAATGTAATATTCAAACATGTTAATATAGTACATAATGCACATGATAAAAAGTTACACAAGTCAAAATAAATAATTTTAGCTTATGTAAAATGGAAAATATGAAAAATGGTAATTTTTCACATATAACCAAAATACAAAGACTTAGAAAGAAATACCTTTGCATTATTTTTATGAAAAATAATGAATTACAATTGAAGATTATACGTCACCTTCGTCTAATATTCCAAGTTCTCTTCGAATTTTGTAAAATGATTCTCTTGGAAGTGGTTTGGTGAAGATGTATGCCAGTTGATTATGAGTATCGATAAATGTTACTTCAACGACTTTTTGTAGAACATGGTCTCATAGGAAATGGTGTCGGATATCGATATATTTCGTCCTTGAATGCACCACAAGATTCTTTGTAATGTTGATCGCACTCATGTTGTCACACCTAAAAGGAACACATCCAAGATTCAATCCATACTCGTGTAACTGTTGTTTGAGCTGAAGAATCTGAGCGCAACAACTTCCAGCCGCAATGTACTCCGCTTCAGCTGTGCTAAGTTCAACACATGCTTTCTTCTTACATGACCAAGACACTAATGCATTTCCAAGTATATGACAAGTTCCACTTGTTCTCGTACGATCTGTCTTACATCATGCATAGTCTGAATAAGAATAACCTATAAGATTGCATATACTACCTTTTGGATACCATAATCCAACGTTCGTCGTTCCTTTGAGATACTTCATGATTCTCTTCACAACGGTAAGATGTGACTCCTTCGGATTTGCTTGAAATCGTGCACATAGACACACACTAAACATAATGTCAAGACGACTTGCCGTCAAATATAAAAGAGAAAGAATCATACCTCGGTACTTTGTGATATCAACTGAGATTCCTGATTCATCTTGATCAACATAGGTTCATGATCCCATTGAAGTAGACATAGCCTTACAACCATCCATATCAAATATTTTTAATAGCTCTTTGCAATACTTTGATTGGTTGATGAAGATACCATCCTTCATTTTCTTGATTTGTAGTCAAAGAAAATAATTCATTTTGCCCATCATAGACATTTCGAACTCTCCTTGCATCATCAATGAGAATTCCCTACATATGTCTTTATTAGTCGATCCAAATATAATGTCATCAATGTAAACTTGAACTAGCAAAGTGTTATCCCTAATTCACTTTATGAATAAGGTCTTATCAACTTTACCTTTTTCAAATCCTTTCTCGCACAGAAAATTGCTGAGACGATCATGCCACGCCCTTGGAGCCTGCTTTAAGCCATAAAGAGCCTTTCTCAACTTGAAGATATGTTATGGATTCTTGAAATCTTCAAAGCCTGGGGGTTGCTTAACATAGACTTCTTCATTGATATAACCACTAAGGAATGCGTTCTTAACGTTCATCTGATACAACTGAAAATTCAAAGAACAAGCATAAGCAAGCAATAAACGAATAGCCTCTAACCTTGCAACCAGAGTGAATGTTTCTTCAAAGTTGACTCCTTCTTCTTGATTATACTCTTGGGCCACCAATCTTGCCTTTTTTCGAACAATTATCCCATTCTCATCAAGTTTATTCTTAAACACCCATATGGTACCAATGATATGCTTATTACTTGGTCTAGGAACAAGTTCCCAAACTTGATTCCTCTCGAATTGGTTTAATTCTTCTTGCACGGCAATGATCCATTGGTCGTCTCCTAAGGCTTCATCAACTTTAGAAGGTTTGATTTGAGATACAAACGCCATATTTAAGCCTGCATCCTTAAGGTTGAGTCTGGTTGTAACGCCTTGACTAATGTCACCAATAACTTTATCAATCGGGTGGTCTCTGTGTCCTCCATTCCTTCGATAAATCATCATATTTTGACTCTTGTTGAATCGATTCTTCTTGTTGCTTAGGTTGATCATTTTCTTTAGAAGTACCTTCTTTAAGAATATCTACAATATCATCATGATCACACAAAACAACTTGCTACTTGGAGGGGTTAGATTCATCAAATTTAACGTGCATAGATTCTTCAATAGTTGAAGTTATTTTATTGTAAATTCTAAAAGCCTTACTAGAGAGAGTAGCCGAGAAATATGCCTTCGTCAGATTTTTCGTCAAACTTACCAAGGTTGTCTTTGTCATTATTCAAGACAAAACACTTATATCCAAAGATATGAAAATACGAAATATTTGGTTTTCTCCCTTTGGAGAGTTCATAGGGAGTCTTTTTAAGAATAGGTCTAATATTAACATGATTACTTACAAAACATGTCGTACTAACCGCATCCACCCAAAAGTATTTTGAAAGATTCGAGTCACTTAGCATCGTTCTTCCAAGTTCTACCAATGATTTATTCTTTCTTTCTACAACACCATTTTGTTGGGGAGTTCTTGGTGTCAAAAAGTTGTGAGAGATTTCATATTCTTCACAAAATTCTTCAAACAGAGCATTTTGGAATTCTCCACCATGGTCGCTTCTTATGGAGACAATTGTTAACGCCTTCTCATTTTGAATTTGTTTCGCAAACTTCTTGAATGCTTTGAAAGCATCACTTTTCTGCACTAAAAAGTAAGTCCAACAAAATCTAGAATAATTATCAATGATAACCAAATCATAAACATTACCTCCGAAGCTTTTTGTTCTTGATGGACCAAATAAGTCTATGTGTAACAATTGTAGTGGCCTTGTAGTGGACACCACATTCTTTGACTTGAAAGTTGATTTGGTCTGTTTCCCTTTTTGACATGCGTCACACAACTTATCCTTGATGAATTTTATGTTAGGAAAACCAATAACTAGATCATGTTTAACCAACTGGTTTAAATGTTCCATGTGTATATGAGCAAATCTCTTATGCCATAACCATGAATCATTATTGTTCGCCATGAGACATTTAACCTTCAAAGATAAATTGTCAAGAGAAATCATAAATATGTTATTGATTCTTTTACCTTTTAGCTTTACCTCTTTAGTGACTTTGTCTTCTATCAAATATTCATCTTTTGTAAACTTGATTTTGAATCCTTTGTCACATAATTGGCTTATGCTAAGTAAGTTGTGCTTTAATCCTTCGACATAAAGGACATCTTCAATAGATGTGAAAGGTGGTGCTCCAACTTTGCCTATGCCAAGAATCCTTCCTTTGTTATTGTCACCATAAGTAACACAACCCTTGGCCTTAAGCTTTAGATTTGAAAATTTTTTAAGATCACCAGTCATATGCTTTGAACAACCAATATCAAGAGAACAAAGATTTGAAGTGGTCTTCAAGAAAACCTACAAAGAAGATTACTTCTTGTTAGGTACCCAAGTTGTTTTGGGTCCTTCATAATTAGTTCCCTTCTTAACCCACACATAATTCCTGCTTGCTATACTGAAATTTCTAACATAGCATGCATTAGGTGTATGGCCGATAATACCACAATAGAAACAAGTAGGTACAAAATTACTCTTATATCTAGGAACGAAAGATTTCTTTTTCGTAGCCTTTTTCTTTTTATGATGAAGATGTATAACTTTAGGCTTGCTCACTTTCTCTTTAGAAGTTTGATCACTAGCCTTAACAAAGATTGTATTGTTAGAACTTGGTTTAGAAAACTTTGAATATCCAAGTCCGCTTTTATCGTTTGAGTATCTTTGTTGGCTAAGGACCCCTTCTAAACCAACTTGTCCTTTTTCGTATCTTTCAAGAACTCTTTTAAGTTGGACAATTTGGAATGAAAGTGACTCACAATTTTTGCATACAAAGTTTTGTTTCTCTTCAGTAACAATTTTTTCTTTTTCATTCTTTTTCATGATATTTACTTTTTCTTCTAAAAATGATATTTGTTTCTTTTGTGAAGATATGGTTTTACACAAAACTTTGCATTCATTTAATAGTTCGTTTATAGCCTCTTGAGTATCATTATTATAAATTGAAAAAGAAGTACTAACTTCATCATCTTCATCGTTGGAGTGATGAGAAGCCATCAATACCAAGTTTGCGCTTTTGTCGCTTTCGGATTCAGATGATGAACTAATGTCATTGTCCTCACATGCAACATAAGCCTTTTTGTTCTTTGTCTCCTTTTTGCCTTTGAATCCACTCTTCTTTGAAAGTCTTGGACAATCCGGTTTAATGTGACCTTGCTTCCCACATTCATAGCATGTAACATCTTGATTTGATGTGGAAGTCTCCCTTTTCTTGAAGTGTTTCTTCCTTTTTGCATAGTTGACGGGTTTGTCACTTTTGTTGAAGAATTTTCTAAGTTTCTTAACTAGTAACATAAAATTTCCATCTTTCTCTGAAGCATCATCGTCTTGTCCTTCTTTTGAATATACTTTTAGAGCAATACCTTTAGACTTTTTTTCTTGATGTTCATGCTTCTCAAGACAACCAAGTTCTAATTCGTGCTCTTGAAGCTTTCCAAAAAGTGATGCGGAAGTCATTGTTGAAAGACTCTTCTTCTCTAATCTCTTGTTAAAGATTTTAACACTTTTAGATTTAATTCATCATTGGAGAATGTTTTTCCTAAAGCAATCAAATGGTTAGTCATATGAACACATCTTTTCTGAAGAGAAACAATAGATTCTCTAGGCAGCATACGAAACATCTCGTATTTTTGACTTAGTGTGTTCAGCCTTGATCTTTTAACCTCGGCGATTCCTTCGTGAGTATCCACTAAAGTATCCCAGATTTCCTTAGCCGATTTGCATTGTGAAATTTGGAAGAACTCATCCATGCTTAAAGCACTTTGCAAAATATTGATAGCCTTTTTCTCATTTAAAATTTTATTTTTATCATCATTTTCCCATGCACTAATAATTTTTAGAGTACCGACACCATTTTCAACACTAATTGGTACATGAGGGCCAATTTCAACAGTTTCCCATATGCCTTCTCCTTGTGTCTCTAAATGTGATTTCATGCGAATTTTTCAAAAGTCAAAATATTCACCAGAGAACAAAGGAGGTTTATTACTGCTACCGCCATCTTTGAATATAGGATTTGCACTAGTGAAAGTCATCTGGATCTTTCTAGGAATAGATTACCTATAACCTGCTCTGATGCCAATTGTAAGAGTGAAATGCACCTAAGAGGAGGGGGGGTGAGTTAAGTGACACGGTGAGATCCTGGTTCCCCTCAGAGTCCGAGAGTACTCTAGTCCCCTTTCAACACGATAGAGATTTTTAATAATTGTTAGATCCTAAGCATGACTTTCTACCTAGTCTTTCTATACACTCTAAACAATTAAAACACCAAGAACACACTCTAGGATTTTTCCAACTAAGCCCAATGAGAACAATCCTCTCAATATGAACCTCTTACTTCCAACAATCCTGGACAGCAAGGTAATAATCCTTACGATCGTCATTCCAACAATCCTGGAACACTTAAGAATGTAATAAAAAAAATACTTGAATAATTTATTTGAATAGTGATGAAAATGTCTTCAAAATTATCAATCTTTTGATTGATATTCCTCTTGATATTCCACATCTATATAACTTATCAAGTGTTCAAATATAAAAGAATGAAACTTAGATGAATTTTTGAAAATTTGAGAATGTAAGTTTCAGTCTATGAGAACTTCAGAATTTTGACACTTGAAAAATATGAAAAATAAGAGATGAAAATATTTGAAAATCTTATGCAAGAAGATGATTTGAAAAAAACTGAGTTTAGAGGTATATATAGGCCTTTAAACACCCTTTTATAATGACTAAAATCATCAAAAGATGCCATAGTTCAATAAGAAGAAGAAAACATTTTTCAAACCAAGAGATGCAACTTTCTGTCTTGCAGCACCAATGGTAATCGGTTACCATAAGCGGGTAACCAGTTACCTGCCTCCAACGTAACCTAAAATTAAAAATATGCAGCAAGTAATCAGTTACCAGGATAGGGTAACCGGTTACTCAGTGTTATTTTCCAGAAACCAGTTTTTCTAAAATTGAGGCAAAGTGCATAGTTTTATTTTAAAAAGTTTTTTATGCAATGCAAGAAGGATATGAAGTTTTGAACACTTGAGTAAGGTATATAAATGCTTAAATTGTTGTACCTCCATTGTGTCGAACTTTATCTTCTTTTTTGATCAAACTTTGACATATTGATTGAAAGTGAGTTGCTTGAGCTTGATATAATCTTGAAGTCTTAAAAACCATCCTTGCATGTTGTGGATTATATCGTCATCAAAATTAGTTGAGAAGCTTGTCCTCACACCAATTGGTCTTGCAACTTAGAATTAGGTTTAGAGTTGGTAAACTCTATGTGAGTATCATGGTTATGGGTACTGACTTTCCCTTTTGACTTTGGTTAAAGTCAAATTTAGTTAGCTTTAAACTTAGATTTACAGAGTTGGTTAACTCTGTGTAAGTATCATAGTTATGGATACTTATTTCCCCTTTGGAACCTTGATCGTTATCAAGAGTTCTTCATCCCTGGTTAGGTGAAATATGGTTGCTCTGATTCCACCCTTGTTAGGATACGTAGGCACGAGATGCGACGTCTTGGCGAGCATACTTAGTGTATATTGTAACAGCCTAATTTTCAATAACTGATTTGTTCTATTTGGTAGAATAATGTGGACTCACTAGATGTTCTCTAATTCAGGATGAGATGGGGTATTTTATGAGAAAAGGAATTGGTAAATATTTTGAGAGAAGAAATAAATTGGAGAGAAACCAAAGGGAAGGATATATGAAGGGGGAGCGGAACGAAAATGGAAAATAGAAAACATGAAAGAAAAGTGGAGGAAGAAGAGAAAATAGAAGCAAAAAGAAGGGAAAGCTTGGAAAGCTCGAGAACGACTTCTGGCTTCCGATTAATCGAGGTAAGGGTGTGAAATATTGTTATCTTACCAATGTATGTGATTATGTATGGATTGTTTGGGTTTGTTTGGTTGTTCTTCTTCATCTTCCATTCTAGGGCTTAATGAGTTTAATCGGTAGAAACCGAGTTTGAACGGTTAGAAGTGAGAATGAGTGGTAGGATTTAGTCGAGGAATGTTGGGCTAAGGCTACCGAGACGAGTTGGGATTAAATCGGGTGGATTTCGATGATTTTGGAGTTTTAGACAGTGGGAAATTCTGAGTTTGCAGACACTCGCTAGCACGTTCGCTAGGCGAGTGGGTCGTGAGCATTCGCTGGGCATTCGTTGTGGCGAGCCAGTAGCGACCGGTCTCAGACTTGGGCAGAGTGGTGAGTGGTGCTCTTCGCTGGTAGCGAAAGAGGTAGCGAGCGACTCGCTAGACCTTCGCTAAGCGAGTGTGGTAGCGAATCAAGTATGTGGCTTCTGTTTTCCTTCGCGAGCTTGTTCGCTAGGCGAACAGGTAGCGAGCATTCGCTAGGAGCTCGCTAGGCGAACATGGTAGCGTGTGTCTCAGCATGTTATTTTCTTGTGTGTTACATTCAATTGTTAATTGCTTGGTTTAATGATGTTAATCCTTATGCAACGCGAATAGTTTGTGTGTTATTGTAATGAGATGTGTTATGGATAGCCTTATGGCGTGAATCCTAGATTATAGAGTATGGCCTTTTGGCAATTATATGCATCGTTTAAATTAAACATGAATGCATGATGAGTGTGATGATGTGTGAAGTATGCATGAGATTATATGTATGATATATATGTATTGCTTGGTAATATGATAATGACGTTGAGAGTATGTAAACGTGCAAGATTCTTACTCACTGGGGTAGAATGACAAGGTGTCGTTCCTAGTATAGTAATCACCAGGGTAGAATAACTGTGATGTTGTTCCTGGTAGGGTATATGCGATGTACCCATAATCCAAATATGGATTTGCGAGAGTGACGAGTTTATATGATTCATATGGTATGCGTATATGATTGTTGTATGAAAGTGTGAGATGTTGCCGTTTGGCAATTATGCGTATAACTGTACGTACTAGTGTGGGGTAATGCGTAATTGAATATTTGTGTGTATATGTGTG